>JABTXL010000001.1:41588553-41667042 GCA_025134845.1 Neodon shergylaensis
TTCCTTCCTTCCTTCCTTCCTTCCTTCCTTCCTTCCTTCCTTCCTTCCTTCCTTTCTTTTGAGAGCAAATGCACTTTATTTATATACGGACTGAGGAAGGATTGGAGATTTTTAGATGGCAGCAATTGTGTTCTGAATCCAGTCCACATAGTTTCAGGCCTTGGTACATACACCAGGATTATCTGGCAAGGCACAGCCATAGTCCCAGGAGACGATACTCTGAAGTTCTCCATTGCAGACCACAGGGCCACCAAAGTTACCCTGGTGGGAATCTTTGCCTCCCTTCAGGGAGCCAGCACAGATCATGTTATTGGTGATTTCCCCAGGGGTAATCAGGCTTTACAGTCAGCCTGGGGCATCCAGTCACTGAAGCAGGTCTGGGTTATTCACACCAAAGCTGAGGGTGTTGCCCCATCCAGAGATGAAGCATTGAGTGCCAGCAGGTGCACAGGAGGTGGGCAGAGCTACAGGGACCACTTGGGTATTGAGGGTCACAGGGGAAGTGAGCTTGATCAGCATGATGCCATTGTCCAGGGTTCTTGCACTATAGTTGGTGTACCTAATGATTTTGGAGGCAGTGATAAACTACTCATTACCTTCAAGGACATTGATGCTGTGCTCTCCCAGCCTCACTTGGATGCAGGTCTTGCAGCAGTGACCTGCAGACACCACGCATTCGTCTACCCAGACTTCAGGGACACCTGTTAGGGGACAGAATTCTCATGGCAAGTGTCTCCTCTGATGATCTTGTCATCATCAACAGGAAAAGCAATTGGACTTATGTTTTCTGTGTTGTCTTCACATTCCAGGGCTCTTTTCTTTGGTCCACAAATGTGACTAGGCAGGACTTAGAGAAAGCAAGATTCATTTATTTAAGATTATCATGATGCTTGCTAGGAGTCTCCCAGTTAACTATTGTTTCTATTCCAGTACTGTGCTTAGAAGGAAAGAAGGCTATACTTTCTAAAGTCCAGAAGATTGCCTTTCTGAATGCTTCCTGGCATTTACATTGAAAGATTTTCGATTTTCAGACCCACTTGCAACTATTGGAATTTTTTAAAGTAGTGGCTTTTTGCCTTTTTTTTTTCAAAAAATAGAAAGCAAACTATCTTTTGTCATTTTACATACCAATCCCAGTTCTCACTCCCTCCCCTTCTTTCATTTCCTCCACCCCCATCCACTCCTCAGAGAAGGTCAGGCTTAAACTGAAAAAAAAAAATGATCATTTCATTAGATGCTGAAAAAGTATTCAGCAAAATCCAGCATCCCTTCATGATAAAGATCTTGGAGAGACCAGGGATACAAGGAGCATATCTAAACATAATAAAAACAATATAAAGCAAGCTGACAGCCAAAATCAAATTAAGTGGAGAGAAACTCAAAGAGATTCCACTAAAATCAGGAACAAGACATGGCTGTTCACTCTCTCCATATCTAGGCAATAGTTTTTGAAGTTCTGGCTAGGGCAATAAGACAACAAAAGGAGATCAAGGAGATTCAAATTGGAAAGGAAGAAGTCAAACTTTTGATATTTGCAGATGATATGATAGTATACATACGTGACCCCAAAAACTCTACCAGGGAACTCCTACAGCTGATAAATGCCTTCAGTAATGTGACAGGATACAAGATCAACTAAAAAAATTCAGTAGTCCTCCTATACAAATGATAAAGAAGTTGAAAAAGAAATCAGAGAAACATCACCCTTTACAATAGCCACAAATAACATAAAATGTCTTGTGGTTCCTCTTTTTTGGGATAGCAATGTTTACTCCTTGCCATACCACATTGGAAGGATGTATCCTTATTTTATAAAGGCTCACAGTTAAGAGATTTTTACTTTAACAGTATTGGAATGGTTAGGAACACGAGGACCGTTAAAGCAGGACTGTTTTACGTTATGAGATAAGCATGAATCTGGAGACAAAAAGTAGAAGGTTATAGCTTAATTGTGATGTGTTTCAGCATCAACTTGACAAGGGGTGGAACTGTGGTGCCTAGCGCTAAAGGTCAGCTTGACAAAAATCTACAACCACCTGGAAGATGGGTCACTAAGCAAGCTTGTGGAGGAAATCACCTGGGAGATGGGTCTCTAAGCAAGCTTGTAGATGATTATCTTGTTAACTGAAGTGGGAAACCTGCCCACTGTGGGTGGCTCTATCCCAACTGGAATCCTGGGGAGATAAAATGTAGGAAGTAAGCTAAAACTCTCTAAGCATTCCCTGCTCTTCCTGACCCTGGATGTTATGTGACCAGCTCCAACACACTACTGTCACCTTGACTCTCCTGCTATGATGGACACTAACCTGGAACTATGTGTTGAAGTAAACTCCTTCCCCCTTAAATTTCTTTAATCAGAGTATTTTATCACAGCAATGGGGAAAGGAAATGGCAGTGTTTAAAAAAGAAAAAGAAAAAAATCAAGGGGTGATGTAGCTGGAAGTCTTTTCTCTGTGCCATTGGTCCTGCGGGACCAGTTTCTCTCCTGCCTCTGGTTCCCGCAGCCACTTAATAAATAATTGTTCAGAGGCCCAATATTAGTTATAATTGTTGGCCAATGGCTCAAGCTTCTTACTAACTTGTTCTACATATAAATTAGCTCATTTGTAATAATCTGTATATCGCCACGTGCCCCATGGCTTACTGGTAATGTTCTGGCATCTTCCTGTGGCTGCTGGCGTCTCCCTGTCATAGGCCAAAGCAGCTTCTTTATTAAACAAATGGTAATGAAACATATTCACATCATTCAGAGGGGAATCCCACATCAGGGTGAAACAGCAGTGAAGTTTAAAGCTGTTTGTCCCTAACTGGTTGAGAAGTGATTAGTCATACATTAAGTTGTTATATTAGCAGCATGGTATCGATCTTAAAATACTGGCTAAATTAACTATACACAATGGAGATTTTCTATTTTTAAAAATTGATTTATTATTTGAAAATATAATTTATTATATATTTAAACAAAGAGAAAAATAATACAAGTCTGTCTAACTGTTGGTTCATAGAAAACATTTTATAAATGTTAGCATCTGTTTACTATGAGTGCATCAGCACTCAGTAAGAAGGAAGAAACCCCTTAGTATGATAACATGGAATTTACAAAAAGATAATATCGAATACAATCCTATTTAATGACTTTAAAGATTTTAAAGATTTTAATCAAGATATAGGTAGGTTTCAATCAATGCAATAAAACAAAATGTTAAAAGCTACTAGGATTAGGCAGGAAGACATAACACCAATTATCTTCTCAAAAGTTGTGAATATGCACACAAACCGTGCAATAAAATTTAAAGGTAATAGATTAAATTAACAAGTAAACTTAACATGGACAATAAGGCCAAATGCATAACAGTCAATAATAGTCTAGACACTGACATTCCTTAGAAAATGCAGAAATCATGTCCACCAGTAATAGTGGCTTTCGTCTTTGTTTGCTATAGCAAAATGCCAGAAACTAGGGAGCTTACACACTTTATTTTCCACTGTTTGGGAGGCTGAGTCTCTGAGAACAGTTGCTGGCACAGCTGAATTTTACTGACGTTCCTCCTGCCAGGCTGTTAATAGATGTTTTCTCATTGCGCCTTTACAAATCAGAGAGATAGGCATTCCTTTTTATGAGAGTACCAATCACATTTAACAGGAGTTCCAACCTGTGACCTTTTACCACCTACAGGTTTCTTCCATCACCTCCTAACATTGCGTTGGACATAAGGGTTTTAGCATAGACATTTAGGGGTACTTTAGTCTCTCCATGACAAAACCAACAAAAAGTGCTGGTCTGGTAAGAGCAAGTGGAACAAGCCACTCAAGGACAGCCTGTGATGTTCGGTGAAGTGCACATGGCATGTGCACTTTTAGGTCCCAATTCCACTCTGTGCAAATAACTATAAAACATGCGGCCCTGTCATCTACGCTAACCTTGTAGCCCACAAGCGGTTAGCTCATGGCTAATACAAGGCCATAGCATTTCATCTTCTGCATGAAGCTGACAAAAAGCATACTCTCTGTAGGATTTGGATTTGGGGTAGAAGATGGGGAGGAAGTCAGTGTTTGCTGTTTTGTTTTGTGTTTCCAAAGATTAATGCTACTGCCTAGAAGGAAAGTGGCTAATCAATCCGACTGAGTGCAGCTCACTTCCTAAGATGTAGTGATTAATGTTGAAAGACTAAAATTGGGTTTTTGTCATTTAGTGTCTTTTGCATTTCATGTTATTTTTAACTTTAAAAGGTTTAAACTTCCTACTCACTTGCTTATTTCTTTAAATCCTTCTTTTCTTTCAGTTTTTTTTTTTGATAACAAAGAAGTTGGTAAGCCCTCACAATGACTGTTTCCTGGAAGCTCCCTTAGACTGATTAAATATGCATCTGAAATCAGACAGGCAGCAGACAATCTGTGGAAACAGAGAAGGTGTTGTACCCGCCAATGCCAGGGACAGCAAGACTGAGCTCTTTAGTGATGTGTGAGCTCTTCTGTGGTATAGATGGAATGTTGTTTGCAAGGCTGTAGCTTTTCCACTCAGACACTCCATTTGTCGCTTATAGATAAATACAATTTTCCGCTATTACGCTGATAGCTTCTACAAGCTTTTTATTCTAAAGGGGGGTATTCTTGTATTTTATCTGTTGCTAATATGGCTTTTTGTTGTTTTAAAAAGAGAAATCAAGGGACTAGAAAGATAATTCAGTGGTTAAGAGTAAATACTCCTCCTGCAGAGGACCTGAGTTCAGTTCCCAGCAGGCACACAGAGGGACTCTGTTAACTATATCTCCAAAGGATCTGATGGATACCCTCTTCTGGCCTCTGCAGATGCTACACTCATGTTCACATACCTCCTCCCTCACAAAGGCATAACTAAAAATAATAAAGATAGTTCTTCAAATAATGGTTTTCTGGTCTTAGGGCGTTGGTTCTGGTGTCTCTCCTGCTGAGTTCTTTTCCCTACACAGAGAAATGGTGGCCCTTAAATAAACAGATGGAGGTCCCATTTTCTGAGATGCTCTCTAATCTCCTGTTAACTTCTCCAGTCAAATAAGACGAAAGAAAGGAGACAGGATGCTCCAATCAGTCTCATCTGTATTAGATTCCTCAAAGGAATTCTGACTTGGCTTGTTTTACACACTTCCACTAATGAGGCCATATTTGATGCCTGGCCACAAGAGTTTGGCTATTGGCATATTTAACTATTATCAAACTAATAACAATGGTTTTGCTAGGTTTTATTTCTTACTTCTGGTCTTAAATTAGGTCCTGTCTCAGCCTCCTGGGTGCTGAGATCACAAGTGTGTGCCACCAGGGCAGACTTCCTGTGCACAAGCTTACAGGAGTGAGATTCTGGAGGGAAGAGAAGCTTTCCCTCACACGAGCGTCTCCTGACTTCAATCACCCCTTCCTTCCCTAGAAATCAATGCAATCAAGGCCTGCATTATAGTTTCATCTGATTTTGAGTTTTACCTAACCAGTGTCATAGAGTAAGTGCACATTCAGGTATGATTTCTGTCACTTGCTATATTCATGAGAACTGTTGTTTCATGTACCAGAACTTTATTCCTTTGTGTTATTGGGCAGTATTTTATTGTGTGACCATGTCAATAAATTTATACACATCTTCATGATAGTCATTTTGGTTATTAGCTCTTATGAACTGCCATGCCAAGAAATCGTGTATCTCTTTCCTGGCGGACCTGTGAGCAAGTGTGTATTGGTGTGTATCTAAGAGAAACACATGAACGGAGCATGGATTGTTTCCATATTTCAATCTTAAAATGGTACCACACATTTCTTTAAGAGATTTTGAAGGTGAAACTCAGAGTTCTTTCTGTTCCATGTCTTCATCATTGCATGGTCTAGACGGATTTCTAAGCAGCCATTGTACTGTGTGTAGCAGAGGTCTTTCCCGGAAGTCATCATTAGCTTTCCTAGCGACTAATAAGGCTGAGAGTCACTTCCTGTGCTCATTGGCAATTTGGACATTAACCTTCATGAAATGCTTTCTGTTTGTTCTTAATTTTAAAACAGTTTTGATAAAATTGGTTATAAAAGTTGCAAATAAAAAAGTCATACACCAAAGTTAAGAAGCCCCAAAGCCTATACAGTTTAAGCCACTTATATATAGTTAGAACTGGGATTCAAGCAGATGGGAAGCAACATATTAAACTTTATATATCCAGTATATAATATATATTATTTACTTATACACAATAAAATCAAAATCCATGACAAAATTAAAACTAGAAAACAATTCACATCCTCCTTCAAGATTTATGAGATGATTTCTCAAGCCCCTATTCCTTATTTTTTTCCACTTGGTTTCCATCTCTTTTATTTACTAATCATTTTGAGTGTTGTCAGTATATTTTGTATAGGTTCCAAATAACTCCTCTGATTCCATAGTTTTCCTTCCATTTTATTGATGTTTAATGACCAATATTTTCAATTTTAAGTCAATTTGACAGACAGCCATTTTCGCCTGTGCTTCGCGCTTCAAGTGTTTTATGATGAAATTGCTTCCCAGTGTCATCCATGAAGATGTTTCCTGAATTGTATTATGGATGTTTTGCTGCTTTCATGTTAAGCTTCACGCTTATAGTCTACATGAAATTAATATTTTGATTGAGTAAAAATGCCACTCTTTATTCATTATTTTTCTGCATCAGTACAAGCAAAGAGTGGCATGTAAGGATGAAGAGTCTGCCACTGGGATGTTTCCCGTGAGAACACCTCTCTGCTTTCCACCATCACAGCCTCTTGGACACACCTCGAGGGTAGCGCCTGCCTCCTTCTGATTGCTGGGTTGGCATTTACCTTGTCTTCTCCACAGATATGTCAAAACCAACTTCTTGTGTTTGTTTTATTGTTATCATTACTATTATATTGTTATTATTTTCTTACAACACATGTATAGGGTTTTCAATTAAGATGACTTTCGGTCTGCGTATCAATTTGTACAGACTTGAAACTCCTTAGAATACTGATTTTTCCAAATTATGAACATAATGTAGACACCATCTAGCAATTTCTTCTATACTTTCTTAAAATATACACCCATTCTAACCTTTTCTTTGCATTGTTGAGGAAGGGATTTAGGGTTTTGAAAGCCTAAATGAGGGCTTCACCTCTGACCAACATCAGCATTTAACATTTGTTTTGTGACATTAGTGAACATCTTTTGTCATATTTACTATTAAACATTGATTTTAAAAATACTTTTGGAATAGCATCTGCTAAAATAATCCATTTTCCAGTTACAAATGTATAGACACACCGATTTTATATATTAATCAGTTTCTTGTAAATCATATCATTTATAGATAATGACATTTTTTTCTTTCTTTCCAATCTTGCAATTCTGCTGTTTGAATTTGTGGATGTCTTGTGGCTGACAGTAACTGTAGGGAATGAGTAGTCATGTCATGTTCTTTTATTCTTCACTTTAAACATTTTACTGCTCAGTTTCAAGTAGCAATTTGTAGTTTTTCCTTTTAAATTAGTTATTACTCATAGGAACACTTTAGAATTTGTGCAGCACAGCGTGCTGTTTTGAATGAGAAGTGACCCCAATACGCTCATGTATTGGAATATTTAGTGCCTAGTTAGGGGTGCTGTTTGAAGAGGTTATGGAGCCTTAGGTGGTTACGACACTGTGGGAGGAAGTACACTACTGGAGGCAAGTTTTGAAGGTTTTTTTAATTTTATCCCATTTCCTGTCTGCAGATGAAAATGTGACCAGCCAGCTTCCTGATCTTGTCCCTCTGCCTTCCCCGCCTGTTTCCATGACCTCCCCATCAGGATGGACTCTATTCCTTGTAACATGTAAGTCAAAATAAACCCTTTCTTCCTTAAGTGGCTTTGGGTCATGGCGTTTTATCACATTGGTAAAACAACAAATGCACAAATGATCAAATTGTCTTTTGAAATCCTTTTCTTTCTTGGTCTTCTGTGCAGTGAAGCCATCAGCTGATTTTTGCATGGTAAAATAGCTTCATCTACTGGAGCTGGCAAGATGGATCAGTGAGCCAAAGTGCTTGTTGTCCAAGCCTGACAACCCGAGTCGGATCCCTAGAACCTGTAGAAAGCTGGGTGCAGGGCTGGCGTCTGTAATCTGAACACACGTGGCGAAATGGGAGGCAGCAATGGAAGAGCCTGACGGCTCAAGGGTCAGCAAGTCAGGAGAGTGCAGCATGGCACAAACAGCAGAGACCAGTGAGCAAGTGAGGTAATCAACTCTGTGAACGTGTCCTCTAATGGCCATACACTTAGAATGACATGCACATGCCTGTACATGCACACACGCGTCATGTACACACTCTGCGAACCTGTCCTCTAATAGCCAGACACTTACAGTGACATGCACACACGTCATACACACACATTTATGCACACGTGTGCACAAACACACACACATTTAGATGCACACACTAATAACCATTTTTAAAAAATCTCTTTTACCCTCATATTATGAAAATAAATCATAATGCATCATCTGTTTTTAGACTAATTGTTGGATTCAGTTTGATGGGTTTACTTAGTAGCGTCTCCTTTCTTTGTGAGTGATTGTTCTATAATTTTTGGGTTTTCTAGATTCACCATGCTTTCTTAAAATTTTAGTATAATCTACTGAAGTCATATTATACAGGATTTTAATTAGTGCAAGATTTTAAATTACAAATTCTTTCTTTAAGGAAATTTAAACGTTTTGTTCTATTTTTGGTAGCATATCCTTTAAAGAATCCATTAGCATGAAGTTTCAAAAATACTAAAGTAACTTCAGTTCTCCTGCTACTGCCTGTCTTTCCTAATGCCTGTGTCAATTTCTATTATGATATGGAGTTGTCTGTGGCTTGTTGGGTTTTTCATTCATCACACTTACTAGAGATTTATTGATTATATTATTATTAGAGTGCACATTTATCTTTTTCCAATCGCTTGTTTTATGTTGCTAGTTTCAACATTCTTCTGTTGTTGAGTTTGTTCTCACCTCTTTGTCTTTTGTTTGTTCATTTTCTAACTGTTTAATTGAGAATACTGCTCTTGGGGCATTGTCTGTTCCTGAGGACACACGTGTAAATTCCGACCAGTGTGATGTCTCCATCACATTATTATTTGTTGTAACTCTTGTGCTTGAAGCGTTCTGACTTGTGTCGCTCGGCTTCAGACTCATTCTGATCCTCTTTCTTGTTTCATTATTGACTTTTTGCCAAATTGCATTATAGTGAGAACCATTTTGTGTAGCTTTCATCAATTCAGCTTTGTTAATGTTTCTGTTATGGACCAACAAGTGGTAGCCAACAATTGAGAACTTGAAAATAATGTGTATTCTGCAATCATTTGGCTGGGCCTTCTGCATTCGTCAATAGTTTTTCTGCACACTGTCAGTCAAGAGAGGCCTGCCTCCACAAGGGACCTCAGGAGAAAAACAAGACTACAAAACAAAGATCCTGCTGCCTAGGCTGTCCTCGAACTCATAGTGCATCGGAGGACAACCTTCAAATGATCTTCCTGTCCTTATCTCCTGGATGTTGGCATTAGACATGTGCTACCACACACAATTTATGCAGATTAGGGATCAAGCCCAGGGCTTTGTCCATGCTAGGGAAGCACTCGCTCATTGGAATCCCCCATCTCTACCATACATCCTTACTTTCCTATTTCTTAAATAAGAGGCCTCATATTTTCATTTTGCACTGAGCAGCCAGCTATGTCTCCCAGCTTAGCTGGTAATATTGTCTGATTAGAAATAAAATAAATAAATAAATAAATAAATAAATAAATAAGACATCCACTTTATTTTATGTCTCAAACATCTTCTGAATCTATTCTCTTTAGTATGGAAAATACGTGATCCTTTTGCTCATTTTACATTTCACTGGGGGTGTTATATAAACACAGCTGCACGCTCCCATTCTGTACTGTCCCCTGATCTGCAGTGACAGGAGGAAAATGTTAGCACCCTTATTTTGCAGAGAAACAGTTACTCGAGGTTGAAAACGGAACAAGTGGTTGAATTAGGGATTGAGCATCAATATTCTAATTCCAAAATAACTTTCTTTCCATGAAACCACAACTCATGTCTCAGAAGACGTCTTTATCAACGAGGACAGTTCCCCAACATTGGTTGGGGAATTTCCACTTTGGTCCTCAGCTTCTTATTAACCACAAGCTGTTCCTGACATATTTTATTCACACAGTACTCAGTGTCACTTTTACAGTGTTTTCAGCCATGAGCAGAGAAACAAGTAGCTGCAGGCGGGTAATTAGGATCACCCTGGGAGCTGGGGAAGTGGGTGGGATGTCCTTAAAATCCACACATCTGCTTGTTAGAGTTCATGAGCAATAAGTGATTAAAGACTCGCTGGCGCCAGCCAGCAGAAATACATCCCGAAGCTTCAGTTAGTGTGGGTCTGGAGTCTGAAAGGACAAGTGAGTTTTTTTTTTTTAAATCTAAAATGTGACTAACCCACATGACTCACCCACCTGTGTGGATGCACTCTGGCTCTCACGCAGTGTATTAAAATGCTTGCTGCCAAGTTTGCTATCTGGACAGTTCCTTCCCCAACCCCAAAATGTTCCTGCAGGTTCTTCCTCAGAAATATCTCAGAGGGAACACTGGACCCCAGCAGTGAGATTACCTTTTTCCTGTGAGATTGCCCTAGTAACAGTTATCTGCACTTGGGGACCAGATTCACTAATTCCCCCAAGACTACATTAACATAACAAAAGCCCATTATCTGAATAGCAGCTTGGCGGTAATTAGTATACTGAAAGCAAATGGCAAGAGCACCACGTTCCAAAGCACTGTTTTCCCTGCATTTACCGCTTATTTCAGAGCTGATGCATGGGCTGCTTGGTGTTCCCTCTGCTGTTCAGAGGATGCTGGGAGGTGTTCCTGCGGCATGGTCACCTATATCAATGGAAAGGCTTACCAAGGTTTTTGAAAGTTCCTCTTTTGTTCGGTGGAAGGAATTGGGATGCTGAATTTAAACAAAACACCTCCCCTCCCATGGAAGAAAGAGTAGAAGTATCATGAAATTTGTAACATACAATCCAAATTCCAAAACGCTTCAGATTTTGAATCAGATGTTCTGTGGAGGATGGAGGAAAGTTTTGAAGCTAGTTTCATAAAACTTGGCATTCAGGAGATGGCGATAAACCCTCTGGGCTGGTTCTGCAGGGTCCTAGGAGTCAGCACGCTGCGGTGTGTCTGTGTATCGCCCCCAACTCCCATCCTGTAGTATGTTTTGTTGGGCTCCAGAGGCTGTGTTTTGTTCATTTGTCCTTGGCAGGATCTTGCTATGTAGCCTGCTGTTCTCTTACCAAGGTCATCTTCAGGCCTTTGGTGGCTGGCTGAGGACCTGCCTGTCTCTCTCTCTCTCTGTGTCTTTCTGTTTCATTCCTGAGCAGACCGGCTTCTTTATCGACCTCCTTCCAAGCAAGGCCTGTTTCTAGCTGCAGCCACACAGACAAGAAGACTAGTTTAAGGAAAGGAAGCTGACTCCCACCGTGGGGCCTGTGTCGGGTTGGGGAGGGCTGTTTGCTACAGTCTCATCAGCTGTGCTTACAGCAATTCACAAAGGTGTTCTCTGGGGTTGGTTACCAGAGGCAGGGGAAAGCAAGGAAAGGTCACTGAGTGAAAAAAAGAAATAAAAAGAAAGGACCTGACTGCTCCTAGGTGTGGTGGAGGAGAAAGTTTACTGTAGATAAAAAAAAAGGAGTGTACGAGAGGCAGAGACATCTGGGAGAGTCTAGCATAGACATGATCCTAAACTAGGTGAGGATAGAGGGAGGGGAAAGAAGCCAGGAGGGAGGAGGACCAGGTGCAGCAACCAAGAGGACAAAAGGTGAAGAAAAGGGGCAGGTAACCAAAATGGCTGGATTAGAAAGGGAAGAGTCTCTGGGGGAAGGGCAACCCAGACCCTAGGTTGGACAACTGGGGGGTGTGGGGAGGGTAAAGGGTGGAGTGTGCCAGTCATACCCTGTAACAAACAGGGAGGGACTGGGGGATGCTGGGAGAACCTGGTGGCCAGGTCCACTTTGATATCTTAGATAGGTACCTCATCATTTGTCCCAGTGTCTGAGACTGAACCACAAGCACCAGGCAATGGGTACCAGAGCAGCCAGGGTCCCGAAAGAGAGGGTTAGATATGATCAAAATACATTGTAAGCATGCATGACATTTTCAAAGAATAAATAAAAGATGCTGCTTCAAAAAATGCTAGGCATGATGGCCTACTTCTTTAATCCCATCACTCCCCAGGCAGATGCAAAAGCATTAAAATCTCTGTGAGTTATAGGCTAGCCTGGTCTACTCAGTGAGGTCTAGGCCAGCCAATGCTACTTTTTGTTTTTTTGTATGAAAGTTCAGTGTAGACATCAAAACATGAATGAAAAAAGGGTTCACCATCTGGAATAGGGTGTTCTGATGATTGTCTCGGTGAGTCTCCATTGTCTGTCGTAAAGGACAAAGGCAGCAATGTCTGAGGCAGGAGGTTGTTGTGCACTCCTTTGTAGCATTCAGTAGTGATGACCTGGACTTGTTCAGTCCGGGTACTTCTTAGAAGGTGAGAAGAAAGCAGAGCCGCACCTACAAATGGGTTTGTTAACTTATGTGTCCACTGAGAAGGGCCCTAGACTGTTTCTTCGAAAATATGAGTTCCTGCTGTGAGCAAATGAAGCAACGCATCAAGGCACTTGGCAAACTATAAATATTGTGCAAACACAACGTATTATAGTATAAAAATTATTTCCCCTCTTTGGATGTTTGTGGGGATATAAACTTGTAGGCTCACCGTATCATAATACAAGAACTCTGTTTTATGACTAATTCTTTGTTTTCTTTGGACTTTTGAGCTTAAATATACAACCCCCCCAACAAACATACACCTACACACAAAAGATACACACATACACATGTATACACATGTTCCCACATACACACACATAAAATAATACGTGTACAGACACACACATTCACACACACACACACACACACACACACAATGGCTCCTCCTGTTAGGACGTCCTCAACACAGCCTCACAGTGTACTCTTGGCACTGTCACCAGGGGAAAACATGTTTTCCAGAGACATATGTGATGGTTTGCGGCACAGTGTTATCCTTTGGCTGCACACTGCAGAAGGTGTGCTCTGCCTCTAGTGGGCATTCTGAAGAACTGCAGGGAAGAAGAGAACACACAGCACATGCTTTAAGCAGAGCAAAGGGACACACTGCCTCCACGGGAGCAGGCACTAATGACATCAGTGTGTTTCAGGCTTTGGGTGGTAGAGCCACCCATTTCCCTAAGGGGCAGCCGTGGCACCCACCAAACCAACACAATCTGCTCCTTGGGCTGCTGTGGGCGGAGTGAGGCAATCACTGCTATGGTTGACAATTCCAAGTATTTTGAGGTGTTTGATCTCTATTTAAACAAACAGGTTCTTCTGTAGGAGGGAGACCAGATGTTATGCTGAGGTGTAGCTGTTCAGGGCAAATGACAGTGACTGACTTGATTATGGTGGTTTAGAGATTTTGTAGCCCATTTATACATGTGAGTTTTCTATTTCTATTTTGAGGATAAAAATGATTAAAACTTGGCTTTTATCAACTTTCCATCGCTATAATTAAATAGCTGAGATAATCATCTCAGAAAGCAAAAATGTTACTGTAGTTTATAGATCTTGGACCATCCATTTCCTTAGTTTCAAGGGGATGCTTTGGTTTCCTATGTGTATATTCCCTTGCTAATATTGTGAAGGCAAAAACTGCAAAGGAGAAGAATGCTTCCATTGCTCAGTGAACAGTTGCTTTGATTTGGATAAAATGACTTACCCAGCTCTTTATCATCTGAGCCAGTTGTTGTCAAAGCGTCACATTGGTACAAGTGTTGGTTTCCCATGCCCATGAAGCAGCGTCTCACCCGTGAGGAAAGGGTTTCACATTTCTGGCAGATTAATGAGACTCTGCATATCACAGAAACATGCATAACAAACATGCAGAGGAGCCCTGGCAGTAGAGAACCCCTGGCTTCCATCTCCCAGACAAAAATACTTGGTGCTCTCATCTTCAGATTGGTTTCTTTTTCCTCCTCTTTCTGGAATTTTCTCTGATTCTATGTATGTCTTCTCCCCTCATCAAAAATTGGTTTTAACTTAAGATTACTAAAATAGAAGCCTCCACTTGCCTTCTGAAGCCCAGGGCATGGCACCTGAGCATGGGGAGTAGGAAGACAGTATCTTCCTTGCCTTTTTTCTCTTCTCTTTCACCCTCTAGACTGAAAGTTGGGTGAGGACCTGAATGCTTTCATTTTCTCTGAGATACTTCCTATCACGACTCACTGGCAGTTCCTTCCGGCAGTTGCCACAGTGTTCCTGCCTCCAGTCCCTGCACACAGGCAGGTGCCTGAGTTTTCTGCAGAGTGCATGACATTTTGACTGGTTTCCGACCACACTAGGAGCCTGCCCTCTCTTCCCCAAGGCTTCTTCTAGCACAGCCATAGACAAACATTTGGAGGTTGAGGTCAGGGAGGGAAGCCACATGCCCAAGGAACTCCCTCCATTCTCTTGGGATGGGTTCTGAGGACTGTTCTATGAGCTTCTAGAAAGTCTCCAGAAATACTAAACTCAATGACCCCCAACAGAGGGCAGATTGCACATCCTACTGCTGGATGGTGTTGAACACTCCCCTTACTGCTCTTAGAGAATCCGGTGCTAAAACAGTTATCAAATATGACTGAAGATTAAAGGGCTTGTCTGCATTCATTGGCAACATCTGCATGGTTATGATATTTATATTTTGATGGAATTTTCTACGAATGACTCAAATCTAGAGTTTTGATGTTTTATTCTTTATGGTCAACTGTGAACCTTAATGAGCATATTTAACTTGCTTACTAGAAGCCACTACTACCTACCATTATCATTACTTTACATATGCGCAAACAGCGTCTGAGAGAACAATTGACCCATCAAAGTCCTAACAAAGATGTGCATAGAAAGCTCAGGGCTCTTGTGACTGTGTGATCATATGTCACCCTGTCCTACAGTTAGAGCATGTGCCCTTCACTATCCAATCCACAGCGGAGTATTTTTTCTACTTTAATCAGATTTTTACCTCCTGCCAAATAGTACTATATCTGTTTCCTACTTTTTTTTGACGGGAAATGCAAATGAACATTTCTAAATTTTATTTTATTTTTTTATTATACAGTATTTCATTACATAGCATTGGATATCCTGGAACTCATGGTGTAGACCAGGCTGGCCTCAGAATCACAGAATATCCCCTTGCCTCTGCCTCTCAAGTGCTGGGATTAAAAGTGTATGCCACTATACCTGGCCACAAACGCACAATTTTATTAACTAAATGACTTTTATAGTTCATCCCAACATGTAATTGTAAGTGTATAATATCCCTGAAGCTAGCTCATTAATTGGAAAATGGGAAACTCTGCTGCAGGGGTTGTGTGACAACTCTTTTAATCTTGTTCCCAAAGCAACCTTCTGGAGAGATGGGGCTGGGGGTGGATGGGGTGGGAGCTGGAGAGAAAACGGAATTATGTTTAGCAAAGAAGCAGATCTTGGGTGATTCACTTTGAATGCCTCTGCCAGACCCACACTTCAGGGGCTGTCAATTCGACACCACATCTCTCCTCTCATAAAGAAAAAGAGACAGTTTAGTTTATTAGGGAGCCAAATAGGACTGATAATGGTCTGGGAGCACAGATTTAGTTTGCCCAAATACTGGCTTCTACTGTGAAATTGGTTCCATTGTTGCTATGCAACTCCTTCATGGAATAAATGGACTCTTAAAGTCAATAGAAAGTCTTTATTTACAGTCCACCAGGCTACACAGGGAACTTTCCTAAAGTATGTAGCCAAGAGCCTTACCAATACTAGCTTTTTGTACACAGAAACATATCCTAGTGGACACATTTCAATTGGCAAGAAAGATTAGCAATAAGCAGGGCTACAGAAGCCAAAAAGCAGGGTCAGAACATTCAGGGACTTTCCCAGAACTATGCACGATGATGGATTGGATCTCTGTTCTTGATCTGGCAGCTAACATGGCGTCAGCTATGGGGCCTGATTTGTAGTGCTAGTCAGCGATTGGGGTGAAAGCTGAAGAAGGGTCAGAGAAGCAGAACGGCCAGCCGCTAGATTGTGACCTCAACCAGCGCTCAGACCAAAAGTGTGATCCAGTCCTCAGACTGCGCTGAGTCTCCTCCTGCCTTATATTCCTCTCTCTGCCCAGCCATACCACCCCTGTCTCCATCTCCCCAGTGCTGGGTTTAAGGCGTGTAATCCCAAGCGCTGGGATCAACTTTGTGTAAGCTCTGTTGCTCTAGATCAGTTTCATGTACCACAGGGTAGCCTTGAGTAACAGAGATCCCTCTGCCCCTGGGATTAAAGGTGTGTGCCACCACTCCCTGGCCTCCAGTGGCTTAGCTCTGTGCTCTGATCTTCGGGTGAACGTTATTTGTTAAAACACAAACGAACTATCACTACACTGGAGTATCATGAGGTTTTATTACCTTTCACTTTCTATAAGCACTGAGTTCAGTTATTTGGCCTTGTAAATCTTTAACACAGGACCAGCGATTTCTAGTGTGTGCTTCTGGGAGCTTCAGTTCATAGGGGGTCTCTACTCAATAAACACTTTATATTTGATACTTCAGAAGACTTCTTATGGAAAAGACTAACTCACCATGTCTAGAGCTCTCAACGTTAAAATTTGAGTTAACAACGGAATCCCCACTCCTTTTCTCAGGGATGAACAGCCAGGACAGACAGGTAACTGGCTTGCACTATAGGCATGCCAGGAACTGTCCTCTCGTGTTAAGTAAGTATCAGGCGTTATTACTAAAGCCTGTAATCACGATGTAGTCACGATGGACCAATTTCTAAAATGGAGCTAAGTTTTATCCCTCAACCTCTAACATACTGGGTTACTAGATTTTGCCCTTGGGGTTATGTCAGGGAGTCTGCACGAGAGTAAGGAATACTCAGGGGTCAAGCCCTAGGTCACACAGATGCTGTCCGACACTGGCTGTTTTCTTGTTCTCGCTAAAACGTTCTCTAAGGTAAACTTGTCTGTCTCCCAGTGTCGTAGGACTGCTGTGCTTGCTGTCGCCTTTTCCACTCACCCGGCAGCAGCCCTGCTCTCAGTTTCTCAGCATTTCATTCCCACAGGATTTGGCTTTTCTTTTCTGCTGACTGTCGGGAGTAATGGGGAACTAGAATGATCACTGTCTACCTCACGTTCCTAGCTTCCCTCTCATCCAGGGTCCGATGGCTCAACACCCCCGCTGCCTCACTGTGGAGTGAAGCCCAGCACTGAGGTCCTGTACTTCATGCAACCCTCTAAAGTCCTCATTTCTACAGTGAACCTGGCATAATTACAAGTGGCCTTTTGTCTGAGTGAAGACGGCAGGAAAGCCAAGCCTGCTTGGGCTTTGGCGGTTAGCTTGAGAGATGAATTCACTTTATAAGCTTTCATTCTGCCCTTGAAATGGGATGATTTCAGGACTGGACTGACTTAAGGTTTATTATAACACACAGCTATTTTTAGTTTTTTTTTTTTTTAAAAAATAGTTGTATTTGTTGCCGTTTTGAGTAATTAAGAATGTAGCAATATACGAGAACTTTTGAGTCCCTTCATTTAGAGAAAGGCTAGTTTAAAATAGGCTCCTCCTTTGGAAAGCACGAAGGAGAAGGGAACCTTTAAGTGGAAAACATAACATTCCCAGCCTCCTCTTCTTCTAATCCAGAAGCAGTAAACATTTGCAAAAATAGGAGCCAACTTGACACATTTAGCTGTGTAGGTGAAGGAGAGATGAGCTGAGTTGAACTCATGTTGGCTACTTCAGGGAAAGTTAGAGTGGAAAAATGTTTTTTTCACAAAGAATAATGTTACAGATCTTGCATTCTGACTCCAAATTAACTAAAAAGTTATTAAAAAGCTACTTCTTTTCTTTAAAACACCTTTTATGGATAAGATCATCTTTACTTATATTAATGGAGATTTATATGAAAACGTGAATGTCAGGCAGCTGAAGCTTGGTCACCGAGCACCTTGCTACAGCTCCACTCATCCCAGATTCGTCAGGCAAAATAGCGCTCACCAAAATCGCTCTGGAGGAATAGGTGGCCCAGTCATGAGCCAGCTATGAGTGACCATGGCCCAGGTTGCCCTTAAATACTACTTAATGTTCTCTCAACTTTAATAGTTACAGAAGAAGAGGAAGTCAGGATTAACTTTCTCTAATGCATAGGTAGGGCTTTCTGGTAAGTGGGTAACAGAAAGTGGGGAAGTCTCAGCTGTAGTTCTCAGATGCTAATTGATGGCAAGCTTAGTGTTTGTGTGGATGGAGGATATAGCTGCCAAGCTAGTATATCCAACAGGGTTGTCCCTGAAAGTCGCATTAGGACAGTAGGACATCTTAAGAGGACTAAAGATAGCCCAAGATAGGCTGGCTGTGAGCCAGCAACATTCCAACTCTTCATGATTAGGAAGTTCTCATCAGTCAATCAGCCATGTAGAATCTTTAGCACAGACGTGGCTCTTGAGTTACAGATCAGAGAAACCCGGGGACTGCAGTGTTTCTGCTCACTCCAAGTTCTGTCACAACATCTAATTTCATCTCTAATACTACTCGGTAGGCTTGACTATTTTAAAAATTCTGCTTTTGCATTTGTGAAAGACAGGCAATTTTATATAATAAAGAAGTTTTAAGCTTTATCTTCTGGCAGGTAGGGAGTCTTTAAACAAAAGAGTTTGCACTGATTTGCAGTGTAGAAGCAAAAGGTCTCCAAGGACGACTTCTGGGAAAACATATTTCAATCAAACTGACTGCTCAGTCAAGGAAGAAGAGAGTATTCATCATTTATATATTCTGTATTTCTGAGAGGAGTCTCTGAAGGCAAGGAAGCGATCATCTATGTGAGCCTTGTGCATGATGATGAAACTTCTTTTCTGTCATTGAAACCAAGCTTCTCTCTCTCATCATCTTCATGGAGAGTTCTGTGTTACCAGAAAGATGACGAAAGCATCCTTGGTGTTGAAGCACTGAGGCGAATTCCTGTGTCACGACTGACACTGGCTATCCTGCGATAGTTGGTGGTGACTTAAGTTTTCCTATCGCTGTTCATTCATTACATAAAATTTGCTCTGATCCTCATGATGCATCTCATAGAAAATACCTTTTGTTTGTACTTTATAATGGCTTTTTCAAACGTGACAAAGCTAACGCTTCCAAAATCTACTAGTAGGGATCCTTTTTAGTATTTTTATAATGAAGAATTAGAATTCTGTATTAAAGGCAGACATGAGAAGTACTAGTAATGACTTACCAGACAGTGCTATTTGGCCTCCTATGGGCTTATTCCATGGGAAAAAGAAACGCAAGGTCTTAGTGATCTGAACTCTGAAACCTGAACATTAGCTGTCTCTCCTCCTCAAACAGCTTTGCTTCCCCTTCTTGTCACGCACACACACACACACACACACACACACACACACACGATTTTATGTATCTGGCAAAATCCAGGTGCCACACATGAGAGAAGACCTGTGATATTTGTCTTCCTGAGACTGACTTTGATGGTTAGAATGAGATGTCCACAAACTCTCAGCCGTCTGAATATTGGTGATCCTCAGCTGGTGACACTGATTGTGTAAGTTAAGAGCTGTGGCTTTGCTGGGAGAAGTATGTAACTGGATCGGGCTTGAGATTGAAGATGTGACTCCCCGGTTGCTGCCCCAGTTCCCATGCTTCCCCACCATGATGGTGATGGACTCTTCCCTCTGGGCTTTAAGTCCAAGTAAACTCATCCCTCTATAAGTCGCCTCAGTTGTATTTTTAACAGAGTAGTAGAAAAGTAACTGCTGTGGGACAATGGTCTTTTATCCTGCCACTTGTATTATTTTTAATGAAATGCTGATTGGCCAGTAGCCAGGCAGGAAGTACAGGCAGGGCAACTAGGCAGGAAGTAGAGGCGGGACAACGAGAATGCTGGGAAGAGGGAAGTGCATTTCTGCAGTAGTGACCCAGCCTCAGAGACAGCAAGATGTGACTGCCTCTCCAATAAAGGTACCAAGCCACGTGGCTAACATAGACAAAAATTATGGCCTAATATAAGTTATAAGAGGAGCCTGAGCTAATAGGCTAATCAGTTTATAATTAATGCAGACCTCTTTGTATTTCGACTTAACGACTATAAGAACCGGGCAGGACAGAAACCTCAGTCAACAAGTAACTATTACACTGACTTAAATTGTTTAATGATTATCTGCACCTGCATTCATTTTCATGCAAACATCATAACTTCGTTCATTTGGCTCTAAAATTACTTTCATAACTGAGTGTGTGTATAAATACACATATATTTTGCATTTTCTTTATCCACTTCTTTGACAGATACCTAGTTCAGTTCCACAGCTTAGCTATTGTGAATAGTATTACAATAAATCTTTATGTGCAATGTCTCTGAGATCTGTTGACTTGGAGTCCTTCAGGTAAATACACATCTGTGGCTGGGTCACATGGTAGATCTATTTTAGGTTTCTGAGGAATAACCATGCTATTTTCTATAGTGCTGAACTAGTTCACATTCTTACCAGCAGTGCATGAGGGTTCTTGATCACCCACATTCTTCCCAGTATTTGTTATTATTTTTCTTAATGACTGTTGTTCTGACAGGGATGAAATTCTCAATGTACTTTTTAAAACTTTTTTCAAATGTTTATTTGCCACTTGTATTTCACATTTTAAGAACTGTCTGATTGCTTTTATGAGACAATTTATTGATTGGGCTGTTTGATTTAATTGTTTCAGCTCTTTGTAAAATATAGCTCCCAATCTTCTGCATATCTAGAAAATATTTTCTCCTATTTTGTAGCCTGTCTTTTCGCGTGATTAACTTCTTCAATTGCTGTGAAAAGGATTTTTAACTTCATGAGGTTCCATTTGTCAGATAAAAAAAATGTCAATATTACCATTATTTCCTGAGTCACACTGGGTCTTACTGAGCAAGTCCCTGCCTGTGCCTGTACTGGGAAGGGCTTTCTCTACTTTTCCCTCTAAGCAAATCTGGTCATCTGTTAAATTCCTTGCCCCGTTCTGGAGTTTTTTTTTTTTTCTGTAGAACTCATTCCTCTATCTATGGACATCTGGTTTTCCCAGCACTGTCTGTTGAAGAAAAATATCTTTTCTCCCATGTATTTTGGCACTTTGTCAAAACTCAGGTGGGTATACCCTGATTAGTTCATGTGCAGTTTGTTCCTCCATTTTGTTTTACTAATCTACAGGACTGTTTGTCTAGTTATTACTATGTCTCTGTGTTATAACTTGGAATCATGGTTTCTGGTGGCCATGTCAGAGGAGCTGCAGATGGCAGCTGACTTCAGGGTGTCAGCCCACTAGGAGGTGAATCCCTGATGGGTGAATTGTGGATAGGCAAGACGCTGAGACCACAGACTCCAGAATGTCTTTTCCTTCTGCTATGCCTTCTCACGTTTGCTGCCGCCATCTTCCTCTGGTATCTGGTACGGTGTGGATGGCTGTGGGGAGGTTCCCCGCTGCCTGTAATGTAGCGTGTTTTATCTCATGGAAATATCCCATACTATTGGGCATTTTTGCCGGTGGATTATTATGAAGATGATTTCTTCTTAAGCTGCACTGTCTAAGTGATAATGATAATGCTAGTTTAAATAGAGTTCGTTGAATAAAAAATAAAAGAAGGAAGTGTCACACAGCTAGAACACATGATAGCTGTATAGACTGTGGCTTAGGTTAATGACTGAGAAAAACAACCAAAGCCAGGCAGTGGTGGCACACGCCTTTTAATCCCAGTACTTGGGAGGCAGAGGCAGGTGGCAGATGGATCTCTGTGAGTTCAGGGCCAGCCTGGTCTACAAGAGCTAGTTCCAGGACAAGATCCAAAGCAACAGAGAAGCCTAGTCTTGAGAAACCAATAAATAAATAAATAAATAAATAAATAAATAAATAAATAAATAAGAGGAATAAATAAGAGGAAAAAAAGAAAAGGAAAGGAAAACAATTGAGTAGACTAGTTAGTTTAATTTTTTTTAAATCTTAATGTTGGGGGATGTGTTCACAAGTTTTGAAGTGCACCATAACAGAAACAAAGCTTTGAAAATAACTTAAAATTATATTAAGATGTTTTTGTCAAATAACTTTGAGGTTAAAAAAATACAAGAATACAATCTAAAGTTTTAGAAAGGCACACAGTTGAGTGAGGAACTCATTAAGGTCAGGGAACAAGAAAAAGGTAACCCAGTTGTCATTAGCTGATGAACTTTTCTCACTAGGGTTGGTTGATGACCAAAGATGATTATTAATTCCTTATACCCATTTCTGCCCTCAATCTCCTGATTAAAAAAACTATTAATGAATGGGTATGTACCCTAAAGATTTAAAGGAGAGCTGACTGATTCTTTTTCATATGTAAAAGTTTAGATTTGTGATTCCCTTAATATTCCTAATAAGATTAACTTTCAAGATAAATAATAAAATGATTGGTACTTTCTTTTAACCACAAAACACAGCCCGTTCATGAAAGAATACCTTGCTTGCTTATGCTGTCAATCTATAACAAGTTGCTTATGTGTAAATGTTCATGGGTTCTTGGGGCAACTTGTTTTTCACCTGTAATACATAAAATGTTTAATTACATTAAGAGGTATTGAAAAGATACTGGTTTTTATTTGTATTCATTGTAATAATTCACTTGAAAAATAGAATGTGACCACATTGTAATTTTTATACTGCCCAAGAGATTCTGCTGGGGTATGTAAGCTGTAAGGGAAAGGATAACGGTGGAGTTAGAAGGAATTAGAAAAAAAGTCAAGGATGAGAGAAAGAAACCACAAGGAAAATAAAGAATGGAGAGAATATAGACAAAGAATACAGAAGAATAAAGAAGGAAATCATCAAGAGAGTGTGGGTGTTTTTTTTTCTAGCACCCTCTGATAAAAGAGTCACAGAACACATATTGAATTTTCTAAATTCTCCACATTAAGTACTTACTGGTATTTTAAAAATCACGGATCATACCTAATGCTCTTACTTCCTAGATTAGACATAATGCTATTAAACAGAAAAGATTAATAATTAGTAAATAAATAATAAATGTTTCAATAATTAGTCTGCAGTTAATATTGAAATGCATAATAATTAAACAACTATGTTTTCTCCACCTTGCAGCACCCAAATTAACAATACAGCCACCACATGCTGGCTGGCTGCTTTCACCTTGTTTAATTCTACCATGAGTTGTGCTTATTAAAAATACGGTTTTCATGACTAGTTACACAATTTCTTTCCCATGATTATCACCTTACAGAGACTGTCCACACATAATAACATGGAGTGAATCAAGAAGCCTGCAGTGACCTCTGGAAGTTCTGGATACCATGAAAGCCCCCTTTTCCAAGGGACCAAAAGTCCACAGACCCCTGTGGTGACGTGACTGATGCTTTACTTCTGATAGCAATTTTCATCAAAATAGGTGAAACTGTACTTATGGTTATCTAATGGTTAGCAGTATCATTAGTTATCAGGGATATGCAAATTAAACACATTTATTTTTATGTGCTTTGGTGTCCTGCCTGCCTGTTTGTCTGTGTGAGGATGCCAGATCTCTTGGAATTGGAGTTACAGGCAGTTATGATTTGATAAGGGAATGCTGGGAACCGAATCCTGGTCCTCTAGAAGATCAGCCAGTGCTCTTAACTGCTGAGCCATCTCTCCAGCCCAGAATATACAAATTTAAACCACAGTGACATATCACCTCACAATTGCTAGGGAACAGATTGGAGAGGTGAGAGTAAGGGTATGGAGAAAGGCAGTCCCTTGTTCGTTGCTGAGGAGGTTAGAAGTTGGTGCAGTAACAGTAGACATTTCTGTGAAGGTGCTGAAGGAAATTCAAGGTAGAACCACCTTGCCATCCAGCCATTCAGCTTCTGAGTGTACACAAAAGAAATGTAATCCTCATCTCACAAAGATATCCAGACCCTGGTATGCCTGATAGCATTATTCACAATTGCTGAAAAGTCAAAACCATTTCAGTTTCTGCTTATGGACAAATTAACAAGGAATTTGTGACATCCTTTGTTCAGTCATAAAAAGTAGAAGATTATGTCCTTACAACATGGATGTACCTATGGGCATTATCTTAAGTGAGGAAAGAGTCCAGTGGTGAGCTTTTCCTGACAGCTTGCATCTGAGGGTTCTTTAAAATGCTGTTCTGGTAAAAGGGGAAAAAAAAGCATTGAAGATTGTGGAAACTTGGAATAGGAGAGAGAATTGGCATCAGGGTTAGAAAGGCGAGTTCAGGAAATGCAGTGGGTCTTCTGATCTCTCGTGAAAGGATCATACCTAACTTTGCATAGCTTTTTGCATCCAACAAGTCCATTTTTACTTTCCAAACCATCTGCTAGAGGAAGAGGAGATGGAGCAAGAGACGTTTTCACATTGTGTCCCTAGTGCCTAGGAAAGTGACTAGCATATGTCACCTTTCTCTAGATCTTAGGCAGGGTTAGCAAGCATCAAGTTGACTCACGGGGAAGTCATATTTTGCCCCAAACTTTCTTCCCTTTTGCTACTTAACTAACTCTTAAAATGACCAAGGAAATAAATGTACAACAGAAGGATTAAAATTTGTGTTGTCTACATTTTAATAGAAAACCTTCAGCCATTGCTGTGTGAACTTGGTCATGTGTAATATGTGGATAAGAATATAATAGCCCCTCTTTATCCAGGAGGACTACATTCTAAGGGTCCCCAACAGATGTCTACATCCACTGATATACCAGATTATGTAAATATCTTATATTGCAATTAGTCACAGGAAGACATTAAAAACAGTAAATAAAATTAAAAATTATAATGATATGCTATGATAAAATTTGAGTACTGGGACCATATGAAGTAAAACAAGGACTATAGAACCTATATGTGTTTCTTCTTAAAGCACAGACTAGGAATACCATATGGTAGGATGCTGTAGGATTCCCCTCTGTATGCTGATTATTGCCATTGGTTAATAAAAGAGCTGATTTTGGCCAATGGCCTAATAGAGTAAAGCCAGGCAGAAAATCCAAACAGAGATATATAGAGAGAGTAGGTGGGTTCAAGAGATACCATGTAGCTGCTGAAGAAGACAGACAGCCCAGAACCTTACCAGTAAACTATAAGCCTCATAATAAAATACATAGATTAATAGAAATGGGTTACTTTAAGACATAAGAGTTAGTTAATAAGAATCCTAAGCTAATAGGCCAAGCAGTGTTATAATTAATACAGTTTCTGTGTTATTATTTCAGGTCTGGGTGGCCGGGAAATGACCAAGCAGCCTCAGCCTACAGTAGGACATACTGTGTAACACACTACACAAAAGATAGCTCACATTCCAGATGAGACAGGGTGGACTACCTGAAATTCCATCTTGCTACTTAGAACTGTGCATAATGTAAAACTTATGAATTATTTATTTTGGGGATTTTTCCACATAAAATCTCTGTAATTCAGTTTGAATAGAAGTAACTGAAACCACCTACAGACAAATATGGGGTATAAGGAGACTATTTCAAAAGCCTAGCTTATTGAAAAAGAGGTGATTCAAATAATGATCAGGCAGGCTTACAGATGCCAGAATGAAGTAAAGATTTGGTATCTGAGATGAATAAAAAAATTGTTTTGAACTCTTTCTATTTGCTTATCAGTCCTGCAGATAAACCAGTGACCAAAGAAATAAGTGTGTGGAACCCAACCTACTTCTCTATCTCACATTGGCTTGAATATTGAATGCTTCCTGTTATCCACACTGTGAAACGTCAGAGATTAGTAATCATGACCAATAAACTCCAGTGCTGCTGTTAAAGACAAAGTCATGACATCTAAGAATAGGTCTCCTCTCTCAATATTTGGCTCAGAAGACATGAGAAAAGTATATTAGCATCAGTCTACAGGAAGCTACTTTTTAGGTTAAGTAGGCAAGACCATGGATGTTGAGAGCAGAGGCTCTTTATTACCAGTGAGATCACTGGATGAGGCACCAGGCTCATCTGGGAGCTAAGAACAGACGGAGTTGTCAGAGCTGAGGACAGTTTGATGACAGCTCCCTGGAGACAATGATCAGTTCTCCACAGAAGAGTAGTTCTGAAATGGCTTATTACACACACACACACACACACACACACACACACACACACACACACACAGAGAGAGAGAGAGAGAGAGAGAGACAGAGACAGAGAGACAGAGAGGGAGGGAGGCAGGGAGGCAGGGAGGGAGGGAGAAGGAGAGAACTGATGAAAATGTGGCCAAAATAAGGCAATAAACGGAATGGAGCAGACACAGGCACTCTTCCACAATTTAGAGCCAGCTGCTGTTATAAATTATGAAAGTCTATTGCCTTTGAGATGACACCCAAGAATTTTGTGAAACTTCTTTTCCTTTCCCATGGGTGTTTCTAGATCTTTCCCTCCCCCAAGCAGGTAGTCGGAATGAAGCTCTTTTGTGAACTTAACAACACTTTTGTAACGCTCATTAAAAAGCCATTTTCCACATGAAATAAGGAAAATGACATTTCCCCACTTTACGTGGTATTAAGAAATAGCTTCATATATTATCCATATAGAATGTTTCATCTGCTTTTCCTTCTCTTCCATAAGAGGGAATTCCTCCCCGCAGCATCTGCAAAGAGTTGTTAAATTCTGCGTCCCAGGGTTCATCTACGGATCTAGTTAGAGAATATGTCTACAGAACCAGTGGACTTGTTGGGAGGGATGCTCTCTTGACCACTTTGGTTGCTTAAGGTTGTCCAGAAAGCAGCAGCAGGGGCTAAGTCTGTTCAGTGGGCAGCCTGGACCTTCTGAAGTCCCCGTGTGGCTGTCATCCTCTGCTCCACTTCTGTCTTGGCTTGAATACTGGAACCAGACTATTTTAGGCCAACTACACAGTTATTTGTATGTGTATTTTGAAAATAATTTCTGGGGGTTGGAGAAATGGCTTGACAGTTAAAAGTACTTGCTGCTCAGAGGACCTGGGTTCGATTTCTAGCATCCACATGGCAACTCCAAACTGTCTGTAACTCCAGCACATCTAGAGCATCATGTATGCTCTCTTCTGGCCTCCACAGGCACTGCAGACACATACATGCAGGCAAAGCTCCATATACATAAAATAAAATAATAAAAATAAAGGCTAAAAAATAAGCTCTGATATGTTTTCTTATTTCCTGGCCCTGGCTTCTGCTTCCAGGACCAACTCTAGCCCGCATCCCCCATTAAGTCATGATGAGTTTCCAGTGGGTTTAGACTTTCATTTCTCGCAGGACAAAGAAGTGGATTCCATGGATGACTTTCCACTATAGAATATTCAAAGAACTGCATGACTGAATCTTTCCCCTCTTGGATAAATCTTTCTTCCCCGATCTTTGTACGTTCACACTCCTGGCTTTCTCCCATGTCTCACAACCTTGGTTGGTTGTGGAAAGTGGCTACCATGTGTCCTCGAGGAAAGGTCTCTGCACTCTAAGCTACTTCTTGTTGAGTGTAGGTCAGGCTTGGTAAACTTCCAGGAAACTAAGCTTAAAAGACAGTATAAGGCATTGAATCTAGATCCTAAAAGGCAATCCCAACCCCCTCTGCAATTGCATGGGAAGCCCTACAGGGGTAACCTTGGGTCAAAACCTCAAGTCTCTGGCCAGTCTCAGAAAACAAAAAGTAACAAACCACCTCGACCCACAGCTGCCCCTCCAGAAGCATCCTCGCATCCAACAAAGCACTCAGACGACAGTAACCCTGCTCAAAGTGTCTCCTGGAAACCTTGACAAACTTAAGCCAGCATCACCCATGTGTCATGATATTCTCAAAGGGAAGAAACTGAGACATTTCTTAAATTCATGAACTAAAGCCATTCCAGTAGAAGTGATCTAAATGGCAGAAATAAATGATTAATACATATAATTAGGGAAGGGTAAGAGGATTGGGTGCATATGAACAAAATAATTAACTGGAAGTTAACCGATATAGTATTTTATAATAACAAGGATAAAAGTAATTCACTGAAAAAATAGGATGTGTATAAAGAAATCTATAGTCAAATTTTAAACACACACATGCAGACACACATTTATCTAGGATTATATATGTGTGTGCACAATTTGGTATATGCATAATAATTTATAAGAGGAATGATACATGCTCCATGGAAGAACACACGTCGGCTCCACCGTCTCACGTTGTCTCTCCTAGCATGCAATGGCAACTTTTTACTGATGTTTGTGGACAACAAATGGATTTTTTTTTCTACTGGGTTATACCCTGTATTCATCTCATTTCCAGTTATTGTTATAAAATACCCAAGCAAAAGAAACTTAAGTGAGGAAGTACTTATGTTAGCTCTCAGCTCCAAGTTGCAGTCCGCTATTGCAGGGAAGTCAAAGAGGCAGGAACCTGAAACAGTTGGTCTCACCCACAGTCCAGCGCAGAGAGAGAATGCATGCAGGCACGCCTGTGCTCAGGTCACCTTCTCAGTGCTCACACAGCTCAGGATCCAAACCCAGGAAACGATGTCACCTATAATGGGCAGCTCTTCCCACCTCAGTTAGACATCAGGACAACCTCTCACAATGAAAAGACTTAGCCCCTGCTGCTGCTTTCTGGACAAACAAACTTTTCAGCAAGGTACTCTTGGAGCTTTGCACTGATCCCATCACTTAGAGTCCAATGGAAGGGTCTGGAAACAACTCTCCAAGGAACCCCAAGCCGGTTTGATTTGCAGTCTAGGAATGCAGAAATGTCTCTGTGTCTAGCCATGGCAGGAGAGGCAGCTACCCAGCCAGGCCAGCTTAGGTCTCTGCTCACAGCCTCTCTGCACTAGTGAGAGAAAGTGCTCAACTAAGTCGGGAAGGAGGGAAGGACCTACAGAAAATTTTTTCATTTGAACCATACTTGGAAGATTTCTGCCTTTTTCCTTATTTCTTCAAGGTTACTTTTAACTGTGTATTTTTTTTTCTATTTTAAAATACAATTTAAATTAAAGCATAATTACATCACTTTCCCCTTTCCCTGACATTGCTTCCACCAACTCCTCCCGTGGACCTCAAATTTCTAGCCTCTTTTCACTTTATATTGACTAACTCCAGAAATGTGCTATTGGGAATCTACTGAAATTGTACAATTTCACTAATGTCCAGCATTTAAAATTAAAGAAACAGCAAACGGTACTATCAATTATGGTTCCGGAGAACATATAGATCATTAAGGAACCTCATAGTAATGAATTGAGAGTCTGAAGGTGAAGGGCAGAGGTCTTGCCTAGCATGTCCAAGTTCTGGGTTCTATTCCCACCACTGCAAAATCAGCTTGCCATCGCTGAAGAAAACCCTGAAAGGAAAAGAAGGAAAGAATTGGATAGTAGACTGAGCCAACGTTTCAAGTATTCTGTGCTCTTATCTAGTACCATTGGCCTCTCTGTGTAGATGACTCTGGCTTGGACCTCCTGCCTCTACTTTCCAAGAGCTAGAATTACACATGCCAGAACTTTTACAATTCCATAAAATCGAGGAAAAGAGGATCATTTTTGAGCGAAAGGGAAACTCGCTCGTGCTACAGGAAAATGGCTGTGTGCCTTTGTTCAGGTCCTTTCTCTTCTATCACTTTGGATTGAAATATAAAATATTTGCCTCATTAGGGTTAGCTCTTAATAATTCATGAAGACCAGGCGATAACCAGCAAACAACGTCTGCCAACATAAAGCACAGAGAAATATGTTTCTAGCTGCAACAGAAAATTGAATGCATTTATTTAGTGCTTGTTCTGAAGTACGGA
Source organism: Neodon shergylaensis (assembly GCA_025134845.1). Lineage (NCBI taxonomy): Eukaryota > Metazoa > Chordata > Mammalia > Rodentia > Cricetidae > Neodon > Neodon shergylaensis. The sequence goes on from JABTXL010000001.1 coordinate 41,618,403, forward strand.
ACCTATTTCTTCATTTTGTTTCCTTTTCTTTTGGGAGATTTGAGGCATCACTGTAGGGGTTAGATAAATCTGCCCTGGAGGACCATATGGCTTAGTGGCTCCTGAGGTGCCAGCAGAACAGAGGTTGGATGTAAACTGACTTTTTCATTGAAGGTTCTCTTCCTCTTTTGAGTGCTCTCTTTTTCTCCTCCTCCTACTCTTTCTCACAGAAGTTAAATCACACCTGTGCAAAAATATAGAGTGAAATTAATATAAACAAACTCGGGACTTTTTTGAAGTATTTTAGACTCAAGATTTATTTTTAAAGAATTATTTAAGAATTGGTGTCCTGCCCAGTGGAAAACCCAGTGGGATAGTGTAGTAAGGAGGTCACTAGTTGGTTCCCGGCTGCCCAGAACTAAAATAACCACACAGAAACTGTATTAATTAAATCACTGCTTGATCCATTAGCTCTAGCTTCTAATTGGCTAACTCTTACATATTAATTTAACCCATTTCTATTAATCTGTGTATGTGCCATACTGGTTAAAGTTCTGGCATCTGTCTTCAGTGGGGCTACATGGCGTCTCTCTGACTCTGCCCTTCTTTCTCCCAGCATTCAGTTCTCTCTTCCCTGCCTACCTAAGCTCTGCCCTGCTATAGGTCCACAGCAGTTTATTTATTAATTAATGGTATTCAAGCATACAGAGGGAAATCCCACATCAGGATGGTGGTCCCTACCCACATATGAAGGGCCTATTAGATGCAGAGGAGTGTTGGAGGCAGTGTTCTCAACTTAAAAAGGAGTGCAGGTAAAATGGGCCCATGGGTTCTTTTGAGTGTGTAGACAGCACTGTGTAGATCTGGTTTGCCCGAGGAATAATTTAGTGGCTGCAGAAAAACCCACAGAAGGCAGTTAGAATAATTCAAACAAAGGATTCTTACTCCAGAAGACACCAAAATCACACAGAATCCGATCCGTGAAGACAAAGCTATGGATCGGGTTGAAGGCCATCGAGAGTTCACCCTTAGGAACATAAAGGGGAGCTTTGTGCGATGATCCATCTCCAGGGTCACCTTGCTTGGACTGAGAAATGTCTCACATTTGTAATGGATAGTTGACTGAGGATGCTTCCAAACACCCCTTATCCATCCTCACTGCACCGCAATACCTCTCCTCACCTGTCTGCCTTCATTTTACAACTTTCTGTTTCCTTTCTCAATATTTGATGCATTTAATTGGCACATTTACCAACAGTTATCTTCCATCCCCCTCTTTGGGTCCTTTTCTCTATCTTATCAAACTATATCTATTTCAAAGTTAATCCTTTCACTAAAAGTGACAGTCCCCATGATTCTTCTCTCCTACTTCTCTTACCAGTAAACACACTAGATTTATAGCTCATGGTGCAATGAGTAAAATTTTTATAGACAAAAGACACCGGCTAAATTTTGATAGTGCTATTAACTATTTTACATTTTGGGAAAATTCGTTTTTTTCTTTCTTTCTTGTTATCTTTGTATGACTGATATACTACTGAAGCCAAAAATTTTCTATAAAGTAAACAAAGTTTCAGATCAAGACCTATTTATCCTATGAATTATATTTGAATGGGAAATAAAGCACTAAAATTTTGATTAGGAATTGTGGTTTTACATCCTTTCAGTTTCTATAATGTTATTCATACAGTTCAACATACTTGTTCTGGACACTGCTAGCTCTTTCCAAGAGAACTGAAAACTTGTGGGCAATGCTCATTCAGTCGTCATCTTGTTTCAAATCAATAGGTTTGCAGACTGTTCTCATTTGTCACACAGTGTTGTTCAGATGCACAGAGAGAGAGAGCCATCCCAGAGGATGCTTGCAAGTCAGGATGCGTGGGTCCCAGCCTGTTAAAAACTTTGTCATAAGCAGAGGAATATAATAATTGAATGTGGGTGGCATCTGCATACAGGATTTGTGTTCCACAGAACAGGGGGGCAGATTCCATAAAAACCAGAAGAACAGTTTTGCTAAGTGTCTACCAACAGCATTTTCTCTGTCATCGAAGACACTGTGGCCCTCGCCTTCCAAACATCTTCAAGCGTGACACTGACAATGGATGGAACTCACCAAAGAAATGCCCAGTCCTAACACACTAGTACCAGGGAGCACAGCAAAGAGTCTATGTGAGAAACATCTGTGACTTCAAAGAAATTCCAGAGATACTTCGAATCGGTTTGAGGTCCCATTGTCAGATGGGATGAAAACCACTGACATTAGATCATCGCCATACTTATACCCACAGGCTAGTCACTTGAGTATTCCAGCTGTATGTATTAACTGTAGCCTATCCAGTGCCATGAGACAACTAAAGAGAAAATGAAGGGTGAACATACACATACACACATATATGTACACACACATCACACACATACACAGTACACACATGCACACACATGTACGACCACACACACATCATGCATACATACAGTGCACACATGTACACACACATATGAGTACACACACATATACAAGCACACACACGAATCATGCATATACACAGTGCACACATGCACACACATATATATGAGCACACACTTATACAAGTATGCACACACATCATGTACATAGACACTGTACACACACACATGCACACACCATTCAGGTGATGTGTTATATTTTTGAGATTTCTTATCCCACTACAATACTTTCCTTATACACCAGTTATGTAAAATATAGAGACTGGAAAATAGAGGCTCCAGTTTTCCCTGGAGTCCATGCCCCCTAGCATGGGCACACCCCTCATCATGTAACTTATGTTGCCTGGGCGAGCAGGGAACGATGCCTTTCTCCACAAGTGGAGCAGAGAATACAAGGCATCGCTGAGGCTTAACGGTCTTTTGACACTGTTTTCACTCGGCACTTGGTACCATCACTGAAGTTAGGAGCAGGTGGGGAGATTCACAGCCCTGCTTTCTGCTACCTACCATCTGAGGTAAATCTGAGCAGACATGGCTGGCAGTGGGAGGGAATCAATGTTCCCCTGCAAGGCTTTTAGAACAGCAGAGAGCCCAAGAGCCAGGTGTAAAATCAGGGACTGGGGAATGCTGTCTCTGGTTACTGCTGTTATTACTACTGAACAAGTCATGTTCTCATCCTCGCTTTTGAGGATAGTTCTCTCTGGGCTTTCTGCAAAGAGCCAGTTTGTGCCAATAACATAAAAAGCAATAAACATTTCTGAGAACAGAATGATGATTCTGAAGTAGTTTTTGCACCTGGCATAATAGTCAAGGCTGGCATTCAATATGTATAACACAGACACACTGATTATAGCTAAAGGGATCCAAGAGAGACATTGACTAATACGAAGCAGTTCTTAGATGACTATGATGTGAACAGGGAGCCAGGGTAGAGGGCTGGCCAACTGACTTCTAGACGGTTCTCAGGTGATGCTCCTGCTAGTACAAGGACAGCTGAGTAGCAAGGGTCACGGCAGAACCTTGCATGTAGAACCAGAGGTTTGGGAATGGCTGTGCATTGAACACACTATGGTTAAATTTTCAGTTGAGAAATGACACAGTCAACTTAATGTACAAAGATAAAGTCTTCTGCAAGTAAAGCTTCATGTTTGTGCAATGGAAATAGGATCTCATTAAAATGTAACTTCTCTACTGCAACGGTCTTGCTATCTTGTAAACGGCAAAAGACACAGGATACTGATATTTTCTGTCCTTGGGCTCAAGGACCTTCTGACTGACTTCCAGCCTTGAGTTTCAGGGTTCTGGTTCTGACGTGCCAAAGGTTTATACCTTGGGCTCCATTTTTTTTTCACACAGGGCCCCAGCAGTGCTGCAATCTTCCCCAACCACCATCTGTATTTGGTGCTGCTTCTTTTACTGTTGCCTAGGGCAAGTTGACAGGAAAGTCATGCCCTTCTTTGCCAGAGTCCCCCATGTTATGCTGACTTCCTTGTGAGGCTCTATTTGGAACTTCCAGGAGTTGGAAGCCAAAAGCTGGGGTGTGCCGCTAAAGGCACCTGGCTCCCATGAGTCTTCCTGTCCTGTGGAGTACTTCCAGGCATGTGATCCTATGTGCTCCCCCACCTCAAAGCTATGTCTCTATTCCAGATAGAGAAAAAAAATGTGGATCCATTAAACTCACTTTTGTTAAGGAAAGACCCTGCATGTGGTTAGGCTCTTTCTTTTACTTTAGAAAACCCATTCTCCAAGTATGGACGTGGAATTGACCAATCAGCAACAGCTGGAATTTGTCAAAATGCTAATCACTAGACAGACACAGACCTACAGGTAAAGAAGTGAGGTGCTCCTGGAAATGAGGTCCCTCATCTGCAATTTGAACACACACTTGGATTGGCCCATCTAGAGGATCAGCATCATCCCATCTCTGATTCTAAAGCCAGGAGGCTTTTGTAGGTCTGTACCCACCCCAGAATGCCAGGGGAGGGAGGTTTGCCTTTCCTTGGGCCTATTTTATTAGCAATGCCAACTTGCTCTTCCCACACAAAGCATAAATATTTACAGAAAGTTTGAATTTAAAATCCAAATAACGCAGTGTAGCAATACCTGCTCATGATCCCAGCAAAATGCAATCAATGAGAATGATATGGTGCTGGGGACAGGAGTCTGCTCTGCAGGCTTAGCTGAACATGTGACTGCTTATCTTGAAACGAAACTTTGCACTTCACCGGTGGAACAAATTGTTATGGGGACCGTTAAATGCAAGTGCACAGCCTTGATGAGATTGATTCCTGAACTGATTCTTGGGCTGTTCAGTTAGCTGTGATTCATTCCCAGAACAACCGCCCACACAGGTCCCACACAGGTCCTTTCGGGGGAAAGAAGCAATTATGAGGATGTCTCCAGCAGGACCACACTTGAGCAGAGCAGCTTAGAAAGGGAGGTTTGGCATTTCTGTGGCAAGGGGATATGCAGAAGACATTTAGTGCATATGTAATATATGAAATAATTTTAAAAGATTTTCCTAAATGTTTAGTGTGTACTGAGCTCTGAGGCTATAAACGTAATAATACATAGGACATTTGGCTATAGATGTGAAGTTTTTATTTTTAAATCTTTTCACTAGCAATTGTGTACGTGATCAGCAAGCAGTTTTACAAATTGTCTTGTTCATGTTTCCCAAGAATCCTATGAACTCGATGTCTAGTTTCCTTTTATGGATGTGGAAACGGAATGACACTCAGATGAAGCCTGAGTTTGAGGAAACTATGTACCCCATCCCTGGCCTTGTTTCCAATCTCACTCTCATTGTTTAGTTGTCCTAGCACTGGGCATCACAGACCTCAGAACTAGGCCTCCAAATGTGCAATCTGTCTGCTTTCTTATCTGCCTTCCCCCCTGATCCCCTTCCTCTCCTTAAAGCAAGTCACAGCAACTAGAATTCCTTCTCTAGAAAACGGCTTGAGGGTGAGGGTTGTTGAATTCCGAGTGTTTTTTCTGTAAACCAAGCAGTAAAGCCTAAAAGTATTGCTTCCATTTTTCTTTTCTCTTTCTGTGTCGGCACTGACCTTAGAAATTCCCAATGTAGCTTATCTCCTGTGAGCACTGAAAACCCCTCTTCCAAAGGGAGCATGCCATAGGCTCGGAGGCAAGGGATGCTCCGCACCACGGCCACAAAGCATCTCAAAGCATCTCAACATCGGAATGGCTGGGATTCTACTCTTACTGCATCATTGCATGGTGCTTTTGTCTCCTCACAATTCTAAATGGTGGTCGGTGCTTTACTGAACCCGTGTAGACAAATGCACAGCCACCCTGGATCTTTGGTCTTTGATCTGAAGCTCCTATATCATATAAAACTATGATCAATGGCTAGGAGGATAGGTCAGTGAGGAAAGTTCTTGTGAAACCAGCATAAGGACCAGAGCCTAACTCCCCAGCACCTAGAGAAAAAGATCTGGCATGGGCGTCTGTCTCTTCAGCAGCTGAGGTAAGACAGGAGGAACAATGCACCTTACTGCCTGTCAGCCCAGCCTTCTGAATCAGTGAGCTCTATCAACAGAGACCCTGTCTCAGAGCAATAAGATGGAGAATGACTGAGGAAGACCCCCTAGTGTGTCTGACATGTACATATATGCATATACACCACACATGTGCATACACTCACATGAACACATATGCAGACATATCCCAGATACACAGACATAGAGATTATTAAATATATTTGTTATGTTTATTTCTTGTGAGTCAACCTGTGGATTCTTATTAATGTAAGGATATTAGCTAGGACCATCTGTGATGGCCAAGAAAAGGGTTCTAACCCTCTATGGCTATGGTTCTAACCCTCATGATATCCTCTATGGCTACAGTTCTAACCCTCACTCCATCCTCTCTAACATGTCCAGGCTCTTCATCCATAGTAATCCTTGAAGCATCTTAAAATTTTCATTTCTTTTATGTTTGCTAAACAGTTTCATTAATTTATTAAAAAATAATTATTTTTTTCTCCTTGACAACTCTAAGCCATGTTTGTCACCTCTAAATTTTAGTCTCCTGATAGTCAACCATCTCCAGTTAAAACCTCCTCTATTAAAATATTTGCCTGTGGAAGCAACCCCAAAGATGGAAAAGGAAGACTGAGAGGCAGTGACTTCTCTTGATCTTAGGCATTATTTCTCCTGGGACACTGGAGCTGTTCCATAATTAGTCTGCAGAGTGAGTCTGTAGCTCATTAGGTTAAGATGCTGGTTTCATGAAAAGGCCATCTATACATGATGCAGGATGGATGAAGTGCTCCGTGTGCATTGGACAGTGTCTGTGAGATGGTCACAAACGTCCAGGACTGCACTACCGCAGCTCTTCAGCTCCTGCAGCTGTAGGGATGAAGCCCGTTCCTCTCTTCAGAGGCTAGAATTACGGTGTATTCCCTTTTGTGTCCATTAAGCTGAAAATCACAGGTCAACAAAAGACTCCTCAGTGAGCCATTCTTGTGAACAATTATTCTCATAGTTATATTTTATTTATTCACTATAAGGTGAAATGGAAGCAAAATTGGGTCAAATTTTCCAACTGCCTTTACACAGTGTATTATATTACAGGATCACAAATTTACCACAAGAAGTGGATGTGGCCTGACATTTTAATCGCATCTCTAGCAAGTCAGTGTTGGAAGTATGCATTGGCTGTTTCTAACCTAAAAGTAGGTTTACAACTTAACAAAAACTCTTGCCTTGCACCACTTAGACACACCAATGATGGGGCTTGGAGTGACTTTTCTAAGAACATAAACAACTGTGATGACTGGGTGGCCCTTGCTCTCCAGAACTGAGGGGAAATTATGCATAAACCACTCAAGACGGCTTGCTTAGCACTTATATAAAAATACTTAGACAGAGGGCATCCAGCACATCTAAACAGAGTGATATGTGGACCAGCAATCCAAAAATGGATCCTTGACAACTCATCTAATCAAAATTGTTCCTGGAAATAGGATTTGGCATTGCATGTTTTTAAAGAGGTTACGCAGCTGGGAGAGTTTTGAGGATGTTTCCAGCAATAATCTCATCTCCTTTTCTATTTTTTTTAAACAAAATTTTAGTTACTTATTTTGTGGGTCTTGGGGCACACAGAAGTCAGAGGACAACCTGGGAGAGTCAATTTTATCTTTCCAACATGTGTGTCCCAGGGATCGAACTTGGGTCGCCAGCTTTAGCGGCAAGCATCTTACTCAGTGGAGCCATCTTCCGGCTCCCACCTCATAGTCTTGCAGTTTTAGGAAATTCAGACGTTGCTTGCATCTTTTAAAAGAAAAATTGAAAAGTAAGTTTTGATTTTTATTCTGTGCTCGAAACTTCTTAATCAGAACCACTTGACCCGCCAGAGAATTTGAATAGCTTTTCTTAGAAAAATTGTTGAAACTGCATTGTCTCCCTTAAGATGACAATGAGTCACAGCTCCTTTCTGTCATCTCCAGGTGATGATAATTTCTTCACTTTTCTGTTAGGCTCTCTAGGATACACTTGATAAGATTGCAGGGCAATGCAGAAGTAACTTCAGGTAATTCTCTGAGTAGGACAGAATCAATTCAGGCTGGATAAAGGGAGAAAGGAGAATAGAAAGTCTTGCTTTATGAGAAATCAATGCAAAAGCACAAGATACAGGATCTAAATAGAATTTCTCCTCGCATTCGAATACATTGCTGGTAACAGTGAAGCTGTGTGCATTGTGGGACAATCATGAGTAAAAGCTTAAGTTTTACTCTGCCTTGATTTAAAGGCAGATCATCTGAAGTCTTCGCTGCAGTTTAGTGCTGCTCAATGTGATAAGCATTAAAGCTGTTTCAGGGGTTCTCTAGTGGGACAAAACAGAGTTATCAAAAGCCAAACAACAAATGGGGCCAGACATGCTTTCATTGGAAATTAACTAAAGTAGAAGAAGATGGGGTACTGCGAAAGATTCATCCCAAATGGATGGCTCCCGGAATCCATAACTTGACTAAAATGGATTAAGGACTTACTTAAACTATAAGATGACTAGAAACACAGAGAAGAAGGACAATGTCATTCATTTAGAAAATGACTTTTTAGGTAAGAGTCCTAGGGCATAGACATGCCAAAACCAAAACATGGTAGAACAGACATGGACCTGCCAAAACCAAAACATAGTAGACTGGACTGTGTCGATGTACAAAGCATCTTTATAGCAGAACAAGACAGTCAACAGAAACTCCTGAAATAGGAAAGTATTTGCAAACAATATACATATCAGGAGGTGGTTAATGTCCAAACCATACAGAACATGGTTTGTAGGCAAGTAAAACTGTCTTAAATGAGCAAGGGGCCTCAATAGACATTCCCTGGAATAAAAATTAAAAGGGAAACAGGTTGCTGAACATGACTAATCACTAGGAAACTACAAATTAAAGCTCCACAGAGACACCTCCCCTCTTCAGTTAGAGACAACATTATCAAATTAACAAATGCTGACTATTGGCCAAATTGGAAAGAAATGTAATACTTGCAAACTCTGTGGGATTGTAAATTGGTATATACATTAGGGAAAATATAATGTACGTTCCTCCAAAACCTAAAAATAGAATAAACACATGGTCCAATTATTCTACTTCCTTTTGTTATCCAAAGGAAATGAAGTCAATGCATGCAATACTGGCATCTCATTTCCATGCAAGCAATGCTCAAGAAGTGTTAACATAGAATCATCAACCCAGATTCTCATTAATGAAGAAAGGATTAAAAGTAAGGCATACCTCTATCGCTATAAAATGGTAACCCTGTCATGTGTGATAGCATAGATGGGATGAAAGATATTGTGCTAAGTGGAAATACACCAGACATATCAAGATAACTATGCAAACTCACTAATACATAGAGTCTAAACAAATTCATTTGTGGGGGTACAATGACAATTGTGAGATGCTAAAAATGAGGAAGTAGGAGAGAGGGAGCATGAAAAATGCACATAATTTCAAGTGTGCAGGTGTATAAGGGTTTTGAGGTGTATAACATGGAAGGTTAAGATGGTAGGGAAGGTAAATTTCATATGCTTCATAGCAAAATGACAAGCGATACGATAGCTGCTCATTGGCTTAATTTAACCATCCCACATTGGATACATAAATAGATGTAATTGGTCTTGGTAATAAAAATAAAATTTATCAAAGAGAGACTTTGTGATAAAATTTGTATACAATATGTTTTGATCATGCTTTCTCTCACAACTTCTCTCCAGATCCTCACTACCTCCCTACTCACCCAACTTCATGTTCTTTCTCTCTCAAAATAAAAGAAAGAAAAAGAAAACAAAACAAGCCAAGAAAAATAAGACAAAACAAGTCAAAACAAACACTAAGTACTTCCCCAAATGACAACCTAACCTTGTATTTGTTCTATATTGGCCAACTACTCCAGGGCATAAGCCCTTCCCTGGATATACCCAGTGAGACACCATTGTAGAAAACCAATTTTTTCCCTTTGCCAGTGGGTGTCAATTACAAAGAGCACTTTGGTAATGGGTGGGGCTTTGTGTCCACTTTCCCTTTTCAGTGCTGAGATTTTATCTGGCTTGAACCTGTGTAGGACCAGTGTGTGCTGTCCCAGTCTTCATGAGTTCATTGGTACATTACTTCTGCTGTGTCTGGAAGACACAGTTTCTGTAGAGCCATCCATCCATCACCTGTGGCTCTTATACTCTTCTTGTCTCTTCTGCATATACTTTTAGCCTTGCATAAGCCAAAATACCCAGCCTAGGGAATGATGCTACCTACCCATGGCTAAATCTTCTACTTCAGTTAACACAGTCAAAATAATTCCCCATAAGCGTACTTACAGACCAACCTAGTCCAGATATTCTTCTATTGAGATTTTGTAGGTGATTCTAAATTGCGCCAAGTTGACAACTTAAACCAACCACCACATTGTTAAACTTTATAGTAGAATTCTTTCGTTGTCTTCTTACAGCTCTTTGTAATGACCCTTGAACATGGAAAAGCATCCAGTCTAATAAAGGAGATAGATATGTGGCCTTGGTCCTACTGTTTTCTGACTTTGGGCAAGGTATGATTTCTTGAGTCTTGGTTTCTAGCCATTTTTTTCAAACAAGCATATGTGATCGTTATTGTTTTTTCATTTTTTCCATTGTATGTCTGCAAATGAAATTTATGAGGCATAGTTCTACCTCATCTCCATCTTTAGCAGCACATAATGTCACTTGTTAGCAAAAGACTGAAGACATTTATCATAAGTGATCTAATCCCCTAACACTATGTGAATGGCAAAAAGAGCAAACGGGTTGGGATCAACATTGGGAGCAGACAGCCTTTCTACAGGTAACAGTCATAGCCAGATGTGTAAAAGTTTGATCACTATTAGCATTGTTTCTGTCTAGTGTCTGTCTATCTGAGCACCTATTAAAAGGATAGAATATGGTTTCATTTAAAATTTACCTGTGGAAATATAAAAGGCTAGTGCATTCATAGCATGTTGTGAAGCTACGAAAAGGCTTGTTTGTATGTGAGACTTTGAAGCAGTAAGTTCTAACTCCCGTAATTCTCATAGTCCCATGGATCACAGCAATACCTTTGGATGGTAATTTTATAACAAAACTCAAACTTTATATACATGCAACATGGATAGCCTAAAAATCTGAAGTCTGCAATGCACCAAAATTTGGAACATCTAGTACAGACAAAGTGTAAAATTTTACATTAATATTTCTGTTATATGAAATAGTCAGAATGTGGCTAAACAAACATTTTTATAAAAATTACCTTCAGGTATTTGTGTAAGGTAAACAATAAATCAATCTTGTATGTAGTTTAAATCCTATCCCTAAATATATTTAGTTTATATTGTATATAAAAATTTTAACTACTTCTGTCCCTAGGTGTTTGAGACAAGATTTAAAAAGGCAAAGGCTTGCATTTATTGTATTGTGCATCTAGTCAAAAAGTTTCTTAGAAGATAAAAAGATCATTGATTTTTCTTTTATTGAAAAGATTTTTCCATATAGTATATATATCCTGATCACCATTTCCCTCCATCTATTCCTTCCAACTCCTCCCACCTTCCCAGCTCAAATTTTCCAATCTCAAGCCACCTGCTAGCCGCCTTTCATTAGAAAACAAGAAGTTGTATGGGAAGGGGAGGCAGAAATGGTGTTCATATGTACATATGTATAAAACTCTCAAAAATCAAAAGGAGAAAACTATCCAGGAAAATGTAGATTTCTATTAAAATGTTACAGCAAGTTTTTGATTTTTTTGTTTTATTTTTTTTTGTTGTTTTTTTCGAGACAGGGTTTCTCTGTGGCTTTGGAGCCTGTCCTGGAACTAGCTCTGTAGACCAGGCTGGTCTCGAACTCACAGAGACCCACCTGCCTCTGCCTCCCGAGTGCTGGGATTAAAGGCATGCGCCACCACCCCTCGGCAAGTTTTTGATTATTTATATGAATTTTCAAAACTTGTGAAGCCAAGTCTGCTCATAAAGCCATGGTTTTATCCAAATTCTTAGCCTTTATGTACATACCAATCTACTATGTAGATTTTTGATAAAGCAAAGAATGAGAAATTTAGGCATTAACTTTGTGAATCACTCTTGCGAAGAATCAGGTTATCTTTAATCTGAACCCATAAAAGGTAATTATAATTCCTTATTAAGAACCTTTACTGAAGTCATTAAGTGATGGTTAGAATAAAAATATAATACTTCAAGCTTCTTAAAAGGATGTAAAGAATCCAGTGGTCATAACTCTCCTTGCAGATGCTTTGATTTGATGCAGGTTGGGCAGTGCCATCTGCTGCGGCTGGTACTCACGCTCTGTGTATCTTTAGCAACTCAGCTAAATACATTTCATCTTGGTGTTCTCTCTCTGACATGTGATTGACTAGCTCTTTATTACTTTCCGGGCCTTGTTCCTCCTTCTGCTTCCTTCCACCTGAAGTACCTGTACTCTTTTTAGAAGTACTCGTAGTTCTTCTGAACTCTCATGAGTCACTGCAGCGTATGCCTCAGACATGGATTGGCTTTGGGTAGAGAAAGTGAGGCTAAGAGGAAAGCTGAATTAGGAGCCATCACAAAGTGTGGAGCCGACTTCCTAGGTGAGCTGGGGCACACACCTCTACTCAAAGTTCTTAATTGAGCATGCAGTGTTACAAATCTTGATTCTAATTTCATACTACTTCACTCGGCTCATTTTTAAATTATATGGAAGAACTGTGGTGCAATTCACTGAAATCAGAAGGAAAACACATACTGCAGTAGCAAACTCCACATTATATGAGCAGTTCACTTTACATTAAATTTCACACATCTCTGAATATAGACAGTCATTTTATCACTATGTACTGTCTTTTATTCCTATGCATATCCTGTAGATCAATGAGAGGCGAAGGTTCTGACGGAAGGAGTTTTAGGCTCGATTAGAATGTAAGGGAAATGCATACCTGTAGCACAGGCAGATCTTTTGATAACAGGCTATGATCACTCCATGGGCTCAGAATGTTGAAATATATGATACTTTCAAAACAATTTTCAAAAGTACTTTTATTCACCTTTTATGTTTTCCTTTCTGGTGACTTGGAGTGACACAGGCCACTCTGCTTGCTCTGGCAGCAGTGAGCACCAGCGTGCCTGCTTCTCAGTGCTTTTCTGTGCAGCCATGATGCTCCGTCTGTGATCTGTGGACCTGCTTCAGATGGCTCAAGGATGTTGGAGGTTGCTGCTGAATCACTATATGTAGAATTGTGTGGATGTGAACATGCAAATGCTTCCATGTGTATGTTTGTGACTTTCCTTAAAAGATCGGTGTCCCTCCAATATAAGTATTGCTTTCATTGAAACATATGAGAACATACAAATCTTGTTCCTGAGACACAATTCCTGTAGTACAGATTTCTAATTGATATAGAGGTCAAAGAAAATGGTCTGTAAATACTGCCAGTTTAAACATCAGATACAGTGGAAGAAACAACCACATTTGAGGCCCCGTTTGATTCAAGCTTGACAAGAAGGACTCAAATTTTCTCACTGAATTCTAAAAGTTTTGCATAACCCTCAATAAAGGACAGAGTGAATAGGAAACATGGGTTCAGAGAGCAGGATAGTTCACAGGCAAGTTAGGCAAATGAGGACCACCTGAGCAGCTATAACACATACCCAGAAGCTGATGAATTGTTACTCTTCAGAAGGGAGTGAGGCCGTTTGCCTCCTCAGCCTCAGAGTCTAGTGTGGGGCTGTGGGATGTACTGATTCATTTACAAGGCCTGAGTTTTATAATTTCTCTGAAAATAATCACAATGTCAAAGTTTGAAGAATCCTAAGAAGACTCACAATTTTGTGTGTGTATGTGTAAGACTGAATTCATGTTCTCACACATGTGCAACAAGCACTGTACCTACTGAGTCATGTTCTCAGACTCAGATTTACAGTTTTAAATTTAAACTATGGCAAGAAAGAAGGGTGATATTCTCTCTCTCTCTCTCTCTCTCTCTCTCTTTGTGTGTATGTGTGTTTGTGTTTAAAGCTGCTATACAGTCACATGACACTTAAAAGAAGTGGATACATTGTGAAACTGCATCATTAGACAAAGTCATCAGGGATGCCCAACAATGTAGTTACACAAACCTGGATGGAATAACACAGTGTATACCAGACATTATACAATATTCCATTGTATTTATGATAACTGACTGACTAACAAACCAAACAACCCAACATTAAATACAAACCAAGAGAAAAATGATGTAATCCAGAGACTGGGTAAGCTGGGGTACGGTTTCATAGTAGAAGGATTGATTATTGTAGTGAGGGATGTGAGTTTGATTCTGGAGATGTAGAGGAAGATGGGGAGCATCAAACATAAGATGAATGAGAGTTGATTATAAATGATGTCTTTTAGCAGCTATTGTTCCTTCCTTAGCACTCCAACAACTCAAAGACAACACAATATACAGTATCCAGATTCTCTGTGTGTTTTCTATCTTTATATAGCTTTTCTACATGCTCTATTTCTTTTTTTTTTTAAATTTTTGGTTTGACCAGTGGGACTAAACCTGCCTCAATGAAGAAGGCTTAAAAGCTGGGATTGGTGGGGGTTAGTCTGCCAAAGATGGGGTGATGACAAAGAATCAGTACGGCTGGGAGTCAGGATAGGTGAGGCCCGAGAAGCACACGGGGTAGGGGGGCTGGGTGATTTGTGAGGTCCACTTATAAGGTGAAACAGTGGAAGGTGTAGTGTGTATGTGTTTTTGTGAGAAACGCAAACACTCTGATTTATGCTTTGAAACAATTATTCTCGATCTCTATGGAGAGTAGGCCTTGCATTGGGGTGGATGGGAGGGGTGTGTTGTGAGTGACTGTCCTCCGACACAAGCAGCCATCATTTTGGGGAGGAGCACCTCCAGTTAGCTATGTTGACTGATGTCATCTCCTCATTAACAGGGATGGTCACCAAGCCCCCCTCCCTTTTCTGAGTTTTTAGCTCCCCTCTATCGCATGGTATATGTAACCTTGCCTTATTGCATGTGACCTCAGTTGGGGATAGCATATGATACATGCTAGGGGAAGGTGAGGGCATGACTTAGGGGCTCCATATATGCAGCTACAGGGCAATCCTCATCCATGCTGGGTCAAGGCTTTGCAGGTGCGGCCTGTTGCTGGGAGAAGCCCCCACGCCTCTGTAGTGAGCCCCTCCCCTATGCTTTGTAAGGAGTCAATAAACTCATTCGTTCTGCAGAGTGAACCTTGGATGGGATGTGGCCTCTGTTCGTTATGGGGACCAAATATAGCAGTGAGGAGGGTTCACTGCTTAGGACTCCCCTTAGGAGGAAGTTTAGCAACAAGGTGAGAACAGGGGCCTAGTTAGTGTCATTCATTCACATCACTGGTAAGAATGTGGCATGTCAGTCACCTTCCCTTCTTCCCAGCATCATCTCACGAGGCTTGAGTTTCCTATAGTCAACCATGATTCAAAGGCATCAAGAAGAAAATTCTAAAATAACTCATGAGGTTATGTTTTATCTGAACAGTGGGATAAAAGGTTTTGGTGTTCTTCCTAGATTGTGAATTCCCCTTTTGTAGAGAATTTTCTGTATATATCCTGCCACCCACTAAATATTCTGCAGCCATCATGATCATCCAACTGTCAGGACATCAGTTAATGGTGTCGGGACCAGGGACTCTTTTTTTGTGTGGCACTGAATCAAGTCTGTGACAGAGAGAAAATCAAGTGAGTTATCACTTGTGAAAGACTTTGGGGATGTCCTTCCTGCCTCTGAGTCTGTGGAGTGTGTTTAATACCAAGCCAGCTTCTGAGCTCAGAAAGTGGGTAGAGACACTAAGACTAGTGTTTGCTGCCAGCTAACAGAGCCAATGCAGTCATTATATTCATTCCAAAAGGTCACACAGCAAGGTGGAGAGAAGCACTTAATGCTGGCATTTTCCATGTCCCATTACTGTGCCTTCGTCACGGAAGCCAGCCTTCCTGTCAGGAAACTAGGAGCCAGAGGCTTGCCTCCTCGACTGGAAACTGGCTGTGACTTCTAGGCAGTCCCAGTCCCTTCTGTAGCTCAATTCTTTTAAGCCTGAATACTAATTTCCATGTACAAGAGGCAGGGAGTGTTGGCTCCCTCAGGTGTGAAAGCCAAGGAGTCAGGTCCTGGACAAAGTTGGCTTGGAGTGCCTCACTTGGATTTAGGCTTTTTGAGCAGGATTCCTGTAGATGGCCTGAGTATATACTTTGTTACTGCATGCAATAACATTCTACAACACTGTTTCTCTTCAGCTCTTTCCTAAGCAAGCAGTAGTCACTGGCTGTGGAGTGAATCAATGTATATATACTTTTGTAAGCTGTTCTCTTATTGGTGGAGTTTCTTTCTTTCTTTCTTTCTTTCTTTCTTTCTTTCTTTCTTTTTTTTTTTTTTTGATGTCTATGTTAACCTGAGCCTTTAAGGTTCTCTCACAAAAATAAATGTCTCTGGGTTTCTGGACATGTTGATAGAAAAGTTTTAAGTTTTAGGGGTTCCTTATCTTCTTTTCCGTGTTAAACACAAGTCAAAATGAAAAACATTGGCTGTTTTAGAAATAAATTTATCTATTCGTGAGGAATTAGTATCTTAGACTATGAAGAGAGAAGAAATAGCCCCACAAGTAACATACTATACACAAAAACCAATATTTCTCTTTCAGAATAAGAACATAATCAATTTCAGAAATTGCTTTGAGAGAGGATTGTTCATAGTGGGGAGACCTTCACTTGCATTATACGTCACCAAATCAATTCTTTTTCTTCCTGTTTACTGAATAACTCTCATAAGATTTTTATTCATAAAACACATTTCATTTAAAAAACAGTCGAGCTGCTCTAGAATTCATGCACTTGGATATTTTCAAATAAACTGAAACAAATCTAGATATTCATTACTAGTAGTTCTCCATCCATGTGAGAAGCTGGAGGCTTGCAACGTTCCTGAAGGCTTGGCAGTAGCGGGGGCGGGGGAACCTACAGAAGAGGGGGATGCAGTTTATAGAACTCTGTTTTGGATGTGAAACATGGGCAAAGGGGGGAACATACATGGACCAAATCTTAACTATGCGCTATGGATTTAGCTCCAAGGATGAAGATAATGGAGTAAACAGGAAATGACGCAATGGCTCATTGCATCGATTCCAAATAGGTGCTGCGTTTTCCCTCTTTCCTTGTGGGCAACAGGTATTGCGGGAGTGAGCCTGTGTCTCGGCACACACCCACGTTACCAGGAGCCCGTCATTGGAAGCATGCGAGTGAGAGCAGAAGGCAGCCCTGCTTGTAAATGTTTTCTAGTTGCCAAATAGTAAAGGTGCGTCATTGACTCAGAGGTCCAGATTCTAGGACTATGCAGAATGTGGCCCACAGCAAACAGTCCATGTTCCACGGCGGCTTCCACGCAGTGTCTATGCTAGATTACAGGGCCTTTGCTATGCGTTTGAGAGGGAACGCGTTCTCAGGGAGGAGGCTTCAGGCAGACATCCGCACCCAACTGACATACCATTACTTTACTTAAACAGACCCAAACTCAGGAGACTTTGATGTCTCCAGCCATGGCAACTCTTCATCTGAGCACAGGGCAACTTTCCTGACTCTGGGTAGCCACTACCTGTTGTCCTCTTTCTTAATGGTTGCTGCCTTTTAAACTACAGCTATTCTCGTCAGCAACTGCAACTCTTCCGCTACCAGCAGCGATTAGGCTGTAAGAGCCGCAGCCTGAGGAGATTCTGTTCTCTCAGGCACCAACTCTTCCAAAGTTACAAAAGGAACTTATCTAAATCTTTGTCCCTCTCAAAAACTCAAGAAAGGCTGAAGTAGAAATCTGCCCCCCCCCTCCAGAGAGGCTGATTGGCAAGCAGCTCACCTTGCTCACATGCTCATCCCTCCAAAGTTCTCTCCCCCCCCACTTAAAAAAAAACCCTTCTCCACCTGGCTCCTCCCTACAACTTGCGGTCAGCTAGTTGTTCATGCAACCTCCTGATCGCAGGTGAATTTTATTTAAGCAAACACATCTTAACAAAAGTAACACATCTTAAAATAATATTCTACAACAACTACCAATTGTGGAAAAGCAAGCAGGCATGTTAGGAACTTGTGCTGCCCCGGACAGTATCTCTACGTGCCTCATGACCTCCCAGTGGAGCACATTACAGGTGGGCACGGGAGTATTTCTGCCGAGTCATGCTTAACACGAGAACAATGACTAAACCGTGAATGATCAAACTGAAGTCTTCCAGTGTGGAAGTCTGATTTGGGTCTTAAGAGAAAGGTTTTGTGAAATTCCAGGAAGCTCCATTCTTGTGAGGTATTTTAATCACATAATTAAATGGAGATGGCTGAACCTTGCTGAGTAATCTCAACAAGAATGGGAACTAAAATAATATCACTTTTATTTACCCAACACCCACTTTGTAGTGGGCATGATGGACACTTTTATATTTATTATCTCTGAATCACTCCCTTAGCCTACAAAGTAAATTTCCAGAAGATGACAAACTTAGAGGCCATGGATGGAAGGTGGGGGAGGCAGCAACTAAATCCATTTTTTAAAACATTTATTTATTTATTATGTATACAATATTCTGTCTGTGTGTATGCCTGCAGGCCAGAAGAGTGCACCAGACGCCATTAAAGATGGTTGTGAGCCACCATGTGGTTGCTGGGAATTGAACTCAGGACCTTTGGAAGAGCAGGCTTTCTCCAATTTTCATATTTGCAAATAACACAATGGTCAAAAACCATAGGACGTGTTATTTGAATTATGATTCGGAGCTGAGAGTGAACCAATCAGCTTTGAAGTTGCACAACACTACCATTCCTCTATGATGCAGAGAGTTGTGGTTTGTTAATCTTTCTATTGGAGAGATTCAACTTCTATTAAGATCAAAATGTGTCAGTTTTCTTAAATCTAACAAGACTAATTAGTAGATATGAAAAGCCAGGGCTGAAAGAGGGACTTTATTCCTGAGCTGTCAGCGTGGCAATCAGGCAGAGACAGATACAAAGGCCTTTACTCCTCATCTTTCCCAGTGCTGAAAAAGGAGCCAATAAGTCAACTCCGTCAGGGCATTCAGTTTTAAGATGTTTGCTCGAAACTTACCCAGTAGGGAAGGAAAAGAGTGAATTTATAGAAACTATAAAGCCTATGTTTTATATTTAAAATAGGAAATGGCTTCTGGCACTAAACACTACACTGCAATTCTGTGTGAAGCTTTGGTTCGTATCTGTTTTTCATTGCTATAAACAGACTATTATATCAACTCACCAAAGTAGACATAGTTACAAACCATTATTTGAAATATGACTTTTAATGTGATTTTTCCTATCTGTAAAATATATTTGTTTCCTCTCTTTGGTTCTCAGTTGTTATTTTCTGAATCATAAATCTTCTTGGAAGTGTATAGAAGGTTTTAGGTCTAGGTGATTATTTACAAAGTGATTTGCTATTTAGTATTTTATATCTGCACTGGCTGATCATAGGTGACAGGTGCTCTCAGAGAGGCTTGTGGGACCTTTATTCTATTGGCCAAGTTGAGTTTTTCTGGTCGTATAGCAAAATATTCACTCAAGTATTTTTTTTCCTACTTGACTATGAAAGACACACAGTTAAATCATTGAAGGAGCCAATACAGGACTCTGACTCTTGGTAACACATGCCTTGGTTCCAGTGAGACTTTAGCTGTCCATTATAGATCCATGCCCCAGGCGACTGCAGACTGATCCACACCTATTTCAGGTCTGAATTAAGAAAAATCCTCTATATTTTGGAACATTCACAATCTTTATGGCTTTAAACATACCTCAGTCTCTCCCCATGCCTCACACCCAGAGTTACAATAGGAGGGGAGTAAGTGGATGCCGTGGGAAAGCCAGCTTATGCGCGCCACATATGGCTTGAATTAGAGGGAAGAGCGTAAGCTTTGGCGACAGCACCCGCTACACTTCCCTTACCCAACATGAAGGGGAAATGACCTAAATGAAGAATGTTTTTATTGTAGCCAAGCTTTAAGTGGAGGTTCAGGGTCTAGGATGTGCCTGATGGCTTTCCCAGTCCCTTCGAGCCATGTACAGCCTTTTAAACTTAGGGACATTTCCAAAAGAGCATGCAGCCCAGGCAGCACCGTACCACTAACCCTTAGGAACCACACTGGTAAGTACACAAGAGTGAGGACTGGAGAACAGGCTGGGCAGGAACATCAGACACAGCACTAGACAACTCGCAGACTTCTAGTAATTTCTTTTCTTATAATTTTGAACATCAAAATTCATATCATGAAGGCAGTATCTGAGGAAAAATAGATATAAGCTACCCGTCGTATTTGCAGTTTAAAGCTCAGAGATAGATGTGATATTTTACATGTGGGCCACTTGGCTGATTTTTGTCTCTTCCTTACCATTGAGTATTTGTTATGCATAAATAGGGTAATCATATTGCCCTCGTAATTTACATTTATCAGAGATTATTCCTATGTACATTGCTAGCATTTATTACAGTACTGATCTATTCAGCCCAGTACATAGCTGATTTAAAATATGTAAAAGTGTTAGCACTGTTGTATTGAAACAATCTTGTAAGCCCATGTGTAAAGAAAAGCTGTTTATGTAAGGAGGTCAAGGCAGGGGCAATACCAGGGTCACTATTAACTTAAGAGTGAATGAGTGTTTTTGTTGCTTCTGATTTTGTGGTACACTCACCTCTGTTAGCAACTTGAACTTAGTGTGTGAAAAGAGATCAGTGGTATTTCACTGCAGTTGGGCACAGCATGACCCTTTTCTGTAAGACTCATGTAGTCAAGTGAACATTCAGACTCAAGCTGTAGCTGTAACAAGTGGAGATGGTACCTGAATCACAGACATATTTCTGTACAATCTATTACAGGTTTTAATTCAGCAACTACCTTGATTTCACTGAAGGCTTCTTACTACAGCCCTGGTGCGTCACTAAGATTTTCCTGGGGAGATATAACACATCTGTCTATTAATCCTGGGTAGGGAGCTCACAACAGACCAAAGTGTGGGTACTCCCGAAGTCCAACTTGGTGAACTCTAAGTTTTACTGAGATTACTTACAGGAATATGGGTAAGGGGTTACTTACAGGAGCAGAAATGACTCATAGGCAGCTGCATCACCAAAGCCCACCTCAGCATGGGAGATATCTCATAAAGATGGGAATCTGGAGCAAACACTCACACACAGCCTGTAGACAGCTCAAGAGGTTGGAGAGTAGCCTTTCCAAGTGACTCTGGTCTAAATGTCTTCTCAATGGCTCGATTGCTCTCTGCTTCTTCCAGGCAACTGTCTGGTCTCACAATCTTCTTTGTACCTGGACATGTCTGAGAGTCTTCTTTACAGCTCAGCCTTGCTTCCTCTGAGAGGGACTCTCAGCTTTTATTGCTTACTCTGGCAAGGAGGGGCCTAGTGAATTTGGTCAATTTCAGGGACTTCCTGAAGTTATTTTGAATTGCTTATCTTCCTGCTTAAGGAGCTTCCCTGAAGGATGAAGTGTTTCAATCTCAGAGGAGAATTACCCCAACAACCCTTCTCCCTTTTGTGATGGGGGATGCCCTTCTGTATGCCATGAATATGTTTTACTACCATTGGTAAATAAAGAAGCTGATTTGGCCAATAGCCAGGCAAAATAGAGCCATTTGGGAAATCCAAGCAAAGATAAAAAGAAAAGAAGGTAAAGGAGACGCCAGGAGACACCAGCAGCTGCTGGAAAAGCAAGATGAGCAGTAATACCATGATCACATGGTAATACATAAATGGATAGAAATGGGTTACTTTAAGATGTAAAAGCTAGTTAGCAATAAGCCTGACCTATCGGCCAAACAGTTTTTAATTAATATTAAGCTTCAGCCTAAATATTTAGGAACTGGCGGGCGGGAGAGAAACATCTGGTTACACTGTTGCCCTGTTGATATTTTGGACCCAGGAAGATCACAAAATGCATGTTTATGATCTGGCATATAACCACATAAAAGATCTGGTACGCTGCCTACATCCCTTCTTCATCTCTACCAGTCTTGATGGCCACCCATCAGTGCTAGTTAGTTTTACTTTCTTTAATTTGACACATGGAGAGTGGGAACCTCAACAGAGAAAACACCTCTTGATCGGCCCGCAGTCAAGTCTGTAGGGTGTTTTCTTGATTAATGATTGATGAAGAAGAGCCCAGTTCACTGTGGTCAGCTCTACTGCTGGACAGGTCGTCCTGGGTTGTATAAAGTCCAGCTAATCAAGTCATGGAGAATAGCATCCCTTCGTGGTCTGTGTTTCAGCTCTGGCCTCCAGGTTTCTATGTGAGTTCCTGTTCTGACTTCCTTCAGGAACAGAATATGATGTGAAGGTGTAGGTCAAATAATCTCTTTCCTCTCTAACTTGCGTTTGGTTATGGTGTTTTGTTATAGCAATAGTATCGTAACTAAGGCGTGCTAGACGGTGACCTGAGAAGATAAGTTAAACCGTTGTCTCCTACGCTGCTCCATCAGTCAAGAGCATTTGATCACACAGCAGAGATGAATCAGGACAGAAAGTGCCAAAGAAGTGGGACTGCTGCTGTAACAGTGTTAGTTGACCATGTGGGTTTTATGGATTTTTTTTTTTTTTTGTGGGAAGAATGTGGAAGTCTTTGGTAAGGCTTTTCCAATGCTCGAAAAGTCATTGAACGTGGGAAGTAGAGCTTCATGGACCCTTCTAGTGAGAAGGTAAAAATGACAAGAGTAACTTGGGTAGCTGTGGCCTGCCTGACTTATAAGGCTGCGTTCAGAACAGGAGGAAGAGCTGTTTGTGTGATGTTGTGAATATGAATCTGTATGTGCTGATCTTCCCTGGGAAGAAACAGATTGTTGAAGAGTTTACCACTGCCAAGAGGAATCCTCCTGTGCTTCAGCAAACAGAAGAGAGTCTTTCCTGAGGGCCAGCACACAGAGGCGGCTACAGCTGCAGTCCAAGGGGGCCAGGGCATGTCTGAAGCTGGCAGCAGAACTTAGCAATCCTTTTGGTATGGGTTTTAAAGGCATGAAAATTGTAAGGTTGAAAGGGTCC
The DNA here is from genome assembly GCA_025134845.1 of Neodon shergylaensis. Taxonomy (NCBI): domain Eukaryota; kingdom Metazoa; phylum Chordata; class Mammalia; order Rodentia; family Cricetidae; genus Neodon; species Neodon shergylaensis. Next base: position 41,641,429 of record JABTXL010000001.1, read on the forward strand.
TGGATAGCAGTTGTGTGTCAGAGTTGGAGATCCCAGTGGAGAGGCCTAGACATGGAGCTATGAAGGGACAGCTTTGGTTGTCATGGAGACAGTGGGATGTTCACCAAGGTAAACTACTGTGTTGCATGGTGCCGTCTTAAGCCTAAGAGAGATGTGTGCGCTGCAGGGGACTAGAGACTTGTGGCTGCTAAGCTCTTTGAAGTCAATATGATGAACCCCAGGTGCTGAGCATTGAGATATAGGATTTTACGTTTGCACTGCTAGATTTTGGTTTTGTTTTGATTGGATTGTTCCTTTGGATGCCCTGATTCTTCCCTCCTGAAATAAGAATACTACTCTATACCCTCAGGGTTTGAAGTATATAAATTGTTTACAATTTTATAGGGAATTTTGTACTGGGTTGGTGCTCACCTCACTGCTATGTGCCCAGTGTGCCCAATCACTACTGCCCTTTGAGGCCCAAACTTCAAGATACCTCTTTCAAGATGCTGACACCAATGAGACACACCATGGAAACCATGTTGCTTACATTTTACCGATTTGGAGGCAGGGCAAAAACTAGTTAAGAAGAACCAGAAAGTCCTCATGGAAAGAGAGTGCCCTTTGTTTCTGGAAAATCAAAAGGACCCTCTGGTTGTGGACAAAATAATGCAGAACCTGGATCCACACTGAGATGGCAAAGTGGGCCTCTGAAATGTTTTGTCACTAGTCGCAGGACTCAGCATCCCGTGTAGTGACTGTTCTGTAGTGCATCCGAAGCCAGAGGAAGAGGAGAAGGCAGAATCACACACCCAGGCTCTGTTTCTACACTGATGAGCATTCTTCTCCAGGGTTACTTGAAAAAGCTGTCCAAATGCTTTTGTGAACAGTTTGGGACCCTTAGGAATTGTGCAAATAACATTAAACTTCAAATTGACAAGGAAAGAAAGAAACGTTTCTTCAATGACAGAAACATTTTTGATTTTTATATTGTTTGCACCCTCTTTCCCTCAATAAAGAACGTCTTGTTTTACTTATGAAGAAAAAGAAAGGGAGACATTGGACTTTTAATATTGGACTGTGTTTAACATCTCCCCAATGTAAATAAACAAGTAGATAGATAGACAGACAGATAGATAAAGTATATAAGTTTAGTTTTAAAGTAATGTGTTTGTGTGTGGAATGTAATTGTTATCACTAATTGTCAACAACTCACAATTAACCGAGAAGAAAGAATCAATGGGCAATTGTTCACATCGGATTGGTCTATATGCCAGAATGGGGAGGTTGTCTTAAGTTAACTGATGTGGGACAACCCAGCCCACGACTGCTGGTACCACTCCCTAGGCCTGGGTTCCTGAACTGAGGAAATGGATCTGATCACAAGCAAACAAACAAGCGAGCATGCATGCATTCCTCTTTGCTCTTGGCTGTGGATGTTTTGTGACTAGTCATTCTAGGTTCCCGCTGTCTTTCCTGCTCTGGTAGACTGTAGCCTGGAAGAGTGAGCTAACGTAATTGCTTCTGAAATGAAATGCGTTGTGTTCATCACAGCAACAGAAATGAAGCTAAGATAGCAAAGAAAGCTAAGCGGCCTTCAACACTTTTTTTTTTCTCTCTCTCCTGTCTCTCCATCATCACTCTCCTTGTGTGCACACACACACACACACACACACACACATATATGTATATAAGCATAAACATCTTAACTGGTTTTAGTTCTCCAGACAATCCTGATTATTGTAGCATCTGAACTTTAAGATGGTCTTTTACATATCAATAGATGAACCTGAGTCTGTGGTAATCAGTTCCTTTGCCTTCTAACAAGTGCCTGGGAGTTTGTTTTTTTTCCCCCTGTTTTTTGTGTTCCCCCCCTTTCATATTCTTCTGTATTTTATTGGCATAAATTCCTGCCTTGGATGCTGCATCCCTTCCTTTAGCCACACTTTATAAATTTTATAAATCCTCTGCCAAGACCCTGATGAGTGGTCAGATGCCTGGAGGTTACACAGGTATGTGCGGAAGCTACAGTCCAGATTAGGGGCTTTCAATATCACCATGTGTATGACTTTGGTGTGTCACTCACCAAGACTGGCACCAATGCTCCACAGCTCCCATTCATGCTGATGATCTCCATATTGGAGATCTCGGGTCTTATCCAGCAAATCAAAGTTCCAGGTCAGCTGGCACTGGATGCAAAAGCTCACAAACAATTAAAAACGTAAATTAATCATCAACCTCTCTTGCAGATAGATTTATATCTTTAAAAGAAAGTCATTTAGAGGCAGTTTTGAAAGCTCTTAGTGTTCAGATGGGGATGATTTTCCAGTACACCTTGAATGTGCATGCACTGTGGGCTGAATCTTTTCTTCTTCAGTAGATCGTTTTTACAGGGCGTACACAAAATGAGCTGCCATTCTTTCTGATGTTTTGTTGAGTGGATATGAAGAAGCAGGTGGCCTCAGAAAGCTCGAGACCTGGTTCAGATGAATAGACTCATTAGGTTAGGTCACAGATGGGCCACAAGCTAGAGTTGTGTTTTCTCTAGCCTGTGACACTACTGAGAGTTAGTAGAACTTGCAGGGGATGAGGCCTGGCAGAAGGAACTTGGGTCATGGGGAGCATGTCCTAGAGGAGATATTGGGATGCCAGCACCTCCTTGTCATCTGTTTCCTTGTTCCTCGATGAGCAGAGCTGTGACGTCACGTGTTCCTGCTATGATGTGCTGTATTGTCATAGGCCCAGTGGCCATGGCCAGGCACCTTTCTAGGCATGAGGCAAGTGCACCTTCCTGACTTTTAAGTTGATTTACAAGTCCTTTGTCACAGTGATTAATGTGCTGATTAGCACAATGCATTTTTTTTCAGACTTATGGCAAATTGGTCACGTTGACTGTGCTCTTCAGTTGAATGTACGAGGGATTGCTTCAGTGCTGGAAATAACTGGATTACTTCTCTGTTGGCGAGGTTGACTCATACCCCATGTACATTGCGTTTCTGTCGGAACCCAAATGTGCAAGAAAAACTGACTAAGTTCTCTTTTATTGTTCCCGAGAAAGAATCTGCCGACTGTAGCCGTGAGTGTTTTCACAGGGGTGTCACGCTGACTACTGCAGATGATACAGTTATGAAACCTGAATTCTCTAAAACAATTCTACTTAACGGAGACAGGAGATTGCAGCACTTGTTCCTGTATCTCCCATCGTGAAAGTCCTCATATTTAATATATTCATCTTTCATAGCCAAGATTTGCTTGCTATATGCCCTCAGACTCACTGTATCGCTAAGAGATTCAATCAAGAGAAAGAAGATGGGGTGTGCATGCTGGGAGAAAGTTGTACCTCTTACTAGCAACAGCTTTCCAGCGCGGCTACAATATGAACATGAAAGAATGATGCTACTGCCTATCATAAAAGTAAAAAAATAACCAGAGTCTGAGCTTATGTTTTCTGACCATCCAGACCCGAATAATCATACAAAAACTATACTATTTGCAACACTAAACACAGACAACACCAAATAAGCACACTGTGTCTACTAGTTCTGTCAACTTGACGCAAGCTTGAGTCATCAGAGAAGAAGGAGCTTCAATTGAGAAAAAGCCTCCATAAGATAGGCAAGCCTGTAGAGTATTTTCTTAATTAGTGGTTCATGTGAGAGAGCCCAGCCCATGATGGGTGGTGCCCTCCCTGGGCTGGAGGTCCTGGATTCTATAAGAAATCAACCTGAGTAAGCTATAAGAGCAAGCCAGTAAGCAGCACTTCTCCATGGCCTCTGTATCACCTCCTGCTTCTAGCTTCGTGCCCTGTTTAACTTCCTGTCCTGACTTCCTTCAGTGATGAACTATGATATGGAAGTATAAGCCAAATAAGTCCTTTCCTCCCCAAGTGGTTTTTGGTCATGGTGTTTCATTTCAACAATGATAACCTTAAAAAAGATATATACCAATAAATACCAGCAACAACATAATTCCAGATGGCAAAGTTCCATCAGAAAACTTCAAGCACTAATAACCAGGCAATATGCCTCCTCCTGAGATTATCACCCAATCACAGTGTTCCTTGAGAAGAACAACACAGCTGATGACCATGATCAAGATATCTAAAGAATGATTATAGATATGTTCAAGGAAATCAAAGAAATGCCTAAATGACAATTGTACAGTTTTAACATTTGAATGAAATAATGAAAACAGTTCAATATAGAATTCAATAAGGAGATAGAATCTCTGAAGAAAAGTTAAACTGAAATGAAATTTAAATGGAAGAACTCATGAAGTGAAATAAAAATACAGAGGATAGCCTCACACAATAAACTGGATCAAGCAGAAGAGAGAATATCAGTGATCAGTGTCTAAGATAAGGCAGTGAATTGGATCACATATTAAATCTAAAAATGTACAAGAAGAACCAAAACTACAATGACTCTGGAAGAAGAAATCTATGGATCATACGTATAGAAGATAAAGAGAGACAGAGGTCAAAGATGCAGAAAATATATTCAATAAAATCATAGGAAAAAAAGATATCTCAGCTCAGAAAAAAGAGATGCCTATCATGGTTTAAAAGAAATAAAGAACGCGAATAGTCAAGACATGAAAAATGGGGGCTCGGTGGTTAAGAGAATGCTTTACTCTTGCAAAGGACTGGTGTTCAGTTCTAGCATCTACATGATGTCTTATAACCACCTATAACTCCAGTTCCAGAGGATCTGTGGTCTTCTTCTGACCTCCTCAGGTACCATGCCTGCTGTATACATACATGCACACAGGCAAAACATTCATGTGCTAAAATAAAATTTAAAGGCAGAAAGAAATACCACCAACAAAATGCAGCTAAATTTACAGAACACTGACTACAAAGGCTATTGAAAGTGAGATTAGAGCCACATCAGAAATAAAAAAGAAATAAAGAAATAATGACAGGCTTATCAGAATAACCCTTGACCTCTCAATGGAGACTGTGAAAGCCAGAAGGGTCTCTTACAGGGTTTGAAAAATCAAAGATAAGAGACAAACTATCAGTCATAATTAATGGATAGGAAAATTTCTTATAATAATTCAATTTAAGGAATTTATATCCACTAAGCCAGCTCCATGGAGGGTACTAAAAAGAATACTCCTGTCTGAAGAGATTAAATGTACCCAAAAGGGCATAAAAAAATTAAACAATTCAGACCAGTTGATCAAAAATGGTCTATCAATTCTGCCACAACTAGGTAACAGTAATTAATAAACATTGTTCAGTAATAACTCCCAATATTAATGATCCCAATTCCTCAATAAGAAGACACGGACTAGCAGATTAGATGAGAAAACAGGATCCATCTTCGTGGTGGGAAACACATCTCACTATTATGAACAGATATTACTTTTCAGAATTCATCTTTGTGATGGGAAACATACCTTACCATTATGAACAGATATTACTTTAGAGGATTCATCTTCATGATGGGAAACATACCTTACCATTATGATCAGATATTACTTTAGGCCAAAAAGGATTTTTGAAAAGTATTCCAAGCAAATAGAATAAAGAAGCAAGCTGGTATGACCTAATATCTGAGAAAATAGACTTTTAACTTAAAGCTTAGTAAAAAGAGATAGGGAAAATGATAGGATATTCACACTCAATAAAGGACAAGTCTACCAAAGGGATGTTACAATGCTAAACATTTATGAACCAAACACAGGGGTACCTAATTTCCTAAAATAAACATTATTAGATCTAAAACCACAATTCAGACCAGTACAGTGGTAAGTGAACGACTTCATAACACCACTTTCACCTGTGTCGTTGAGTAGATAGGTCCCCCAGACAAAAACAAAGACGCTTTTGAGTTAAAATGCATCATAAATTAAATGGAGCTAACAGATACTTATAGACTACTTCACCAAAACATGAAAGAATACACATTTTCTCAGAAGTTGACAGAATTTTCCCCAAAATCAACCATGTATTAGGGTATAAATCCAAACTTAGCAATGTTTAAAAACTTGAAATAATATTCTGTATTCCATCTGACTACAAAAGAATAAAGCTGGATATTAATAATAGAAATGGCAATAACTAGACAGACTCATGGAAACAAAATAACAAAACATTGAATGAAAAATTGAGTAAGAGAGAAATTTAAAAGGAAATATTTAAGTTGCTAGAAGTGGATGAAAATGAAAGCACAGCATACCAAAACCCAAGGTACACAATAGAGGCATTCCTAAGAGGCCTATTTTTAGAATTATGTGTCTGCATAAAAATAAAAGAACTCAAAAGATCTTATATTAACAACTTAAGAATGCATTTGAATATTGCAGAATATTTGTTTACACTCTGTCTGGTTTAATAAAGAACTAAGTGGCCAATAGCTAGGGAGGAGAAAATAGGTGGGAATTCTGGGTAGAGAGGAACTTGGAATGAATCTAGGTGAGCGAGAGATGCCAGTGAGACACTGAAGAAGTTGGATATATGGTACATAGGAAAGGTGATGGAGCCACATGGCAGATTGTAGATTAATAAAGACAAGTCAATTTGAGTTATAAGAGATGGTTGGGAAAAAGTCCAAGCAAGGTCAAGCTTTCATAATTAATAAGTCTCTGTGCTATTATTTGTGAGCTTGGCAGCCCAAAGGAAAGTCTGACCAAACTAAAGCAAAATCCCAAAACAGTAGAGGAGATGGGATAACCAAAATCAGAGCTGAAATCAATGAAATAGAAATGAAAAAGAAAAACAATACAATCAAGAAAATGAAGAGTTGATTCTTTGAAAAGACTAACAAGACTGACAAATCTTTAGCTTAATTAACCACAAAAAGAGAGAACCAAAATTAATAAAATCAGACATTAAAATTGAAGGATTACAACAGATACTGAGGAAATTCAGAGGTTCATTAAGGACATAGTAACAACCTACACTCAGTTAAACTGTAATATCTTAAAGAAATGGCTGATTTCTAGTTATATATGACCTACCAAAATGAAATAAAGATGAGTACATAATTTAAATATACCCACAGTAACTAAAATCTCTCAATTACCAAAAACACACGATCTTATGGTACAATACAGAATCCTACAAGAACTAAATAAATTCTCCTCAAATTATTCTGTGAAATTGAAAAGAAGGAAGGCTTTAAATTTTTTGTGTGTGTGTGTGAAGTCACTATTATCATAATAATCCTGGAGTATCTAGGAATATGGAGGACAATTCTCTACATATTAAATGTAGCATACAGCAAGTCCACAACTAATTAATGCTAATCAAAGAAAAGCTCAAAGCATTTCCACTAAAGTCAGGAATAAGACAAGGACATACAGACTCTCCATTCCTCTGCGTGATAATATAATCTGTCTAGGTTTAAAGGCCGATTCATTGGGAGCTCTTGGAAGATTCCCGAGTGACTGGGGGAGGGGGCAGTAAGGGAAACAAAGGGACCACTGTAAATGTTTCAGCTTGAGTTTGGAATGGAGCTGACATAAAGACTGCCTCAAAGCAGCTGCAGCCAATGGTGTAGCATGACATACTAACGATGACTATGGGCCCTGTCACAATCTCAGGGAGTCGGCTGGCCGGCCCACCTGCCTGATAGGGTCCAAAGAAGAGGCATTGTTGACCCAAGGCAGACCTAGGCAAGTTAGGAATTGGAAAGGGGTAAACCCTGATGTCTCTATATTTTTGCTATATTCTTATGAGCAAACCCACGCCACTAGGCCATGGTTTGTCAGCTGCTCCCTGGCGTTCAGAAGTGACTTTCACAGCAGCCTTGCAGGGCCAGTTCTTGGCCTTGCTGTTACCAATTAGGAGAGAAATGAGCTTGTAATAGCTCCTGCTGATTGCCTCTCACAGAATCAGTGGGAGCTCTGCCCTGCAGCCAGCAGGGAGGCAGCAGAACGAGGAGGGCTAACAGCTTCTGTGAATGGAGAGAGCCAATTATGGTTTTGGGAAGCAAAGGTAGATTTATTTCTATCTGCATGAGAAAGCGTGCCACCTTAGGAGTAGGTATAATGGAGGAATTGTTTTAGGTAGAGACCTAGCAATGTAATTCCCTTGAAGTATTAAAGTAATTCTTGAATAATTCCGTAAGACATCAAGAAAATTAAAATGTATTTTACCAGCAGTGCAGTTCATTGTGGCCCTCAGTGATTTGTTTCTGTTGAGGATGTACATTGAGTTACCCACGTCTTCTAACAACTGGGAGGAAACTTACCTCCATTTTCCATAGACAGTTTCTAGCTGATGTTCAATATGTTAATATCTTTATAAGCTAAATGATGACTTTCTTAAGGTAATACATGCAAGTATGACTCTCATTGCAAAATATCAATAGCAAGTCAGGACTTACTTGCTCACCACACACACACACACATGCACATGCACACACACATACACACACTCACACACACATACACACACGCACAAGCACACGCACACAACCAGTCATTTAATAAGTTACATGTATTGTACTTAGCCCTGAGGATCTCCCCAGCGAGCAGAAATACAAAGTAAAATTTTAGTAAATTTAATTAATATTACTAATATTAATATATTAGCTGGCAAATATATTAGCCTTTTTTTCTGTTTTAATACAATGGAGGCTGGGTAGTTTATCACGAGATTTATTTAGGTGACAGTTCTGGAGGTTGAAAGCTCGCAGTTGCCAGGCTCTAGTGAGGCCCTCTTGGTGGCATCATAACATGGCAGATGGTGGGAGTGCTTTTAGCATGCAGGAGTCAGACTCCGGGTCCGGGTTTTCTTTGCTGTTGCTTTGGAACGGGTTAGGTTTTTTATTTTCCTTCTAATTTTATTTCTTAATTTATTTACTTTGTAGAGGGATTTCTCCATTGTTGGCTTCGGCACCAATTAACTGAATTCCACTACTCACTGATGACACAGGAACGACTCCGGAATCGCTTTCCAGGTGCCAAGAGTTCCCCTCTCAAGGCGACAGTGGAGAAAGCCTTAGCTTGTAGCCTACTGAATGCAGCAGTGCACCGTGGAATCCTTGAAGCGCGACCGCGACCTGTTCCGCGTCTTGGGTTGGTACTGCCCCAAGAAAAGCAGCTGTTTGGTGTTGAACGCGCCCCTTCGTTTTTGTCGGATAAATTGAACTGCTTCGTCATTCTTCATTCCACATTCTATCAAAGCGAGTGCCACCAGCACGGGAGCCCTTCCTAGCCCTGCCACACAGTGCACGGCCACACAGGAACCTGGCTCCTCACGAAATTTGGTTTTTAACAGGTTCAGCCAATCATCCACTAAGTCATCAGGGGGTGGGGCTCCGTCAGTGTAGGGCAGGTCTAGAACGCGGATGCCACAGTTTTCCACTAGAGCTTTATCGTAGGTGGCGTCGCAAACTCTGACCAAGGTTGTCACTCCGTAGCTCTTCAGTTCCTCTGTGAACTTTGGCAGCATAGCGATGGTGGGATTGTGAGTTATCAGGAAACGCATGTTGTCGTAGCAGATCTCCACTGGCGCTGGATGGTTCATTCTGGCAAACGAGAGTGCCCGCGTGGGTGATGGGAAAGCGAAAACATTAAGATCATCGAAAGGACTACTTTTGTTCTTTTTCTTTATTCGGTTTGTTTACTCTGTATGAGGCTTCTCCAAAATGGGGCAGAAGTATTTAAAATTCATTCGAATTCAACCTGGGCCTCAGCGTCTGCAGATGGATTCCTTGAGACTTCAGAAACATCCAGCTACGTGCCGAATTCATTTATCCGGCCTACATTTAGACACTAGAGAGACAACAGTGGTGGTTGTCTTCGACCTTTGTTTACCCGAAGCTTGATTTTACCAGAGTCATTAAAGGAATATACTTGCAGTAACTTTTAAGGACCGCCTCGGTGTCCAGAGTCTTCAAGGCGCAGGTGATTGAACACGGCACATGGAGTCCCCAAGGTCACTTGCCAGGGAAATTGCTGTGCTGAGCCTGGCAGAAATTAACTCTCAAATTCGGAATCGCCATAAATGTGGAATGTGTTTTCCACCAAAATCCTGCGGTGATTGAGGAGCTGCTGTCTCCCTGCCAGCCTATGCCTTACACATCCCTCCAGGCCCGCTGGTGGCACGTGACCCTGCAATCATCCTGCCTCCCCGGCTGCTGCCGTGTCTCTGCCACCACCACGCGGATGCCGAGAGGGCCTCGCCTTGCTCTGAGCTGAACAAAGCCCCCCTACCCCAGCACCTAGCCATGGACCCTGCACCCTAGCCAATCGGACCACCGCCACCCCGCTATAAATTTATTATGTTTTGCTTGCAAAACAATGAGTTTCGTTATGACGTCTTCATCCACATATATCGGCTCATAGCTGCTGTCTGCTTCCCTTTGTCCGTCTCCCACCCTTTCTCCTCCTCTGCCTTCTCTCAAACAGTCCTCCTCCCGTTTTCATGTCCTCCAGTTATGAGCCGAAATACATATATTTAAAATCTATATTTTGGCTTATGATGAAAAATCGGATACTAAGATTTTTAATCTGGTTGATTTTGCTCACTGAGGTCCCTAGTTCCAGCCATATTCCGGCAAAACTCAGTTTTCATCTTTATTACTAAATGACTTCCTTCGGGGGTATGTATACCACGGTTCCTTGATTCATCATGTCTGAACTGGTTCTGTATGGCGGCTGTTACGAGTAGAAGGTGGCAAGCAGACATGCAAGTATCTCAGAGGTGGGTGGCACCAAAGAGCTCTTCATTGGCTACACCAACAGTGAGTAAGGACCGCTCTTGAATATCCTGACCAGCATGCCTTTTGTCCTCCTGCTGCTAGCCCTCTTCCTGGCTTATATGACCACAAAGTGATTATTGGCACTCTCCAGAAGGCTGATAATGCCAGACATTTTTTTTATTTTAAATGCTTATTGGCCTTTGGCATTCCAGGCAGAAGTCTCCAGCTCTTTAGTCTATGAAAGGATGATTTCGGACTTTGGGTGTTTGGGTTTCAGAGCTCTTTATCTGACATCATCAGCCTGTCAGGAGATTGTTGGCAAAGAATTCCCCCTGCTCTCCTATCTCCATTGCTGTGCAAAATCTTTTAAATTTCTTGTGTTCCCATTTATCAAAATTTCCCAATTATTTTTTGAGCTCTTTTCTGAAACCTTTCACCAGTGCCTATTTTTTGGAAGTGTTTCTCTTGTTTTCCCCTGGCAGTTCCAAAGTTTCAGGACCTACATTAAAGTCTTTGAGATATTTTGAATTTTTTTTTGTCCAGTGTGAGTCCTATGTTCACTCTTCTTCACATGGATATCTAATTTTCCCAGGACAATATCTAGAAGAGGTGGCCATTTCTCCAAGGGGCTATAGCGATGTGGGTTTATTTCTGGGTTCTCTATTCTATTTCACAAGTCTGTTTGGGGGTCAGTACCATTTCTATTTGTTACTGAGGCACTGCAGCAGAATTCAGAATTGCTCATTTTGTTCATTTTTTACTTAGAGCATTGCTCATTTGGCTAAGGATTGTTTGAGATATCCAGGGTCTTGTGTATTATTGTAAGAATTTTTTTCTATTTCTGTGAAATTTTGATGAGGGTAAAAAGCTTTCACTGTTTCATCCACTTTCATAGTATTAATTTTGCCAATCCATGAATATGGGAGGTCTCTCCACCTTTGGATATTGTATTCGATTTCTTTCTTTAGTCTTTGGAAAATTTTCCTTGTAGAAAACTTTCACCTCCTTTGTGGGGTTTATTACTGGTGGTGGTGGTGTGTGTGTCTCTGTGTGTTGTTTTGTTTTTTAAAGAGCCATTTTACATAGAATTTTTTTCTTCTTTCTTTACATGTTTACAATTACAAGTGTATAGGCAAAGTGCTGATTTTAGACATTGATTTTTTTTATATTTTTTATGTTTGTCAGGTCTAAGAGCTTTGTGGTAGACTCTTTAGAGTCCTTTAAATGTAGGACTGTGCCGTACACAAATAGAGATAGTTCGACTACTTCCTTTCCTTTCGGTTGTCCCTACAAGATCAAGCACCAGCTGCTTCCTACCTCCTCCTCTGTCCAAAAGAGCCGAGATCCTCTCTCATCTCTGCCTTACCTGTCTTCTCTGTCTGTGGTCCTTCAAACTTCTGTGATCAGCCAGTGGCTAGTTCTGCCCTCTGACTCCAAGCAAGCTTTATTTGTCAGAACACAATTAAAATAACACACAACAACTGACGACCTCTCGACTTCCAAACAGAGTCACTGTATTCTACTTTCTCCTACAATAAGCACCCTTCTCTGCTCCCAAATGCAGGACAAACCTTTTATGTCCATGGTTCTGCAACCAGATGACAGATCAGGAGTGCCAGAGACCCTTTGCCTCCCCACACATGCCCATTCTGTTTAAATGAAGTTGCAGAAGAAAAAACATTTCATCCCTTGTTATTGATTTGACCTTACTGATCTGCCAGGATAAATATACAGACAAAAAGACCAAATACAAGTTTAAACATCTCCCACCTTTTAAAAATCAGCCCCTGAGTGCTTGGAGCTGGCATACCCACCCAGTAACCTGTGTATCTCCTCCTAACAACCCATGGTGCCTCAGTCTGACTGGACAGTCTTAAAAAGGATTAAGAGACAAACTACAAAGCCTACTACTTAACAAGATAGTGAGATGCCCACTTCTTATATATTCAAATAAGACCCCACACAAATGTCACACATGAAAAGACTAAGAAACTTCCCTTAACTGTCATGAAAAATGCCCACTCCTTTTCAAGACTGTGATGCTCTCTCTGAGAATTCATCCTATCTTTCTTGTAACATAGATATTCTTCATTAAAGTGTTCATCTTGATTCTGTCTTAGTAAATACTTTGACCCCTCTGTTTTGTGTTTGCCATTACTGTCAGGTCAGTAAGGTGTAGTTGGACTTTCTTTGAACTTCTAGTTCCCAAATAATGACACAGAGACTTTTTTTTTAATGTATAAATGCTTGGCCTTAGTTTAGGTATGTTCCCAAATATCCCTTGTAACTTAAATTAACCTGTTTATATTAATCTACATTCTGTCACATGGCTCGTTACCTCTTCTCCATACTGTATATCCAATTTCTCCATGTCTTGCTGGCAAATCCTGTTTCTCTTCTTTTCTGAGTTCCTATCTCTTCCCAGAAGTCCCGCCTATCATCTTCTGCCTAGCTATTGGCCATTTTGCTCTTTACTAAACCAATCAGAAGGTACCTTGGCAAAGACACATCTTCACAACATGCAAAAAGATTATCCCACAACAGTAATGTCATAAGGACTCTGACATAAAGAGTGGGTTACTCCTAAGATGAAGTCATAATAATGTCTCATTATGGGACCTCACAGTGTGTGCCCTGGGTGGCTATATCCTGCTGTTACCTCTCCCTGGTTTTCTCCACTTTCTGTCTGTCGTAAGAGGGACAGCTTTCTTGACATGGTTCCAGTACTACTCTCTGTTTTCCCACAGTCCTACAGTCTATGGGATTTCAACTGCAGGTTGAAATCTCTGTGTTTAGGAGCCCTTCTCCCTTATGTTGTGTCTGGCAGGCATTTTGATCCCAACAATGAGGATTCTCACTAACACAAGAACAGTGCAGCACGTTCTGTGGCATTTCTTAAACAGGATGTGTGCTTCATCTCAGCCCAGCCATCTTTGCACTGCCATGTCTTATTCAGAAGTAATAAACCTCTCGACCAAAGAGGAAAACACTCTGTGTTATCTAATATTATGAAGTCTTACTTGGCATCAATGCTCTTTGCTTATTCCTTCATCCTCAAATTAATTGCTTTACCTCTAGGTGTCTAGACAATAACATTACGGTTGAGCTAAGTAATTGCCTAAGATAATTGCACTTAAGTAGCAATTAACTCTCCTAGTTGACATGTGATTGTAAACAATTGTCAAGTTTATTAACTGATCACAGTGTTGTCTTCCACAGGAGATAACAAAAATTTCAAGGTGAAAAGATGGCCCAGAGGCAAGAGGAGCTTTTAAGAGAGAACAATGGGCAGGGGTTTCCCTCTGTTGTGTGATAGTTTACCTCAAGAGTTACCCTTAATCCTTTATATTTTTATAAAAAATAAATTATATAAATTATATAAATATAAATTTGTACATATTTCTATTTGGACACAAAATTTTGATAAGAATCTAGCAAATAACCTTGTCACAGATGGGTCTGAGAAGTAAAATCTCAATGGGTATAGCTTCCTCATAGGAGACTTCAAAGCATCCCCCACAGTGACACACTGCCTCCATCAAAGTCACACCTACTTCAACAAGGCCACACCTCCTAATAGTGCCACTCCTTGTGGGAGACATTTTCCTTCAAACCACCACACTACCTAACACAAAACTGCATCAACTCGGTGTATCTTCACTTCTGCACAAATAGGATCAGGCAGATTTCACAATGCTTGTGCAATGGACCATCAGGTTTCTCTGTCACGGTGCTTTATCGTTGTGGGTAGTGGGAAAAGAGAACAAAAATATGCCCTCACCTGATGCAGCAACATAACCTGCAAACTGATGGAATTCCTACAGCTCTTCCTGAATGATCGACACAGGCATCGGTGTTCTGCGGTCGAGAGGCTCTTGTATAGTTTTGCTCTCATAGTCTGCGGAATGATGAGAACTGTGATGGTAAATCGTGATTGACAGTCTTACCGGATCCAGAATCAGCTAGAAGTGAAGCTGCTAGGCACACCATGAGAGATGTCCCTTGAGTCACTTATCTGAAACAGGAAGGCCCACCCTAAACTTGGCCTGCATCTTCCAGATGAAAGATATTTTGCTCTGCCTCCTTGCTGGCAAGTGCTGCTGCTGCTCCTGCCTCTGGTATTCCTGCTGTTTATGCTGCTACATTCCTCTCCTGCCTTCACCATCAGCTTCTTCAGGCTTTTGAGTGGAGCCGAGTATGGTTCTCCAAAAATCTTCTAGGCTTCAGGAGCAGACTAAGACTGCTGGGGAACCCAGTCCCATGGCCAGAGCAGCTACTGGCTTCACAGTTTCTTCCACATGAAGAAGCCATGGTTAGACCATTCATTGAAAATATTTATTATCGCTTGGTGGTAGTGGTGCATGTCTTTAATCCCAACATGTGGGAGGCAGGAGGATCTCTGTAAGTTAGAGGCCAGCCTGGTCTACAGAGGGAGGTCCAGGAGAGCCAGAGCTAAACAGAGAAACACTGTCTTGAAAAACAAGCAAAAGGACGAACAAAAAAAAATCATTATTGTGATTCTCTTTCTCTGGAGCACGGGTTAACAGCATCTAAGTACCTCCAAGGAGTCTAATTCTCTTCTTGCTTTGAGCTAATGTCAATGTCCCCAAATCCATTAAACCAACATAATTATGGAGATCCTGCAAATGTGTAATAACCCATGAGTGTCTCCCAGAGGCTATCTATGAGGCCACAGCCAAATTGCTTCACCAATCAAAGCACTAGTTCTTTTGATTAAAGCACTAACTGGACAAAGCCACGGCCAGGAGTCTCGACTGTCTGAGAATGCAGAGTGGGGTCAGTGAATGTCAGACGACATTCTTTTACTTCACTTTGGATTTAAATCATATTTAAAAGCATCTTAATCACTCTCTGTCTTGCTGCTGAATTCTACTCCCTGGTTCACAAGCTTCTAGAACTAACTTAAAGCAATTTTCTTCTTGTGGCACGTTGTGAAGACTGTTCCTGTCTGATTTATACGAAACCACTTGAAAAGAGTTTTGGCTTACAGTGACTGAGTCATGAAGTCACCTAAGCCTGCTCTTTCTTCTTCAGCTGAAATGAGTTCCATTTTCTCCTTCTCAAGCTGTAGTGTTTCTTCCTTCTTATATGTCAAATTAATCTCTGCCCTTAGAATTATGATCACCCAGAGGAACCTTAACTGGCTTGCTAAAGGATTTGTTGGAGTAAACAAAACGTCTGTTTTCTTTGACGTTCTATTCTGCTGCTGGCTTGAGTGTGCCAATCCTTTTGAACTAACAACACAGCTTCTGCCTCCATTTGGGGACCTGCCATTAATGGGGAGTTCTCGGGTTCTCAAAGAGTAGCTCCGGTTAGCTAGACAGCCTTACTTAGGGAAGATTCTGGGTAAACCTAGTGAAGGATAGCATGTTTGAAGCATTAGAAGCTTTGCATACTGAATTACACAAATCTCTCCAGAAGCTCAGTGAACAGTAGTGGCTTCAGTCTCTGTTAAATCTTTTGTGATTTTCCACTTGAGAGCTTTGCTAGCATTTCTGTTTCCTGAGCAGTGCTTTGAAACCCAGCTTCAATCATTTCCCTTCAGAAGATTCCAGAAATAACGAGTATGTTTTATTTGGGGACGTTTGGTTGTTGGTCCATTTTTTCTTTTTGTTTAACCTAACAGCTCTTATGATGACACGAACATAACAGAAATGTAAATAAGTAAACAAAATAAGTCACACTCTCTCCTCATAGCTTGCTCTGTCAGGAAACTCTCCTAACCCACTCTTCAGTGCACCAACTTTTGATACAGTTTGAAATTAATCAGACATGCACCTGTAGCTTTGATTTGGTTTCCCCCTTCTAGCTACATGGTTTGCTTTGGTCTTTGCTGCTAATATTGGTCTCTTTAACATTAACACTTTTAAAAGGGTTCCATATCATTCGTGTAGCCGGATCTCATTGCCTAGAGTGAATGGATGGATGGGCAAGAGGAAATGCAGTCGTTTTCCTATGCCTGCCGATGCCTGCTGCTTAAAATATGTACTTACTGTAAGCAAGTGCACATCTCCATGTATTTATTTCACTTCCAGATTTTACTTTTAATTTTCAAATAATAATCATAAATTCACAAGGTAAAGGTGACTTTAGGGTGTAGATACTTTTTTTTTGCTAAAAAGTCATATTTTTGTTTTCTTTTTTTTTCATAAGCTCAACCAAACTGCATTCCAGAAGGATATTCTAATGTATACTTTCACCGGCAATGCAGTGGAGACATCTGTTTTCTCCTTTTCCTACCAACATTATTCGTTTTTAAAAATTTGTCAGTCTAGTTGGGGAAGAGTGTCATTTTGCTGTGTTTAAAATTGCATTTGAGCTTAACAGTGACAGCAATATTTTATATGTTCATGCGATATTTCATCTCCATTTTTATTAATTACCTATCCAGAACTTGTATTCAATTTTCTGCTTTGCATCATACAGTCATAAATCTCATAGCAATGTTCCAGTCAGTAATAGACACATAAAGATAGAGAATCCACCAGATTAAAATGGAATTCACAATTTCCTATTGCTAGTAACTTGGTACCATCATAACATCACAGTGCAATTTATAATTGCCATAGTTATCATGACGCTGCTGTCAACAAGCTATTGTGCTGCCAGGTATGTAAAAGTATTGCAAATAAAGCTATATACAGCACATAGCGATAATTAACAACCACTGCTGATTGGATATCAAATAAACTAATTTTGAGTATGATATGCTTCAAAATATTCTTTGTAATAGTCATAATTTTTTTCTCTTCATTAGGCTCCAATTTTAGCATATCATATTTTATAAGATAATACTGATGGCTGGGATAAACTGTGATTCTATAAATAAAGGTAATCTGGGAGCATCCATTGCCTTTAAACTTCATATTAATAAATTTCATGTGCCAATTTTATATAGTAACTGTTAAAATGAAGTTTTATTTTATTCTTTTAACAGACCTTATCATTTCTTAGCATTTCACATAGACCTCTTTTGAAACTGGTCTTCATATCAGAAAGTTGATTTCTGTTTTTTATGTATCAATTGCACTGATGTGAGGAACGATACTGATCTTGTAAACACAGTAATCAATAATCTTATATTGGTGTCTAACAGGACTCTGGGGCGTTGCAGATGCTGATGAGATTTATTGGTATTTTTTCTATCATGTGCTGATTTCTTGAGGGTAATGACACTCAAGAGCCAGATTAAGAATGAAATGTGCAGGTGGTTTGTCTTGCTCTGTGTCCTCAAGCATTACAATGTTTTTTATAATTGTCCATTGATTATTTTCCTTATATTTTATATAAATATACCTTATCAGTTTATAAAGTATTTCCCTGAATTTATTAGCAAAGAGGTTAGGATTATTCATTTGAAAAGTAATCTATTGTATTTACTAAGGTAATCATGTTTTCTTCCTTTATTTCATAGCATAATAAATAGCATTAATTGATTATATTTGGTTATCCATTCTTTTATTTATTCTTCAGTAATGTCTGACTCTTTGAAGTGTACCATTCTATTAAACTATATATTCTTTTAATAATTGAATATTTTTTCAATTTTCGTAACTATATCCATCAGAAAAATGAATGTATTCTTTATTCTTCAGCTATTTTTGTTCAGTATTAGCATCATGGTAATTCTGAATTCATGCAATAAGTTTGAAACTCATTTTTTTTTCTTTTTGAAGTGGGGTATACGTAGACTAGCAGATTATGTCCTCTGTCTGTGTAACTGAGTCAACTGTTTCCAGGCTGAGGGACTTTCCTTTTGAGTCCTCTCTATTTTTTAATCTATGTGTTTTTCACTTTGAAGTCAGTGTTGTTTCATAATACTCTAATAACTATTTTCTAGGTAATAACCCATTTTGTTATTACAAATGCCTAATGCTATTGATGCTGTAAAGTGAGACACATTTGTATCAACAGACCAAGGTACAGGTCAGTCTGTCTTACCGCTCTGTTGCAGAATTCATTCCTTATACATGACAACTAAGCAGCCTCTTACTCTGAGGGCCATTATACACAAAACCTTCAATGATACATCAGTTATTCATCCACAGCGAGGCAGGAAAATAACCTGTTTAGACAAAACAGAGGTAGACAACATCACAAAATCTTTACAAAATGCAGATAATCCATATTTAGGATCATTAAAACTAAAACCAATGTTTAAAAAAGAATCCAATAAATGTTTAACAAAAAGTAATTGATGTTGCATCTCAAAGAACTGCCATAAACTGTCCTACTATAAATATTTTCTCCAGTGTAACAGGCTCATGCCGCTAGGTTTCATTTCCCGGTTCCCATTGTATGTGAGTGTGTGCGTGTGGGATAAGGTGTGTGTGTACTGTGTGGTGTGTCTGTAAGGGTTGGTGTGTGTGTGTGTTTATTATGTGATGTGTCTGTAAGGGTTGGTATGTGTGTGTGTGTGTGTATTATGTGATGTGTCTGTAAGGGTTGGTATGTGTGTGTGTGTATTATGTGATGTGTCTGTAAGGGTTGGTATGTGTGTGTGTGTGTGTGTATTATGTGATGTGTCTGTAAGGGTTGGTATGTGTGTGTGTGTTGTGTGGTGTATCTGTAAGGGCTGGTGTGTGTGTGTATTATGTGGTGTGTCTGGTAGGGTTGGTATGTGTGTGTGTTATTGTGTGGTGTGTCTGTAAGGGTTGGTATGTGTGTGTGTATTGTGTGGTGTGTCTGTAAGGGCTGGTGTGTGTGTGTGTGTGTATTATGTGGTGTGTCTGGTAGGGTTGGTATGTGTGTATTGTGTGGTGTGTGTCTGTGTGGTGTGTGTGTGCTATAGTGTGTTTTTGTGGTGTGTGTATTGTGCATGCATGCATGTGTGCGTGTTTGTGGTGTGTGTATTGCAGTGTTTGCGTGGTTTGTGTATGTGAGAGAGACTTTGTGTTTGTGGTATGTGTGTGAACATGCATGTATGAGTGTGTATGTGAATACATGTGTGGTGTGTGAGCCTATGTGTGTGTGTAGTATGTATGTATGTGTGTGATTGTCTATGTGAGTGTGTATGGTGTGTGTGTAATTGAATATGTATGGTGTGTGTGTCATTATCTATGTGAGTGTGTATATGATTGTCTATGTGAGTGTGTATGCGCATATGTGTGTGATTGTCCATGTGAGTGTGCATGTGTGTGTGTGATTGTGTAAGTGTGTATGGCATGTGTGTATGTGATTGCCTATTTGAGTGTGTATGGTGTGTGTGCACGTGTGTGTGATTGTCTATGTGGGTGTATATGGTGTGTGTGATTGTCTATGTGGGTGTATATGGCATGTGTGCATGTAATTGTATATGTGAGTGTGTATGTAATTGTCTATGTGTGTATGCACATGTTTGTGTGATTGTTTGTGTGTGTGTGTACGTGTGTGTGTAGGGGAAAACTGTCAATGAAATAAAGCTCTTAAGAAGTGTTCATCTCTTCCAGGGTCTAGTTCTTAGCAAATGCCTTCAGGAGAGTTTGAGAATTATTTAAAACCCTGGACTCAAGGATTGGGTGATTTATAGGAACTATTTATTGTAGCTGTTTTCTCCAAAGGGCATTTACATCCAGGATGTAACTAATTTATACAACTATAGGAAAGACGCTAATCAATCTCATAGCAACTGTAAGGTAGAAAATTGTGTGCTTAGAAGATAGAGGGAGGAAAAATTAGAAAGGCTAAGATTCAATTAAATGGGAATAAGTAATTTGTTAGGGAAAACGTAATGGCTTTTCCATGCTTTGTGTTTTCTGCTAGTGTCTCCCTAGGGTGGCAGTCTGTGTATGCACAGGGCTCTAACTGGGTGCAGATGGCTCACAACTGGAGCTGAAGGAGAAGCATGATGGTGGACAGGGGATCCCAGCTTAAGAATTAGGTTCACTGCATTCCATCAGCCCATTAGAGATCCCCTTTAATTCAGCTGTTGTAATTTCTCTAAATTAAATAAATGCTACTCTTAGGGAAGTTTGATGCATGAGGTAATTTAATTAAATTGGCCATGGGTATCAATATTACAATTATGAAAATACTGAAAGAGTTGAACAGTGATATAAAATTGACTGAGGATGGGAAATCGAGGTGTACATTAGGATTAGAGCCAGGAGAAGGTGTTTAAGGAAGGTGAAGGCAGCCTTAGGGTTTACTATTTACTTATGCTTCCTTTCCTTCCCTCCTCTTCTCTCTCCCTTTTCATTAATTCAACACATACTTAGCAGATGCCCCTACAAAGAAGTCTAAGGAGAACTGACAAAGCCATGGGCCGTGCCTAGAGAAGCTTTCAGTCTGGCACCCCCCATCTCTAATGCACACACTATAATGCTGTGTAATCTAGGGTTTCAAGACAGAGCAGAAGTTCTAAGCATTAACTAAACGGAGCAAGCACATTATTAGAGTATGAGACTCATTCTCACTTGTTACAGGACTTATAGCTATGACACACAATACACAAAGCTGGAAGGCAGTGATGGGCTGAACTGGACAATGAGACCCTCACAACCGGCTGGTCCAGACTGCCCTGGACTCTGAGGAGGAAGCATGGTTCTGACAAGTGTCATAACAGAGTGAGTGGGACAAAGAGACCCACATGCAGGCCTGGGGAAGACCAACTCAGGATCCAAGGAGGTAGCAGGGTTTTGACCAGCACCGTGACGAACTAGGCAGGACAACGAGACCCACATGCAGGCCTGGGGCAGTCCACCTCAAGCTCTGAAGAGAAAACATAGCCTGCCTGGCACCTTGCAGATGAGAGAGAGAGAGAGAGAGAGAGAGAGAGAGAGAGAGAGAGCGAGAGAGAGAGAGAGGAGAGAGAAGAGAGAGAGGAGAGAGAGAAGAAAGAGAGAGAAAGAGAGGGGGGAGGGGAGTTCATGTCTTGTGGACAGAGGCAGATCTGAAGAAGCAAAAGCAGTGAGGGGCTGGCTGCCTAGACAAGGTGGGTGGTTTGATTGCCACCCAGAGCCATGGTGATATCTGAGCCTGAGATGTTGCTAGAGTCCATGTCTGGGTTCATGGCCCAGATGCAGCTGTGGTCTGTGCTGATGAGACAGGTTCCTGGTATCACCAAGGCCAAGAGGATCAGACTGTACAGAGCTGGACCCGCCCCTCACTGGCTGCAGCACTAGGGAGGACAGCACAGTAGAGTTGACCCTATAGACAGGGGCACACGCAAGCCATCCCTGAGGGCGTGAGAGGGATGCAGCTGGTACCACCACCCTCCTGTGCAGTATAGTAGTGGGGGACAAGGGAAAGATGCTCTCCACCTTCATCCCTGTGGCTTCTAGCTGGTGGGTGAGCTCATCCACCCCTTTACAAGCTGCAGCACTTAGGAAAGCAGGCCCTGCACCTCACCTGGTCAGCAAAGCTGAGCTGACCCTATTGATAGGGTTTGGGGTGAAGCAGCCCGAGAACATGAGCCTGAGAGATCTGGTCCCACCCCTCATCTGCCATACAGTGGCATGGATGGAGGAGAGAAGCCCTCTCTTCTACCCGGCTATAGCTGAGGCAGGAGGGAGAGCTGGCCCTGAGGTCGTAAGAACTGGAGAGCTGGCTCTGCTCCTCACCAGTCTAGCACTCGGGAGAGCAGGCTTTGCACCTTGCCTGGGCAGCATAGTCGAGCAGTTGGGTTGGTAGAGGTGTCGGCGAGCCAGCCCTGAACTTTTGTGAGCTGTCACCACTACTTTGCGTCATGCAGAAGCACGAGTCGGGGAAGAGATACACTCCTTACCCCCTTATCCTTAGCTGCTGTGACAGATGAGGTAGCTGACTTACCAGCTATGGCACTCAGGAAAGCGGGCCCTGCTCCGTGTGCAGGCTGTGGTGCAGGTGAGCTGGTTCTGAGGTTTTAAGAGTGGAGTAAGCTGGCCACATCCCCCTCAGCTATCATGTGGCGGTGAGGATGAGGGAAGGACACCCTTTTTCACTTGCCTTTGCCACCTGTCATGGGCAAGGGAGTTGATCAGTTGCAGGGCTCAGAAAACTGGGCCCTGCACTTTTCCTGGGAATCACAGTAGAGCGGAGCCTATTGACAGGGGTACAGTTGAAGCAGGCCGGAAGACTTGAGTGTGGGAATTCTGACACTGCCCCTCCTCTGCCACATCGTGGCGTGGGTGAGGGAGAGATGCCCCCCCCTTAACCCTCGCTTCCAGCGAGAGCTGGGAGAGCTGCTTCTGAGGTCTTAGAGTAGAGCTGCTCTGCCCCCTCAGCAGCTGCAGCGTTTGGGAGAGCGGCCCTTGCCCCTCACCTGGGAAGCACAGCAGAGTGGTCCCTGATGGTCCAGGAGTGGGAGAGCTGACCCCGAGGGCAGGAAAGCAGGAGAACTGGCCCCACCCCTGCTCATCACTGAAAGGTGTGAACCAACCAGCTGATGAGCTGACCAAACCTGCAAGTACCCAGGCTTAGGACCATGCTCACTCCAACATCCACACCGTCTCCATACCAAATGATCTCCTGGAGCACATGAAGGAGCCGGTCCTGCAGACCCAAAGCTGCAGGACCTCCACAACACAGGGCAATAACAGGATGTCCAAGAGATACAGGCCAGCATTAACTATGTAGCAGAAGCCAGAGGCTTCCAACCAGACCAACGACTGTTTGCAATGAACCCTTGTAAGTAAAAATATATGAATAAAAAGGTGTACTGCGTGACTCACTGTGTCACACTTACAGCTTCTATGACGAGACTGATTTTTCCTTTTTTCTTCTTAAATTTTATCTTATTTTAATTTGGGGGGAGGTTGCCAGGGCAGAGAGCCGATATGAAGAGACAGGGAAATGAATGAGATCGAGATGCACGATGTGAAAGGCACAAAGAATCAATACAAAGAAAGGCTAGAAATATTGTGTTACATATTATTTTGAATGCATTATTACATTCAACAAGTATTCAGAAATAGCCTTTGACTCACACTGGGTGTCAAACACTTTACATTAACATAGGTCAAGTTTGAATTTTGCATTATGCTCAGTATAAATTGATGACTCTAGATACTAAACCTTCACTATTTTAAAAACACAGTTTAATGTATACATAAATTGTTAATAATTATTGCAGCAGCTAGAACTCATACAGTCATTTCAGCCTTTCTGTGGACCAATATCCTTATGAGGTGAGAACAGAGTTTTACCCTGTCTCAAAAAACCCAACCAACCAACCAACCAACCAAAGAAACGAAGCCAGATGGCTCCCCTAGGATTTCAAGCTGAAAAACAGTAGAAATAGGGCTTTGGCTCAAGTCTAACTATTAAGCCTTTTTCTTAGCCTCTGCCTCTCTCTAGAAACTTCTAAAAATCATTGGAAGTAAGGAGAGGACAATGAGCTGACTAGGGAATAAGCAGACTGCCGTGGAATCTGTAAGTAGCAGCAGTTCCGGCAAGGGCAATCCACTGTGATAAGCTGTGGTTTTACTTTGCCCCGTGCCTTTCAGCATGTACTCACCAACTGCAAGCTTGTCAGCAAGTCTTTATTATTCTGTTTCCACGGGGGCCGAACTGTCCTTAAACTATATCACATAGCAATCTGATAGCATCGTGACTTTTGCAGACAGGTGCCAACATTGTTTGTTTACTTGAAATATTTTAGGACCCAGTGGTGGTTAACTGTGAGTCTAGCAGAGGCAGACTGGCAGTGCCAATGCATGCAACTGAACACCAGGGTGATGTCCCTGCTTGACAACACAGTATTAGGCTCTTTGAAGTTAAAGAGAGTAGATCTTAGATGAAGTTTCTTACCATGTACAAACCAGGAAACTATCTAAGAACAAAAGGGCACAAGGCTATGTCCATGACCTTGGTTTTGTTGATGTATTCAGATATTTACACATGTTCATACTCATAAACATTAAATATGCACAATGCTTTACACTTTAATAAAACCTGGACGAAGCTGCTAAAGGTGAGGTCAGTGAGAGAATATGACTAGTTTCCTTGAACCAACGCTGAGTTTCTGGGAAATAAGATTTGTTCTCCTTGGCCTCTCTGGAACCCTGGGCACAGGGTGTGGAATTTCTGCACAGAAGACAAGACTGTCAGGACCCCACGTTGGTGACCCCAAAGTTTTTCTCTTTCTGTATGAAGTTTTATATTTTGCAAAAAATAGCATGCCTCAGGTAGCATGGCCTCCAAAAGTGCCCTTATATTTATTATAGTCCCCTAAAGGAAGAGTTGATTTTGACCTGGGAGATTGTTTGTTATTGCTGTATGCTAACATGTTCATCATTGTTTCTCTGATCTTTCAGTAAAGGTTACTCATAATTGTTGAATTATAAACTATGTTGAAGAATAAACAATTTTGGGTAGACTCCTAGTTTATTTTCAAATGTTGTGGAGTCTTCATAGGACAGCAAACAAAAAACTGAAAGGGAAGAGACTGGGTGGCAAGACACCTTGGTGGTTTAGGACATAGAAATCTCTTTTGTTTCATTGAGTAAAGATCTTGGATCCCATTCCAGTGGCTCTAAGTGTTGGGAGCTGTGAACGCCCCAGATCCTGAATTTCTGGTAAACAACTTGTAATGCTTGCAGCTGCTCTGAGCATGAGACTCTCAAAAGTTCCTGATAGCAGGAGAGTGGTTTCTGGTGGGTTTGACTGGGGCATGGCGATCAGTTAAGGATCTCTATATAAGCTGCCCCTGGACACAATAAAGGGGGCATTCTTGGGGCATTCCTGTTTCAAGGATTCTGGCATCAAGGATGACCTGTGTCTCTGTCTGTGAGTCTTTGTGTGTTTCAATCTCCAGCCCCTTGCCTGGTTCACGAACTGTATGGTGGCGCAAAGAGCACAGACGGGCGTGGTGCGCTACATCAAAGTTTTCCAGATTTACAATCTTACTGCTATTTAGGAAGTTTATTTGGAGACTTGGACATGAAAACCATACAGCCCATTTAGTAAATTAAATAGGACTTTTAAGTTTAGAGAATATTTAGTTTCATTCTGAGAGAGAGAGAGAGAGAGAGAGAGAGAGAGAGAGAGAGAGAGAGAG
>JABTXL010000001.1:41667052-41741908 GCA_025134845.1 Neodon shergylaensis
AGAGAGAGAGAGAGAGAGAGAGAGAGAGAGAGAGAGAGAGAGAGAGATTCTCTTTATTTCATTCAAGATAAAACCCTTTCTCACTGCAAGGCTATACTTCTGAGAAACCGCTAAAGTGTGTGTACTTGAATTCCTTCCAATTACATCTCTGACGCCTACTGCTGAATCTGCCACTGGACTGAACGCAGTCAATACAACAAAGACGAAGACTTGATTCCCACTGGAGACCTCATACTTCCGCAGAAAATGGCAGCATTATGATCACTGGTGACATTTATGAAATTAGAGGCTACAGGGGGCAATTTTCAAACGGTGATACAAGGACTTCCTCAGACATGTCCCACAAACAAGAAGAATGAGATAAAACTGTATTTAAATTATCTAGAAATGACTCTGAGAAAATGAAAACAATGGGGAAAAATTCACTCAAAAAGACTATCTGGTTGCAGGAAGAATTGCAGGACTCCGCACAGATGAGCTCTAATATTTCCCAGTAAACGTGATGGAAGTTGTGCTGTGGCCCAGGGTGGGTGTTGCGCTCTCTCCCTGCCGTTTGTACTCAGGGCTACAGCTTCCAGCAGAACGTTCTCATTCAAGAGCATTCCCATCAACAACAGGACAGGGACACTGCACAGCCTAGCGGTCTGACTTCTCATGTCCCACCTTGTCACTGGATGGAAATTCCATTATTAAAGCAGACAGCTGAGTGCACTGGTCTGTCACCAAAGGCTCAGCTCACTTGTAAGAAAAATTTCCTAGGACACCAGGATCTACCAGCCTCACCTCACAACTCATGCCCACTCCAAGCTAGGAGCTGCTCTGGGAGAAGTGGCCACTGACTGACTCACTGTCAGCTCCAAAGCAGCAGTGCAGAGGCTAGTGATTTAAATTAGCCTGTAGGTACAAATAAATAACCGGAAGTTTGGTAAATTCACAAGTATATGAATGTTGAACATTACCAAATGACCAGTAAACCAAACAAATACACAAAAGGAAGCCAGAAAGTGTTTAGAAATGATTGAAAATGTAATCACAGGCCAAAACTAATGGTATGTATAACTATTTCTCAGAGGGAAAAATAGAGCTGTGCATGCCTGTGTTCTCAGAAGAAAATTCTTCATATGTAATTTAATTTTCATCTTAAGAGGCAGGAAAAAATATCCAGGACAAACAGGGGAAAAATAATAAAGATGTAGTCAAAGTGAAACGGAGAAACAAAATAGTAAAAAAAAAATCAATAAATAAGTACATATGTTCTCTTTAAAAAGCAAGAAAGTGGGAAGTTTTAAATTAGATTAAAATTTTTTTTCTAGAAACTCTGCCTTATGATGAAAAATAAAAACAAATTATAAAATCAGAAATTAAAGAAGGAACATTTTAACAGAATCCATAGGAGCAAATGGTTAAAGTCATACTCTGAACAACTCTATGTCAAAACTGTAAAAGCTCTGGAATGAATGAGCTAGTTCCTGGACAATCACAACAAAACTGACTCAATTAAAAGTTAAAAATCTACAGAAACCTGTAACCAATGAAACATTAAATTAATAATTAAAACCATCTCTCACAGTAACTTTGGCTATAGCTTAGGATTCATGTTCGCCTAATGTGGTTGTGGCCCTGAGTTCATTCCCCAGCATGGAAATGAATAATAAAAATTAATAAAAACATCTCTCACTAAATTCCCCAAGTCTAGGTCACATTGCAAATTATAAAAAGAACTTAAATAAAAATGAATTTGCCACTAATTCTGCAAAACAAAAATCTTATGAAACCAATATTGCATTGATATTCAAAGTAGGCAAGGACAAAGAAAGTGCACTGACCCCTGCCCGTGTGTGTGTGGCCAGTATTGCTGTGATACCAAACCAGACAAGAACAAAGGAAGAGCACTCCCCATCGTGTGTGTGTGTATGTGTGTGTGTGTGTGTGTGTGTGTGCATGCACGCACGGATATTCTTTCTTTCTTTTTTTTCTGTTTCTTTTAAAAAGAGGATCTCACAAAGCCTGGGCTGCTTTGGAATTTGATAGCAGTGAGGATGACCTCTGACTCCTGACCCTGTTTCTATTCACAAACACTGGGGTTACAGGTGTGCACTCCTTATCTCTGCTTCAGTGTTTTTTAGGTGCATGTTTGAATATGAAGCCTAAAAATATCAAGAATTTGGACTCAAGATCAATATAACAACACTAACTGGACTAAGTGGATTATAAAAAGGGACACATGAAGTTGGGAGGGAAAATGGGAGGGGAGGAATTTGAAAAGAGGAAATGGAGGTTCGATTTGATTAAAACACGTTGTCTGCATGTATGAAATTTTCAAACAAAAAAAAAACTTTAATCAAGTCCTTTTCCCAGACGATAGAAATGCAATTTGAAACATCCAAATGATAACTCTATGTAGAGTAGGTTATAGTCATCAGCTGTTTCCTGGATGGTGTCTGTCAGCCAAATGGAAATCTGCTGAAACAGATATAGACTAGGGATAGAAGTTAAAGTTTCTGAACTTAAAGGAAAATCTTACGTTTGGAACTGTCAGGCCCATAGTTTCTGCTAGATGAGGGAAGGGAGGAAAACCAAGACCAGCGGAGAAAGCAAAGGAGATCTCATCTTCAGGGATAGGCAGGTGGGAAACTTAGGCTATACTTATCTGGGGTCCTTTTGATCTGCCAGAGGTGGATCCAAGTCTTAGAACTCCTCAACTCCCTGAAGCTTCCATGAAATTTAAGTTTACAAAAGGACATAAGAGTTTTAGCTATATTAGCGTTACCACTGTTTGTAATCTGTACTGAAATCATACTGTAGAAAAGTATCTCTCAGGCATCTGTAAACAGCTATTGTAGACTCACGCCTTTGAGTCCTAGCAAAAGCTGTAGGTTTGGATTAAAAAACATGAACATTTTTTTCCTCTGTCCAGAGAGCTGGCTATATCGATTGGGTAGAGATTATTACCCAAATGACAGCACCTTTTAAGTCTATACTTAGAAGGCAACCAAAGGAAATTTAAAGCCTTGAGCTTATGACTGAAGGAAAGTAATCATGCCCCACCAGCTTATCAGAGCTCCACCGATCAATATTAAAACTCTGAACCGTTGAGATCTTAGCAACAGAATAGTAGGGGAAAGAAGTCTGAGACATTTCCCATTCTCGACTGACCTTAAGTCACTTTCTTATGCCTGTACAACTTGCATTTGTAAACCGTAAGTCATTCTCTCAGACCTGCAGAACTTATTTAAGTGTTTACATCGTGAGAACTTTATATACCTCAGAGCATATTCTTCAACCCTTAGAACTTTCATAGATTTAAACATTTTCCTTCCCATTTTATCTTTTATCAGAGGCAGTAGTTATAACTGACAGTCTTCTCCAAGCAAGTTCTGCTAAATAGTTACATTTGATGCATGTTAGTCCTTTAATATGAAATCTCTTAGCAAGGCAAACCTGTCTGCCTTTCTCAGCAGGAGACCTAGTAGCTCTAGAAAAAGCAAGGCCTGATTTCTACATAGGGAATGAAATAACACGGTAGTAGTGGGCTTGGGGGGAGGAACTGTTTGCCGGATGTTGTTAAGATGACAAAGCTACATTTAACCTAGCTGCTAATGCTATTAGAGATGTAGAACGATAAATTATAACATGAGGTATAATTCCAGTGTCTGTTGTATCAATAAAATGAAAGAGACTTACCCATTATCTAGACAGTCGTTACCCAAAAGTTCTGTGGTCTCCATGGCTTCCTTGGGGGCAGAGTTTCAAACCCAGCATTAATCTTAAGCCATCATACCCACGTCTGAGAGCTTTTCACAGATTTTCCTGTAGAGGAGGAGGTTGGGAGACTGACTTTACTTTGTCTAGGTGAGGAGGGACAATCAACTTTCCAGTGCCATGATTGTCCACAATTTGCTCAGGCTTCTGGCAGTGCATGAGGCATGGAGCAGTTACGCCTGGTAGCATTACCACAATTCAGACAGAGTCATAGTTGCCATGCCCCGTCATTTTTGGAGACCTTGGTGTCACTGTTAGGAACTGAGATCTATGTCATAGTAAGTTTTTTTACATTTTAAATGTCATTTTCAGCAGATCCCTGAATAGTTCGAGGACCATAATCTGTTAAGTAAATCTGAACTAAACAAACTTTGCTTGCTTTTAGTTAATTGCTTTAGACTTAACCTTGAAAGGTCATAAAAGAAGTTAAATAATAATAATAATAATAATAAAAGCTTTTTTACTGCAATTAATAACATTAGTGCTTAGTATGACTGCAAGTATAGTTCTGGAAATATTAAAGAATTTGATCCTTTATAAGGTGACAGACCATTAATTTGTCATAATTATCTTTAATAGTTTACAATAAGTTTGTGGCTTTTTTTTTATAAGATTAGGATTTAGCTTTATCTGGATCTGTTAGGTTTATCCTTAAAAACAACAATTTCTGAACTGAAGCTCTTTTTGTGTCAAAATAAACTTTTTATTTATTTATTTATTTATTTATGAATTAAAGACTTCTGTCTCTTCCCCACCGCTGCCTCCCCTATCCCTCCCCCTCCCCCAATCAAGTTCCCCTCCCTCGTCAGCACAAAGAGCAAACAAGGTTCCCTGTCCTGTGGGAAGTCCAGGGACCACCCACCTCCATCCAGGTCTAGTAAGGTGAGCATCCAAACTGCCTAGGCTCCCACAAAGCCAATACGTGCAGTAGGATCAAAACCCATTGCCATTGTTCTTGAGGTCTCAGTAGTCCTCATTGTCCACTATGTTCAGCGAGACCAGTTTTAACCCAGGCTTTTTCAGACCCAGGCCAGCTGGCCTTGGTGAGATCCCGATAGAACATCCTCATTGTCTCAGTGTGTGGGTGCACCCCTCGTGGTCCTGAGTTCCTTGCTCGTGCTCTCTCTCCTTCTGCTTTGGACCTTGAGGTTTCAGTCCGGTGCTCCAATGTGGGTCTCTGTCTCTGTCTCCTTTCATCGCCTGATGAAGGTTAATGTTCAGGAGGATGCCTATATGTTTTTCTTTGGGTTCTCCTTCTTATTTAGCTTCTCTAAGAACCCGAATTATAGGCTCAATGTCCTTTATTTATGGCCTGGAAACAAAATAAACTTTTAATCATAAAGTTTCTTACGTGACTCAGTTTATCAAACTAGGTGAGACTTAACAAAGTTAGCAAAGACATGGAGGCTAAACATTCTTTTTTTTTTCCAATTTAACTTGCTCACTGGTTCTTTGTATATTTCTCATCACGCACTTCCGTCCCACTCATCTCCCCATCCCTTCCTGCCTACCCTCTACTCTTGCAAACCCCTCCCCTGAATAAAACAAAATAAAATTTAAAAGAAATTAAAGAGCCACAGTCTAGAGAGAGTCAGCTCCTAGACTGTCTAGGGTGTGAAAGAAATCCATGACATTCGTGCACTGAGACTTTTCTGTTTGAGGATTTGTGGGAAACAAAGACATTCATATGTTCTCTGATGGTTTCCTTTTTTTATTCCCTCATGCTGAATTCTTCATGATGTTGTCTTCTCCCTTTGTTCTTCACAGACATAATACCCAGCAAAATCTTTCAGGAAATGTAGGAATTGAAGGCCACCTTCCATTTCTTAAGTAAATGATAAAAACATCCTGACAATTTGCATGCAATAAATCTAAATAACTTCTCACAGAGGAAGGAAAGAGCAGTTTTTCTCAGTCAGCTCCCTAATTGGTTGGCTGTAACTTGCAGCTGCCAAAAAAAAAAAAAAAAAAAAAATCAGTCATTATTTTATCTATTTTATTGAGAGGTAGTCTCAAAAGGATTTTAAAGAATTATGAACCTAAGTGACTGTGGAGTCCAAGAATATAAGGAAAATGTGTAGTATAACGTATATATCTGAATGTATAAACATTTTAAACTAACATTTTGTGATTAGTACTCATAAAATCTGGGTTTTCTCAGGCTTCAGAGGGAGTGCCCTTTTTAGAGAGAGGTGTATTGTAAATTCTTTGGTTCAGGCTCAGGATTACCACGAATCCTTTGGTATCTGCTCAGTCAGCACTCTCCAGGGCATAGTGACAGTAAAAGCATTTTAAATCTTAAAATGTATTTTCTGTCCTATGTGGAACTCTAGACCACAAAAAGGGAAACTTGTAGCTCTTTCTTGGGGCTATGAAGTCAGATTATTTTTTTGTAGCCCTGACCAGCCAGAACTTCTCTTCCTGCAGTGTTTCTGAACAAAAGCTACAATTAGTTTTTGTCCTATGTTATCATCCAGGCCTGGCAAATAAAGTACATGAAGCAATTAAGTTGCTTTGCCCTTTTCACCCTGATTTAACAAGTCAGACAATTGGCTATATGTCCTTGTAGGTTAGATTGCTTTCTTAGGAGTAGTTTATATTATAAACCATAAACAAGGCACCTGCTTTGATTTAAAGCTACTTAGGAGTTTTATATCAGCTAGCAGTGTACAGCCACCTTGGCAGTTGGGAAAATACAACTATTTTCCTAATATCAGCCTGATCTGAGCTCTAAAACAGGTCCCAGGGGAATGTACACACTCTGACTGTGGCGCATATCTTTGTATTCATTTTTATTCATCAAAATTCTGTATAAACTAACAATATTGATATAAACTAGACAATACAGTGTAAGGAGGAATCACCTTCTTGACAATCCACAGATAAAAATGCCCAGTAGATTGGTATGTATTCATGAGATAAACATACTGTGACACAGGGAAATTTGCAGCAGCACACATGAAGCTATGACAGAGGCAAGAGATATTCCAGAGTAGGTAGTCTCACGACCTTGCCTTAATGAGTTTTTTTTCCCATCAAAGAATTTTGTCCTGGTGTGCCTTTGTAGTAAGCAGCAAGGGGGTGGGGTCAGTTCTCTTGCTCTCATGACCTCTCTAACCCTAGCAAAGATGGCTGATGCCTAAAGATGGAGGCAAATTCAGTGTGGCTAATATCCCAAAATGGTGGCATGCCACACGGTTCTTTTAAGATTACCTATATATAGACTTTTAACTATACGCTCCATGACATCAGTTTTAAATTAACTTTTCCCCCACAAATTTTATGGATTTTAACTATACCCAATAAAATAAACATAAATCTTGATGTATGGAATGTTCACATAAATCACACCTTTTTTTTTTTTTGGCTGCTCTGCTTTGCTCTGTTCTCTCTGTCACAGAGTCAGATGGTTCCCCTGACCCTGCACAGCACATTGAGACTTTAAAATCATGCCTAGGTTTGAGAAAGGGAGACACATAACCCAGTTCCAAAGTGAGCATGTTAGTAAAATAGAACAGCATAAAAAAACTTTAATCTTATAACCAAGAACCACAGAACATAGAAATCTCAAGCATTCAAAGAAGAGCAATCCGAAACAAAACATTCAGTGGTCACCAGACATTCCTACATTCAACTGAATCTGACCTATTTCTGTCTCAGCTCCATCTTTACCACAAAACTTATGGACACACAAGAAAACACAGACCCACCAAACACAAAAGAGACAGACAAAACTTTCTGCATAAAGCAGCCAGAACTTTTCAACCAACAGAAGCAGGTGGGTGGGTGGTGTCTCACTGTTTTACCTCGATGGGAGGATATTGGGATCCTGTCAAACTCTCTCCACATCTCTGTTCAGGATGCCACAGAACAGAACCAGACAACGAGTCATCAGGAGACCTCCATAGAAGGTATAACCTGAGAATGGAAGGCAGCCTCAGAGCTTGGGAATAGCTCAAGGCACATGCCTTCTGAAGAGGCTTCTCAGCCCTGGAGATGCAGAGTGAAGGTCTGGCTTTAGAATTTCAGTGGGTGGCCTGAAACTCGCTGTGTGTCTCCAGAAAGCATAAATCTCACTGGGTGATCTTAAGATTACTACCTCAATTTTGAGCCAAATCTGAAGAAAGCTTTAATTAAATACTGGCAAGGATGATGGACTCTAGCCAGCTCCATGCCTGGGTTCCCAGAAAATGGCAAGGAGTCACATTTTCCCGAGGCTTAAAAGGGCTAACTCTTAAGGCCCTGTATTCCTCATCGGTTCACATCAGGGAAAAGTATGGATCCTAACATGCTTCCTGCCTGCATAACCTCCTGCCCACATATGATCAAGCATAGCTGGTGCAGTTGAGTCAAACACATTCGTTTATGGAAAATACCATGTGGTTTGTTATCTCCCATGAATAACAGTCTCCAGCATTTCCCAAAGTATCTGTCCTTGAACAAGAGGCTTAGAGGTTAGCAGCATTTTTCTTTTATGGAGCTTGTAGGCACAGTAAATAAAACTTAAAACTTTGACACTTATAATGTTTGCCAATGATTTCTATGTAAAACTTCTCTTTCACAATGAAGATTATAAAAATATAATTCCCCCAAACAATAATGCTCAAAATCTTGGTTACTTAAAATATATCTTATATTTCATCAAAATAAAACTAAAATTGAAAACAAAATAATGATAATGTCTAATGGTCCTGAACATTTCCTTGATCTTTATCCCAACTGTGCTTCTGCAACACGGTCTACAATACACTCTATTGCTTGATTATATAAATTAACTTTAAGAGATAATTATCCCTACTCCAGAACATATTTTTTTCTATAGGACAATTGCCTTCATAGCGGATAAGACTTAAAGGTCATATATATAATATTAAAGTTCCTAACATCTAAGATCAACAATTATAAGAAGGATAAAATTTATGTCAAATCAATGTTTATTTTGAAATATCAAGCTATTAAAGTATTATACAATTATTAAAATACTGTACTGGTATAACTGATATTCTAGATGTCTAATAACCTCAATTGGAGGTCAATATTGTCAGAGGCACTATAGGGGAGGATATTCTACCCCTCTTCCTCCAAGGTCAATGAGGTCCCAGGGGATTATGGGTGATCTTTAGAACTCTTCTGCAACTATGAAAAGTCTCCTGTTCTCTCGTTTGGGAGCACATGGAGACCTCATTCAATGAATTCTATCCTTTTCTTTGATACAAATGCTACCTCACTTACATAACATAGTCCAATGATATGTTGTCACAAGAATGTCTGACATTCTGGGTCTTTGCATCTTCTAAGTTTGATCGTGGCTTCTTAGCAGGAACCTCCTCTGAGGCATCCTAACTGCTGCCCATTCTACATCATGCTTTTTGTTAACACGAATCGTTTAAGAGAGATCTGCACTTCCAAACCCTTGAAATAGTCCAGGTGACCTCTGAAAGGGGGACAAATGGACCACGCATTATTTAATTCACCCCTCTTCTTGCTATTTTACGCATTTTCTCAGGAAGGACTCAGAACTAAACATCTGGATTGAAGGTTTCTTAGTGTCATCAGCTCTCAGAAAACCTTAACAAAATTTCAGATCCACCTAACATTCTTCAGGGGCTACCTTGATTCTTTGGCTGAAGGGGTGATCGTGTATTAAGCACAGAAGTAATATGATTTAGAGCCGCCATCTCTTTTAAACTAATACTGGTTAAGCAGGAGGTAGGGAGACAGGTGATTAGTGGGGTGTTGATCCATTTGGGATTTAAGCAATTGTTGCCAGAGCTCTTCAATGTGCAAATGTGTCCAGCTCCCTACACACACCATTTAATCAGATGTTAGCTGTTCCATCTCTATATTCAAATGCAAGGGATACTATCTCAGAGATTCAAAGCCTAAACATCCTTCTCCTTGAAAACTATAATTCGTTGTTCCAGAAGTTAAAGGTGTCAAGATGGCTGTTATTCATGATACATGACCATCATTTCAGTTAAACTTACTTCCGTTGAAAAATCTACTAGTCAAACTGCAAAGTTGTGTTGTGTAACCTAAGTCAAACATGGAAACTTGTCAAGCTTTCTGACTTTCTTTTGTTTAATTCATTCTTTCTGGTTCTGAATTGTGATTTTAAAAATACAAAGTATTATGCTAAAGGTGATCATTCTGAAGCCAGTCAGACATCAATTACACACTGCGCTGGCCATGGCACTGAGCCTAATGATACTCCCCACAAGGATGCAGGAGCAAGGCATTTGCAGAGATGAATGAGACACCAAGGGGCCTCAAAAGCCAGATGGATGATTTGATTCCTATTAACTGACTATTTCTGGTGTTTCAGAAATAGTTGTCATACCCAGAGGAGGACAAAGTTCTTTTTGTGATTAACCTATCGCTATTCCACTGAAATTACAAATGGAGAAAGAAGACATGCAAACCAAATCAACTCAATATCATCCCCTAATTTATATTTATTCAATTAATCACTAATATGTGTCAGGTAAAAAATACTATGGTCCTAATTTTATGTATTAGCTAATAATATGTTGAATGATTTGTAGAAAGCTGACAACCAGACAAGAGCTAAGTCTGAGACCTAGAGATAAGTGTCTGACAGACTGTCACCTTCTTGAGAGCCAGAAATCCCTAACTGTGCCAATGACCTAAAGACTCTTGCTGTACTGTCTTGTCATGTGGAGTCGTGTGGGGCCGATGCAGATCTCAAACTATTTTAAAGAGTTCAAACCTTGTAACTTGACTTTCCACTTTCCACCGGCCTCTCCTCTGGATCATATCATGAGAAATTTCTTCCTTCAGACCCATGCCATAGGGAATGTATTTTGACTACCTGTGTGACCTTGTGACATGGCCTACAGGAGGATGTGCTTCTGGGCTCTCTGACCAAGGAAGAGTCAGTAGCCTCACGTGCATCTTCCTGAAATTGTACTTGCCCAGGACTGCTCCCAGCCCTGGTGGAACGAGGCTAGATGATTATGACTCCTGTCGTGTGGGACACTTACTCAGGTATCCCCTGAGAGACTTACCAAGCCTCTTTCCATATCACTCCTTCACTGGAGGCTGGAGCTACATTCTGATGGGGGATTCTTTTAACTTCCCTTCTCTTTGTTCCTTTTTATTCAGGTGTGGTCTTGATGGATGCATCCTAGAGCATCTGGAGTCATGTGTTTGTCATATCCTATTGTGGCAACATGTTTCTTAGTGTGCCCATTGCACATATTCCAATTTGTAACAGCACATTGTATATTTGGTTGGTGTTTTCTCTTCTGCTGGCTTGAACAGAATTGTCTTTCCCCTTTCGCTGTATTTATTGCAGTGGATACAGTACCTTGCATGTACCCACTGCTCAGTAGCCTTAGTAGGAGGTGTCCTGGTGGTGTATAACTGCAATCTAGCACTCAGGAAATGGTGGAATCTGGAGTTCAAGACCAGTCTAGGCTAGACAGCAAATTCTTCCTTCAGAGCATAAAAAAAGGAAGGAAGAAAAAAAGGAAGGACTCTTACAGAATAATATAGAAAACATTCAGAATCAAAACCAAATAAATCATGAGAGTTTTTATAACAGACTGCAAGAGTTTTTAAGTGCCTGCTGATGGCATAGGGTACTATTAACTACCAAGATGACTGAGGCAGGAGGATTGAAAATTCAGGGTTTGCCTGGGCTACCAGGTGAATTCAAGCCAGACCAGGCAACTTAAGTTTTATTTCAAAATAAAAAAATATATATTTTAAAAGGATGGGAAATATATCTCAGTGGTAAAGCACTTGCCTTTCATAGGTGAAACTCTTGGTTTTATCCCTAGTCTGCATACAATAAATGAAGTTTAGATAACTCCCTTAGGATAATCTAAGAACCCATTTCTCCAAATAATTGATAGACTATATGATAACATATACAACAAAAAGGTATCTTTAGTAGTGCATAAGATTATTTTCTGAAAAGCAGCTTCTCCCTTCCCCATCTCCATCTATGTCCTTTTATCCCCTGGCCCCATTTCACACTCTTTCTGCTCCAGAAGATCCCAATTTGAATGTTAGTTTGGCTGTTTCCCAACTGTAACACATTCACTGGCATTTAGTATGTTTGAGACTTAGTTTTTTTTTTTTTTACTTTGTAAAATTCGGGTTATACACAAAATAATTAATGAGGAGAACTCTGTCTAACTCACTAGTTGTAGTCAATGAATTTAAGAGATTTCTCAAATGGCCCAGAACAAGAATTCCACACAACAAATTTCATTAGTCATTATGTTATCAGCATCAATGCTGCATCGCTAGAATTCCAGGTATTTGTAGACAGTCTGCAATCACACTTCTAAAACTCCAAGGTTATAGCTAATTCGTTATTCGTGGATTCACAAGTAAAAAGAATTTCAGTCTGGCACTTGTGTGCCCACAGTAAGAATACATTTTTGCTGCATAACAAAGGCTAGATGATGAACTTGCTTTTCGATCATTATATGGTTTTAAGAGCATGGGATGACCTGAATGTGTCCTCATCTCTCCATGGTAATCTAGTTTTCATCTCATTACTTTGTTCTGAAATCAGATCACATAAATATCACTGAGAGTTGTAGCCTTTATGTTCTTTGTAGCCAGAAACGGCCATTTTTATTTGAGTTCTAGAGGCTTCTAGAACCATCTCTAGACTATGTCCATGTTTACTTCCCCTAGTCAGTGTTGCTGCTTGGAAGAAAAATTATTAATTCTATGACTTGAATGACAATACAAAACTTACAGATCAAGTGACATTTGCTATGTATATCCCCATATCCATGTTTCCTGCCCTCAAAAGACAGAAGAGGGTATCAGATTCTTTGGAACTGGAGTTACAGATGGTACAGGATAACATCTTGTGGTGTTGAGAACTAAACGTCAAGGCATACATGATCCTAACCACTGAGTTGTCTTTCTAGTCCCCAGACCCACTTTAAAAGAACATAAATATAGTGACACAAATCTCTAAATTAAAAGCATAGATCCTAAGATATAACAGCTGACTTAGAGGTTGTCTGTTGTCTCATTTCAATGCCCTGCCTCCACTGTGACACTGAGCTTCCGGGCGCTCAGTGTGTCGTCACTATCCCTAAGCTGTCCTGGGAGTATTTTGATCAGGAGCAGCAGTGGCCATGAGACTTGGCTCCTCCACTAACAGCTGTCTGAGCTTAAGGACACACAGCTCTCTTAGGTTCTGTTTCCCCATGAGTGAAGGACCTTCTGAGACTGACATTCCTAATACTTTATCCCAATGACAGGACCTCTGTGCCACCCCCATAGAGCAACAGATAGCTGGCACCATTTGCCATATTCAGTCAAACAATGGTAACTGGTTAGTCCCTATGCTCTGGCTTACTTCTTGGAGTCACTCAGAATGATAGGTTCTAGAAATGTCTGGGCCCTGACGATGTGCTCTCCCTGTCCTTTCTCTGAGGCTCAACAGACCCGTGGAGCTCTGTTATGTTCTGAGCAACATGACTCACAGGTCTCTGTCACAGGTTTTTAGGAACACCTGGCTGGACATTCTTGGGTATAAAATGGCCTTCTGAGAATGAAATGCTGAGCTATGCAAAGCCAACAAATAGATATGACCAGTCTCACTTACAGCATGTGTCCAGCTCACCCCTGGGCGCATGTGGTCCTTAGTCAGTACTTCATTGACTGCACCGGGGCTCAGTGTCACTCAGAGCCAGCCACTGCTCATTTGCTGAGTCAATGCCTTTGTTGTAAAGGCTCATTTCTCTGAAGGCACCTGTGAGAGACCACATCCTGAGTCACAGCTGGGATCTTCATTTGAGAACATAGCTATTTCTCAAGGGACTTCTAAGTTGCTTTCTACCAGAGAGTTGGCAAGTCTCAGATTAAAAAAAAAACACTCTTATGAGCCTTTGTAAATAAATTTCTTATACATGTTCAGGATAACTTACCCAGTGAGACATACTTGTTAAAATATCATAGACCAAAAAATGTTACTGGAGTGTTTATATAATGGTGTCATGGATTGGCCTGAGAACTGGGTGGAACAAGAGGAAATATCCATCCAAGTATGCAAGAAAATTAACAACTATTATGGAAACCAAAGGGTCACAGGAAACTTCAGTATTTTCCCAGGGTCCCTAGATGGCACAATTTTAGCTCTCTTTCGTGTCTCTGGCAACACTGATCCTACTACAAGACACAGGCTGGATGCAGTCATTGCATGTGGTCAGTTTTGCTATGCCAACATAAATAATCAAGACTTGCTGAACTAAGTTGCAGTAAGCTGATAAACCAGTTGGAGTCATACCTATAAATCATCTATAGAATGAGCTCACCTGCATGGCAGAAACATGAAAGAAACCATGGTTGTTCCAAGGGTCTTAGCTTTACTAATTCACCTGACTATTTGGCATATTACTTTACTCGGGATCTCTTTTTTCTATAAAACAAAGCCAGTAAACTTC
The DNA here is from genome assembly GCA_025134845.1 of Neodon shergylaensis. Classification (NCBI taxonomy): domain Eukaryota; kingdom Metazoa; phylum Chordata; class Mammalia; order Rodentia; family Cricetidae; genus Neodon; species Neodon shergylaensis. Next base: position 41,681,257 of record JABTXL010000001.1, read on the forward strand.
TCTTATTTGAATTGTTATGAGGACTGAGTAATTGAAATAATTCAACAAAATAGCTAGCCAAATGTCTGGCAATAAAAATGTTTAATAAATTGTAGATGGAAATTATGTGTGATAAACTTGCAAATAGCCAGCATATTTTGGCAATAACATTTAGAACATTAAAGAAACTTACTATATTCATCCAAAGACCAGAAAAATTTCCCTGGAAATTTCCTTTGCTTATCTTAAGAAGATTTTTAAAAAACCAACAATAATACAAGAAGTGAATGTAATTATGCTTTCTCTATACTCGAAGTGGGTAACATTTGCTAATCTGAAAAAGAAGGACAAAAATCATTATGCTACTTGACGCCTTTAAGAGATGCATAATCCAGCAAGAATCAAATAAATGCTGTTCGCTTTAGCAATTTGATGAATTTCTTTGTCTGTGTGGTGCTTCTTAATTTTGTCTATTTAGTAATTTAACAACTAGGTGACTATTGCTTCATTTAGTAAGACACTGAGTAGTTCAGTGAGTGACCTCTTGGGAAATGAGTTTCTTCATTGCCTCTCAAGTTTACCTATCATTGCTTTTGATGTTAGAGAGCTAATTGTTCAGTATGCGCTTTTATTGTATATAACTATACACAGCAACCAAAGATAATGCGAATTAAACAGACCACAAAGTGTTTCTTGAAGAAAATGCCCTTGTGTGATATTAAAAATTTGGAAAGGAAATGGGATTCTTTAGGAACTCTCAGAGCAGCAGTCAAGAAGATTGAAAATGTAGGATGTGGATTGATCCTTTATTACATTTCCAGGGGCACAATGGGATACGGTTTCCCTGCCGAGCCTCCATGATCAATCTATTCTAAAATGGCAAACCCACTATCGAGCAGGGCAATCGTTTCGCTTCCAGCAGAGCAAAGATAAAGGCAGTATTTGGAGACTTCTCCCCATGCAGATATAATCTCCTCTGGGCCTCGGTTTTCAGTTGTCATCCGGGCCAGTGTTGCAGGATAGTCAGACTGAGCTCAGTCCCTTATCCCGCACTGGAGAGCCCCGAACTGTTCAAAATACTTGCTGTCTGAACTAATGCAAGAAATGTCTATCCTGACAAAATGATTTATTACTAAGCCCTGTACCTAATCCTCTGCCTCAAGGCTGGCAAATAAGTTTCAAAAACAAATGGGTATGTCCAGTTTGGTTGCTCCACAGTGGATACTCATTAGTTGCAAGCCTGAGAAAATGGCAAACTCCTGACAGGGCTATGCTAGCCCCCAGTCACGGCTGCTATGGCTTTCTTGGAGATCTTGACAAACTTGCTTCTGGGACACGTCTGTATTCTTAATCTTAAGTCGTAAGGTTCATCTCTCTCTGTTCAGAACTTCATTAGCTCTAACAGTCCTGGTTGCACGTAGATGATATTTTCTGGCGACCCTTCTGCAGACCTTCTTTATAGCAGCCCATATTCTGAGGTTTGTATATTCGGGTTGTGGTAGTACATTGAAGTTCTGGTTTGTGCAATCTCAGCCCCGTCTGAGAAACCCATTTGAGGGTTTTAGTGCACACGCCAAGCAAAGGTAGGAGTCATGGATCCAGGAGTCTAAGGTCAACTTTGAAGTGACACAATGTACACGGTTTGATGGTTACTAACATCACTGCCTCCCACAGAATGGATTTATTAGCATGTTTCTCAATCATGTCATGCATTTCCAGATACTTCCAGGGAGCTCAAAAGCTTTATGTATTTCTAGAAGAAGAATTTCTGTAACATTTAGGATATAATTCTAAATTTGTCAAAGAGCCCTGGGTATTGCTTGCTGACTTACTTAATATTTCTAGAACTGTCTCTTAAGAGCCTATTATATAAAAACAGCCATTGTGACTTTAACATGGACTAGAGTACTAAACAATGGTGACCACGATGGCCCTTGTTCCCGAGTTTCTTCTCACAGTTGAGAAGATGCTGGAAAGGATGAGATCCCAGTAGAAAAGCGTGCAATGATGTGGTCAGAGTTTCCTTCCCAATTGGAGGTAGTCTGATTCCCTCAGGCCAACAGGTAGGGCTTTCCTGAGGAGAAGGACTAGAGCAAGAACAGGAGCTTAGGACCTTTGGTGCTTGGGAGGAGCCTGGGAAGTAGGCAATGCTGTCTGTGGGTTGTGCTGTGATGGATGCAGGGAATACAACAATTTAAGAAACAGTTGAAGCTGAGCATGAAGGCTTGTGTCTGTAAACCCAGCATCTTGGAAATGGAGACGGATTTGCTATGAATTTGAGGTCAACTTAGTGTATACAGTGAGTTTCAGATCGACTATGGAGTGAGAACTGTGTGAGATACACACACTCACAGGGAGAGGGAGAGAGAGAGAGGGAGTGAGGAAGTTGTTACTTTACTTAGGCCGGATAGGAGGAGAGGAAGAGGAGTCACAGGCTGTTGGAGGAGTTAGGTTTGGCTCTGTTTTCCGTGAGGTGTCTGTTGGTGGTGCTGAGTAACCCAGGAAGTGATGTGGAGAGAGAAATACTCTCCTGAGTGCAGCGTAGATGAGGCAATTGAACGTAAGTACCCGTGGTCAAAACTGAATTCTAGAATTATGCCCAGAATTGGAATTTGTCTGCAGGGATGTAGCTCCTGAAGCCAAGAGGAGGAGGGCGAATGAGTCAGTGAGCAGGCAGACCTCAAAGGCCAACTAGCATCCAGGGATCAGGTGAACATTTCTACGCTGTTTCCAATGCTGCCAGGCTTCTCAGTGTAATGGCTGTGGCAGTGTAAGCGCTTTATTCCCTGTCCAGAAATATCAGCATCATAGCTCCCCCAACTCTCAAACCTAACAGAGGCACAGGGGTCTCAGGTTGTGTGGTAAGGTAAGATCACCGCTTAGTGTAACTATTGCTATGACCAAACACCATAACCAAATAAAGGAAAAGGAAGGGATTTTTTTTTGGCGGGGGGGGGGTTGTTTGTTTCTTTCACTGAAGGAAGTCAGGACAGGAACTCAAATGGCAGGAACATGGAGGAAAGAGCTAATGCAGAGGCTGTGGAGGGATGTTGATTATTGGCTCGCTCTTCATGGCTTGCTTAGCCTGTTTTCTTATAGAACCCACTTCTCCCCCAGCATGGGCTGGGCCTTCTTGTATAAATGGCCAGTTAAGAAAATGCCCCACGTGCTTGCTGACAGTCTGATTTCATGGAGGCATTTCCTCACTTGTGGCTTCCTACTCTTTGATGACTCCATCTTGGATCAAGTTGACATAGAACTAGCCAGCATTCTGGGAGATCACCCTAGACAGGTTCTTGAAGTAGCCACCAAAGCAAAGGATGCACTGTTGGGGTCATGTGTTGGGAGGAAGGCATTGTTCATGATGGCTTTGAGGGAGTCAGGAGCACAACCTCCAAAGCTGGAAGGAGGTAAGAAAGGGTTTGCCTCTCTAGAGCTTCCAGAGGAAATGAAGTGTTATGGTGCCTTGATTTTAGCCCTGTGAGGCCAATTTTCACTTATTACCTTAGTGCCTTGGGATGTTGTGCTTCTATTACTTTAAGCCCCTAGTTTATGGTAACATCATGATATCAGAGGAACACTAATTCAAAATTGTGTTTTGGTTTCTCTTTGGATACTCAGCATTTGGTAGGTCTGTTTATGAGACACAGGTTCAAAATAACAAGTCTTCTTTGCTTTATGTTTAAAAACCACTTACGAGTGAGTACATGTGATAATTGTCTTTCTTGGTCTGGGTTACCTCATTCAAAATGATGTTTTCTAGCTCCATCCATTTGCCTGAAAATTCAAGATGTCATGATTTTTTTTTCTGCTGTATAAATGTACTGCATTTTCCTTATCCATTCTTCAGTTGAGGGGCATTTAGGTTGTTTCCGGTTTCTGGCTATGACAAACAATGCTGCTCTGAACATAGTTGAGCACATGTCTTTGTGGAATGATTGAGCATCCTTTGGGTGCATACCCAAAAATGGTATTGCTGTGTCTTGAAGGTTGTTTCCGAATTTTCTGAGAAATTACCATACCGATATCCAAAGGGGCTGTACCAGTTTGCACTCCTATCAGCATTGCAGGAGTGTTCCCTTTACCCCACAACCTCTCCAACATAAATTGTCATCAGTGTTTTTGTTCTTGGCCATTCTTACAGGTGTAAAATGGAACTCAGAGACCCTAGACAGCAATGAGGACCCTATGAGAGACATACATAGATCTAATCTACATGGGAAGAAGAAAAAGACAAGATCTCCTGAGTAAAGTGGGAGCATGGGGACCATGGGAGAGGGTTGAAGGGGAAGGAAGAGGTAGGGAGGGGAGAAAAGAAAAATGTAGAGCTCAATAAAAATAATAAAAAACCAAAAAAAAAACAAAATAACAAGTCATAAACAAATGAATGAATGGGTAAGTGGATACTCTATGTAATTAATAAAGACATTTATGTGATTCACAGTTCTTAAGTGTGAGAAGTCCAAAAGGCACTGATGTCTGCTCTGCTGTCAGTGAGGATGTTTGCAATATGTAGTGTGTGGCAAGGACAGCCCATGGAGACCCAGTGTGAGCTGCCAGCTCAGGTTCTCTTTCTTATGATGACACTATTGTCACTGTGGAGAATTTATGAAGCTGTCTGCATTGGCTATCAACTGACAAGAACTTCAAAGAGAGTTTGCAAAGTTCCTGATCCTATGTGGGATGTAGTTTCTTAGCAGATTCTCTGAATCCCTGATTCTTACCTTTCCCCCTCTCTTCTGTCCCGAAGTTTCCTGAGCCTTAGGTGTATGGTTGTGTTCATATGTAAAAGTTGGGGCTACGAGCCCTGCAATCAGCTCTCTGAGTTTTGACTAGTTGTGGCTTCTGTAGTGGTCTCCATCTCTTTATTTTGACTAGTTGTGGCTTCTGTAGTGGTCTCCATCTCTTTATTTTGACTAGTTGTGGCATCTGCAATGGTCTGACTGATACAGAAAGGCCCTTAGAATCTTTCCTAACACAGGACTTTACAAACGTCTCTAAGAATAGTTTAACAGATTCCACGAATTTGGATGTTATTTTTTTCATTTTTACTCACCTCAAAAGTACATTTTAACTTTCCTTTATATTTCTTCTTTGAACTATGAGCTGTTTAGAAGTGTTTTGTTTATTTTTTAAGTACTTGGGGATTTTACAGAGAATTGCTATTGATTTCTAGCTTCCTTTCATTATATTCTGAGTGCATACTTTATATTACTCTAATTCTTTGTTGACACTCATTTGATGGCACAGAATATTACCAATCTTTGAAATAGTCTCTGTGCTCTTAAAAATAATGTGTGTCCTGCTGTCACCAGCTAAGATGTTCAGGGACTATTAACTAGGCACAGTTGGTGGAAAGGATTGCACAGGTTCTTTCTATTTTTTGGATTCCTTACCGATTATTTTCTTCTCTTCCTCTTCTTCTTTGTTCAAGAAAGGTTTTCTTTTTCCTGTGTAGCCTTGTCCTGGAATTAGTTCTCTAGATCAGGCTGGCCTTGAACTCATAGAGGTCCACTTGCCTCTGCCTACCAAGCTGGGATTGAAGGTGTGCACCATCAATGTCTCACTGATGATTTTCTTCTTATCCATTAGGAGACTCCTCTTGGACTCTCAGTTACAGGTTGTTCTTTAAAATACATTGCAAGAGATTTGGATCTGTTTTTCTTCTTGCGGTATCTCTGTTTGCACAAAGGTTCAGTATTATTATATCTTCATAAGGAAATAACCTCTAGTCCAGTGGGCAAGATTCACTTTATTCTTGGAGATTGAAACTGTTTTCATTTCCTCCATTTTCACTTCCGTTCTGTTATTTCCACAACTTTTCCTTTTATGGCAATTACAAGCCCTACAATGTGTAGCTATTTGGGTTAAATAATCACCTTAGAAGGGAAATGGAACAGAGTGGTTCATGAAGTAGTAGCTATGATTTGGGCCATGTGTTCTTGTATAAAGATCCGAATTCCTGCCTATTTTAATTCCCCTTTCTATCTGAAGGATTTCCTTCGATAGGACACATTCTGTTGGTGGCAAAGTCTCCCTGTGCTGGGAGTGGCCAGTTGATAAATCCTTTCAGAATTTCTTTACCTGGTAAGTTTGCCCCCTAGATTTTAAAAGATAGTTTTTGTAGAATATAGAGCTTTTGGATCACATGGTCTAATTTCTGTCTTAAATACATGATCTGTGAGTACTTGGAAAGAACATCCATCCTGCTGGGTTTTGATAGAGCAGTCTGTAAACATAGATTAAATTAATTTGGTTGATGATATCTGGTTATTCTTTTCATTGTAGAAAAAAAGAATATCGAGGACTCTATAATTGTGGATTTGTCCTGTCTCTTCTTCTTTTTTTGAAATTTTAGCTTGGCTGTTATGCAGCTCTGTTGCCTAGATACACACTGTTTGGGATTGCAAAGTCTCTAGGTGGACTGACCCTTTTATCCTTATGTAATATCACTCTCTGCGCCTGGTAATTTTCTGTGTTCTGAAGTCTATCTAATATTAATAGATCCATTCCTGCGTTGTCTTTGGAGTTCATGTCGGCAGTGTCTCTACAGATTCAGCCTGCATACATCATGGTAGTAGAAGAGACTTTTTCTTGTAGACGACTTCTAGCCGAGTCATGGAGCGTTTACTCTGACAATATGAACTTCCGGTGCTGTATTTCAGCCGTCCACATTGTATGAGATCATTGAAAAGCTAAAAATTAATCTTGTCCTTCCAGGTTAATTTTCTCCTCTTATTGTTATTGTCTCTGCTTTTCCTGACTCTTAATTTTTCATCCTTCTGTGGGTCACAGGAACATTTTTTCTGTAAGAGTATTTTATCTGCAGTATTTATGAGCATGTTCCTTTGAAAGTGAGGTCAGTGGGTTTTTTTTTCTAGCTATTGCATTATATAACCATAACATAAAAGTCTACTCATACTAACATTTAAGGGAAACAAAGAAGCCTTATTTCTGTTTCTGTCCCTCCCCCTTGCAATGTATTTCTCCTAAGTACTTTCTATTCACCTTGAAGTATTACAATGCTTGTTAATACCACCACGCACATTTTAGAGAACTCGAGAAGCCTTTCACATAGAGAGTTTACTGTCTGGCTGTCGCTTCCTTTCTCTTTACTTTTCAGAAAATTTGCTATGCTATTTCTTGGCATCTATTGCTTTTAGTTATTTACTTATTAGGCTCCTTCATTATCTTCAGTCTGCATGCTTTCGCTTGTTGTCAGATAAAAGAAATTAGAAACCATTATCTCTTCAAATAAATTTTTAGCCCCACTCTTTCTCAGGCCCTCTCCAACTCCGGGGGTGGTGGATGTTTTGTGATAGCGCTGAGTCCTTTAGGCTTTGGTCAATTCAGTTTTGTTTACTTTTTTTTCCGGCTGTTTAGTGTTGTGTTTTCTGTTTTGCTATGTGGCTAGGTATTGATTCTTTCCTCTCTATCTTTTCTCATGTTACAGGCCAAATCTATTTCCTATTCCCTCCCCTCCTCCTGCTCCCTCCACCTTCCTCCCTTATTGTGTCTTGTGTCTTTAAGATCATGTCCATTAAAAGTAGGACAAAGTCTAAATATTGGAAATAAATTATATTGAAATAAGATCTACTTTGCCTCAACATGATGTATAGATATTTATTCCAAGTACATTTTTATAAAACAGAATTGATTTGACTTTAACCTCTTACATCCTCAAAGATTCCCCTAGCCAGTCAAGGCCAGTGTGTGCTACCTACCATACATCACCCTGTCTAACGCAGAGACAAGGGATAAGTAACTCTTGGCCCACAGCAAGTCTCCCTTAAAAAGTACAGTGGTCTGTTTGCAGCCATCAGGAACATACTTTTTACAAGTTCCTTGCTTCATGAAGGCCTAAAATCAAACTGGAAAGCATAGCTGTCAAAAGCTTAGGAAGTATTGTTAGGCGATAACACTGCAAATCGATGGTGCTGGAATACAAATCAAGACATCATGCATTGTGAGTTAGAACAGGCTAAACACTCTGGGCCTTTGAGGCCCATAGCATCAGCTTTGGTTATATTTCAAGATGTGAGCATTTGTCCTAAGAAATTTCAAGGATGGAATTTTGTGGAAAAATGGTTCTATTTTTCTTGACTGGCACAGTCTCAGTTTTATAGATGTGTGTGTGTGTTCACCCCTAAAGTCCTGAGGACAGAAGTCATGACCATGCATGTATTAGGCACATACTCCTCAAATCACATACTTTTAGACAGTAAAGTACCTCCTAGTCTTTTGAGGGTTTAGAGTTTACATTTACCCCCAAATTTCTAGCTGGATGACCGCTGATAGAACCAGGACTCTGTCTTTTAATAGAAAAGACGATAATGGCAGAAGGGGAGAGAAGGGGAGGGATGGAAGGGAAGAGAAGAGAGAAATCAGGAGAAAGAGGAGTAAAGAGGGGATGAAAGTCCCCTTTGCAATGGTGTTGCCAGCGAAATGCCAGCAGCTTAATTCTTTGTCAGGTTCTTCTCAGGAGCAGAGCAGAAGCAGTTGTTCTGGGCACAGCTGAGCTGACATGGTCTCAGGAACATGTCTGCAGCCAGAGGAGTTTTAAGGGTCCTCGTTTTACTCTTGCTGTTTTTCACTTAACTAGAATTCTGGTCTTTAGAGACTGGGCAAGACGAAGCTACCAAGCTCTGACCATGTTAATAACAGTTCACACTTTCGTGAGTCAAGATTAGGAAAAGAAATGCTTTATGTTAATTAGGTGTGGGAAAACCCAGTCTCACAGTTGTGATTTGAAGTGTCTATAGGAAACATTTTCTCTGCCAGTGTTATTACAGTGGCATCTTAGACAGCAAACCCACCCTTCCCGTAAAGGTCACCGAATATTTGAATTTTCTAGCTCCTCCCCTAAATGACAAATGTTAGTTTTAGAATATTAAGTCAAGCTTTCTGGCTGTTTATTTTACCCATAATTACTTTGTTTACAATATATTTGTTTCTGGAAGTTATTTTGAATAAACCTGATTAAATATAAGACAAGTTTAAGAAGCATGTACAGGGCATAAATTACTGACTGATAAAAACAGAATGTCTTGGGGCTGGAGAGACAGCTCAATGGCTAAAAACACTGGCTGCTCTAGCAGAGGGCTTAGATTCTCTTCTAGGACCCACACAGCAGCTGACAACCATCTCTAACAGCAGGTTCCAGAAGACCTGGACCCTCTCTGGCATCCTTGAGCATCAGACAAAGAGACATAACATGAATAAAAAGAAATGAGTCCTTTTTTTAAAGAGGAGGGCATTTAGATAAATTATGAATATGATTCTTAGACATTGTAAAAATAAAATGCATCTGAAAAGTCTGTTCTGGGGATTCTGAGAATTGTGTGCAACAGCTCCTGTTGACAACATTAATACCTATGCATAAATGTATGGAAATTATAAATCTATGTCTTATCTGATACAGTTCTAAAGTTTTTGCCCTTGTTTTCTTTAGTATTTATAGTGACAATATTCTGTAAGTGTTGTTTCCTTTGGGAGTACAAATGAATCTCTAAAGCCATCGCTTTGTTCTCTAATCCCAGAAAGCCTCCAGCCTTCAGCGAAGTCACTGCTTTCTCACGCAGCACCCTGGGCTCACTCACTCTCCCAAGTAATCTCATTAGGAACTGCTGTGGGGTCCACTGTCAGATGCCTAATATGATTCCCGGAGCATTCTGGGCGAGGTGTAGAGAGGAGTTGTATCGTCTCTGTGGGGTAAGCTTTTAAAGGCATAACTACAAAGAGACTCTTTGAAGATGCTTTGGCATGGGTACAAGGACTTTTGCTCCCTCCCATTCTGTTAAGTCAGCCTTTTCCTTGTTTTTAGAGCAAGGCCACTGTTCTTGAGTTAGGGCATCTTTATCAGCCTGTACCAGGTGGCTGGCTGGGCTGAGCTAAGTGACCTTGTGGTTGGAATCTCCCAGTGGGAGAGGGGAAGGCCATTATCTTCCTGGGAAAACATTCTGCTAGGAAATTTCTTCTTGCCCCTTTGAAAAGAAAGGGTGAGGGTCCCACAGACTGTGCCGTTGAACTTGCCATGGGTAGAGTCATACTGGAACATGTAGACCATCCAGCTGAGATGAATGAAAGGGTTGTTGATGGCAACGATGTCGACTATGCCAGACAGAAGGCAGCCATGGCAACCAGGTATCCAATATGGCCAAATCTGTGTGCTCTGACTTTCACCATTGTGTCTCAGGAGTGATGCATGCATGCATGAGAAGATGCGGCTGTCTCTGGAACAGGGAGGGGCAGAGAGCTGCCGTTAGGTTCTTAAAATGACTGTTTCCTAAAACGTCTTCAACTTTAAAATGAGTGTTCCCTTTACAATGAGAATATGGGCCAGGCCTAATTAAAAGTTTTCTCTTCAATGCAGGTGAAGTTATCACAGTTTGACTACCTCAGCCAGGCAAAGTCTCCACTGAACACAACAGATTGAGGTAAAGAGTTCAGTTGAGTCTGCCATAGGGTTCTGGTCAAACCTAATTAGACCATCTGAGAAGCCATGTCCTTAGTTTACTTGTCTGTCCAAGAGAGAGCAGCCTGGTGACATTTCCTGGGCCTGGGCCGTCAGGGTACTCACCAGCTTTGTGATGACCAGAGACACCCCATCTAGAGCACTCCCTGAAAATTTTTTATGCAGGAATCCTTTCTGCTAGACTTTATTTTAAATAAAACTATAGTCATTTCCATGAATATACAACCAATATTATAAATCTTAAATCAATAATAATTGGAAGTAAATATTTCTCTTAAAAAAATCAATGTAAGTATATTGTAGGCAGGTTACTTTCCCTGAGAAGTGTTTTGGCATAAGAACTGATTCCTCGTTATGAAAAACGAGGGATTATGAATGTTGTATGTGTGTTAGGGTGCTCTAGTATGATGAAAACCTGCTTTCTCATGAGGCATGCAGAGCTTTCCCCATCAATTCTACAAGCTTACGACAGCGTTTCACAAGGCATGCTTCGGGGAGCAGGCAGTGAGACGTCACTGCAGCATGTCCACTTCTAATGTCCTGCTGCCAGTCTGTGGCCCAAGCTCATTCGACAAAAGCAAGAGACTGACGTGTTCTCTGAGGACAGTCAGTGGCCTTGGCACCACTCCAGGGCAGTGTGATGCTGTTTCTGAGCCAAACAGTCGCAGAAAATAGTGAACGGAGGAGCATAGATGCGTACCTTTGCAGACAGTGGTAGGTTTAATTTTATAAATCAAAAGAAGGAAAGATTCTTACAAGAGTGTTGAGTGGCTCTAAGTGGTGCACTGAGATGGTCTGTGGCTGAGCTCATAGACACAGTGTGCTGGTCTCTCACTTATGAGAAAAGCTACTGTCTTACTTCACACTCCAGTGACCCGGCCAAGATGAGCCATGAGAGCAGTTTCCCAAACTAAATGGGAAGAAGTTCCTGTATTACAACCGTCCCCTCCATTTACAAACAAAATCCATGGGCTATTCAGTCTACCAGAATTCCTTTCCTTCAGTTCTTGGCCCACTGCAGAGGGGGCAGGAGGAGCCCAGCTCCCCCAGATAGATGCAATGCTTAGCAAAACTCCATTAGAGGTGTCCTGCTTGGGACATCCACACAGATCAATACATTGAATTTCTTCATCATGGATCATCTTAAGAAACTCTTAATCTTTAATCTCTAAAGTTTGTGTGTGTGTGTGTGTGCATTGTGTGTGTACATATGTGTGCATGTGCTTTGTGCTGTCTTATGTGTGCATGTAAGTGTCTGTACGTGTATATGTGTGCATTGTGTATGCATGTGCTATGTGCTGTGTGCGTGCATACATGTGTGGGCACCCATGTGTGTATGTATATGTGTGTGTGTGTACAGTGACTGCAGTACCTGAAGAGGCCAGGAAAGGATGTTAGATCCCCTGGAGTTGTAGTTTCAGAGTTATTTCGGTGCTGAAAAATGAACTGGAGTTCCCTGCCATATAAGGACACTTAGTTAACCAGTGCTCTCTCCAGTACCATCTTATTATTTACCTTCTTGTTGCTGAGAAAGGATCTTGGTGTGTAGGCCAGACTGCTATGGGATTCTCAACTCCGGTATCTCAGCCTCCTAACTGCTAGAACTACAGGTATGCACCACCGTGGTCAACTTTTTTGTTTTACCTTATTTAAAACACAGTATCTATAGTTTCAGGTAGAAATTCTATGAATATGGTGGAGGGCGATACATCATGAAGAGAAATTCTCCCACTATTACATGGAGATAAACATTGGAACTGTTGGATTCCCTGGAAGGGAAACCCTGATTTGGTTGTCGATCAGTGAAAAAATTCAAGCTCTTACTTGGAATAACCAGTGGACAGATGTGCGGGATTTCAGAAAAAACAAACCGCTGCATTCCTTAACGGCTCACTAAGGGGAATGCATTTTAGAATCATCGCTTTCAGTTTACAGCCGATTTATAGAACTAGCGTGATTTCCCGTCTCTGTATTCTGCTAGGATTAGGGTCTCTTTTTTAGCCTACAGTTGCTCTGAACTAACTTTCCTCCTGCCTCCATGAATCTAGTACTGTAATTACAGGTGGGCACCATGTCCACCAAGTGATCCTTTTAGAACTGAAAATCATTTTTCCCTATTGTCATTCACAATTCTTTTCTTTCTTAAATACTAAAACTTTGTTCTAATATATTTCAAGGTAATGAGTTACTAAATGAAAGCAAGTCATAAATAAAATGATGGAAAACATGATATGGGTAAAGTGACAGATAAATAACAAAAAGTATGTTGTTGGCTGCCTTCAAGGGACAATCTCTAGAGATGCAGAAGAGACAAACATACATGGCTTGGGTGGAGAGACCATGTTAGCTTCTTCCTTATGCAAGAATTCTTAAAGAAACCAGCTATTGTGACACCCACATAATCTGCCACTCATAAATATAGTCTGTAAATCCTGAACTCTGTCTCGAATCTGCGAGGTCTTCTTTAGCCATTCCCAAGATGACAGAAGTGACCTTCTCTAACAAGCTGGGAAAGGACCTTTTGGGTCTCTGATAGGCAGGAAATGGCAGACAGAGTTAGCTCCGAGCTCCCGCCTTATTAGAACACCTATTCAGAGCAACCCAGACATCTGCATCAGGCTTTCCAAACCTATCTATCTGCCACAAGCAACACAGACTGTACTTATGAGTTGCAGGAGAGCTGAAATCTCTTGGGAGCTCAAAGAACACAAGAAGCTATCTGGGAATGTGGAGAAAATGTTTAGCTTTCACAATGTATTTTCACTGATAAGAAACACAAGCTACTAGAGATTTAATGAGATGCCTTCCACAGTCTTCTTTATGTGAACCCAGGTCTGGTCCTTCATGTAGTTGCATCACAGTGTAAGTATTCACAGATATAAAACAGGACAGACCTCAGGCTATCAGAGAGATACAAGGTGTCCTCTCAGCAATAGTAACTTGAACTGAATTTTCTCTTTAGAGTTTTTTAACTCATTTTCAAAGATCAGTAAGCATCTCTCCCATCTCATTGGTGTAATTTCAAAGGGACTTTTTAATCATCAAAGTGTCATCTTTTGACACGTGTAAATAATCTGCATAATTTCCAATTAGAATTGAATTTGTAGTGTTTATGAATGTTTATAGAATAGAAGATATTAGCATAATCAGTCAACCTGTCAATCAAATTAGAAATGATTCTTTCGTATGTGGAAGTTTAAAGAGACACCAACTTGAATGCAGAACAGTGATTATCAGAGGCTGGAAAAGATGGGGAACATAGAAGTCGGGTGGCAGGAATCAGAACACAACTCAGCAGTCAGTTCTCAAGTTCCACAGCATAGGACGAGACCCATGAAAGACACGCATACATTTAACTGTGGTCCCAGAAGAGAGAGAAAAGAGGACAGACTCCATGGACATGGATTTTTTTAGATTTTTAAAATTAAATTTGTACCTTGGGGTGTTGATAGATCCACACGGAGTCATAAACCACAGAAGAACATACTGAATCTCAGTTTGCGTTTTCAGAATCCCGTTGGCTTCAATCATTTTTTAGTGTTATCTCCAAATTCTCCAAATTAAGTAATTTATTTCTAAGAGATTGAGGCAGGAAGGCCAGCAGCAGCATCTTCTCAGTCTCTGGCCAGGGTTTGATGACAGGACCCCGGAGAGTCTCAAGGAAGTGTGGGGCCTCATACGAAGAGGTGAGTGTGCTAACTCTAGACACTTTTTCTAGTCTTATAAAGGGAGTCAACCTTATGACCTCAGCTAAGGCTAACTGCCTCCAAAGGCCCTGTTTACAAATGTCATTGGCTTATGACTTTGGGGGTCAAGGGTCAACAAGTACCATAGGCTGGGTGAATTAAACAAAAATATGTATTGCTTAAAATTTTAGACATGAGGAAATTCAAGATTAGTAGATGTGATGTCTGGTCAGACCCCATTCCATGGTTCCTGATTAGCTTCCTATGATGATACCTGATGTAGGAGGATCTTCTGTCTATATGTTACTTTCATTGGTCAAATAAAGAAACTGCCTTGACATTTTTGATAGGCCAGCCCTTGGGTGGAGTAGATAGAACAGAATGCTGGGAGAAAGAAAGCAGAGTCAAGCAGACGCCATGCTTCTCCTACTCAGGATGGATGGTGGTTAGACTCATGCCAGTAAGCCACAGTCAAGTGGTAATACACATTAATAGAAATGGATTAATCATGGTGTGAGATTTAGCTAGTAAGAGGCTAGAGCTAATGGGCCAAGCAGTGTTTAAATGAATACAATTTGTGTGTTGTTATTTCGGATGTAAAGCTAGCCATGCGGGAGCTGTGCGGGAGGAAAAGCAGGCCTGCTCGCCTCATCACTACAGATACCAATTCCAAAAATGAGGGTGCCCAATACATCAACCCAATCACCCCCCGAAAGACATGACATCATGACATCATGACACTAGATATCTGTGAATGGGGGGAGTACTGCATACAAATGTTTAGTTTACAAAATGAAATATTTGGAAAGGTGAAAATTTAATATTATATTAACTCATATTTTATTTTGTATATGTCTTGGAGTTTTGCTTTATCCAAAAATAATACTTAAGTATCTTATATTAATATAGAAGTAGTACACAAATATGTAAGTCAAGCATTTCAATTTAAAACACAGATTGCATGTGGAGTAGAAGGAGATTTCTATGCTTCCATTTCTTTCTCTATTCATAAGCACTATTCTTCATAGAGAATATGATTAAGTATAATTCAGGGCAAAGTAGTATCATATTTTTCATAGCCTGAAAAGTTTTGTAAGATAACTTTAAAATGATTATTCAAGTATAGTCAGGCAATTTTTTTTTAAGACATGGTGACATTCAGCTGCCTGGTGAATTAAAGAAACACAGTAAAAGATTGGCAGTTAGAGATTTCATTTTTCTTGAAGATGCACAAAGCTGGCTTCCTTTGTGTGTCTTGTTAAAGTAATTGCACACGCATTCAGAGAGGCTCTTGGGCAGTTCAGACTTAATCATTAGCATTCTAAATACAATGCCAAATCACAGTTACTCAAGCTGAGGCTTGGTACCAGAGAAAAATGCCCAGGTAATACTGGAGATAGTGTAGGCTGGAAGCTGGCCCTTCCAAGTGGAAGTCGTGTATGACATCCACAGCATTGAGAAGTTGAATGCCATACCTGAGTAGTGGATGCCCAGACATCAAGGACAGTGTGTGCTCAGTGGGTACATAGGAGATGCTGAGAGTCCTAGGAACTGTGAAGGAAGTCTATTCCCCCTTGTTTCATCTCTTCCTTTCTTTTCACTAATTAAGTGTGCCTTTGCGTTATAGAACTAAGAAGCAAGGACTTTGACTACAAATTGTGCCGTGGGTCACTGGTGTGAGATGTGAAGGCTTCATAAAAGTGATGCTTCTTTTTTTTTTTTTTTTTTAAATTTTATTTAACTTTATTTTATATGCATTGGTGTGAAGGTGTCAGGTCCCTGGAACTAGATCTTCAGACAGTTGTGGGCAGCCATGTGGGTGCTGAGAATTGAACCCAGGTCCTCTGGAAGAGCAGTCAGTGCTCTTAACCACTGAGCCATCTCTCCAGCCCCGTGATGCTTCTTTTTGCTTAGATTCTTCAACACTACAGAATGGTAACGACCTGTAAAAGGTATGGCTGCCCTTCCATCATGGATACAGACCACAGACCATGAGACTGAGGGCTTCTAAGGGTGCTGCTGAGCTGGAACTAAGAGAGTGTTGTAATAAATATAGTTTCTGTGTTATTATTTGGGTCTGGGCAACCAGAAAATGAATAATCAGTCTCTACTTACAAATGGTGCCAACGTAGGCAACTACATCCACATAAGACACGAGAGAGCTTCTGAAGTAATTCTAAACACAAAAGAACAGAGTTAAGCATAGCTTCTTGGTAGCAGCATTTTCTCAGGTGGGGTCTGTTTGCTAGAGGCAATCTCGTCTCATTTAAGAGAGATTTCCTTACTCAGCTTTAGCTGCAAAAACCCTTGCTGCTTTTTTTGAGAGGCCCCACCATCAAACACTTAAGCGGCGTTTATGAATAACTGACAACATTCTTCTTGGTGGTGGCAGGGACCTTGAAACTACATAGAGTTGTGGCAATAAAAATGGCTCCCACCAGTACCTCTGCCATAAAGTTAGACTCTCAGAAAGCTAAGGAATGGGGTGCATCCAGCCATCAAAGCCATCTCACTTAGCAAATTAAATACTCATGTGGTCAGAAGAAGAGAGATATACAGTAAAGATAGATTTAGATGAAAAAAAATCCTCTAAGCAGTTTATGGTGTGTTTAAAATATATGTAGGCTTCGGAGAAAAAAGAAAAAGGATAAAGTCCTTTAAAAAAAGAAAGAGAGAGAACAGTTGGGTGTGGTGGCACACAACTTTAATTCCATCACTTGGGAGCCAGAGGCAGGCAAAACTCTGTGAGTTCAAGAACAGCCTGGTCTAGAGAGTGAGTTCCAGGACAGCCATTTCCACTTGGCAGAGAACTTGGACTTGGTCTGCCTCCCCTTCAGACACTGCTGAGAGTCACTGCGATACTAAATAAACAATGTCCCTTACAAGCCTACCCACAAACAAATATGACCCTTTGGTCTGAGCTTTAAAGTGTCACAAAGATCAAAGGAGCCCCATATATGATGAAAAGTCATCATTCTCTGTAGGAAGATCTGGAGATATCAAAAAAGAGCCCCACCCACAGTCAACTACAAAAGAGGCTGCTGCAGAGCTGATGGTTTATGTTTAAAAGATACTTGATATGCAAGGAAAATGAACTGTTTAAATGAATATCAGCCAGGGCGTTCAATGCACCCCACAGTGTGGCTGTAAATGTGGCATGTTTCCTATTAGCAACAGAGTCAGGGCATTTGAGGTGGCCCTGTGGGTGTAAAAGATTTCCCACAGCAGGCCTGTGTTCTCTCCTGAAAAGCCCACTGGCAATGTCTGCCTTTGCCTTGTGTCTGGAAATATAAATTTGGAACTGTTCCCGCTAGATGCTCAGAGGCTAGACGAGTGATATTATTCATGATGAACTCTTGCTTTCTCCCGGAAAATCTAAAGTTTGAATGTATCCCAGGCAAAGGGTTTGCAAGACCAACAGCTAATGTCAATGTGGTCTCACATTCTCCCATGAGCCTCTCTGATTGGCAGCAGTTCACAGATCTTGTTTGTTTGTTTCAATTGCTGGGTAATTGACACAGCTTGTAAACCTAGACTGGAGACAACCTAGGAGCTTGCCCTTGGCTTCTCCTGACTTTGCCACATGTATGTTTCACCCTGCTGATTTTTCTTGCTGCTTTTCAGTGTAATGAAAGTTCCATGTGTTTAACTGCATGCCAAATCTTAGGGGAACCCTCCAACCTGGAGTGTGTAGAGGGATCTCTCTGGCCATCAGCCTCCTGGCCAGCCCCCGCTCCATGCAAGCACTTCTTTGGATGTAAGGGAACTGAAATCCACCTGCTGCAGACGTCGCTCCCTATGTGTTTCCCAGCTAAAGCTGTGGCTCACCTCTGACAGCTCATGGTGTGCCGAGAGATGTGGACGCCTGCTGGCCACGCTGTCCTGGATGAGCTGAAGCTGACTGGTAGTCACTAAGTGTAAATACATGACCCGAACTGATTCCAATAAGCTTTCTTCCCCCATTCTGAGTAGAAATTCTTCAAGGGAGAGTCAGACATTGGAAACCTGAAGACAAAGAGAATCTCCTTATTGTATCTCCTTCCCGCCCTGACTGAGGAGCTCAGTGCCCACATCGTGACCTTCCCAAGTCTTCAGACCCCCAAGCCAGCTTATTCGCCCCTTCACAGGATTGTCTCCTCTCCTTCTCTTAACAGCACTGAACTTTTTAGAAAAACATCTCTCCTGCTACTGGGAGGAATGAGGGGTCATATCTAGGTTGTTCTTTCAAGCTGAGTGCCTGCCAACTTCAAATTAGGGAGCAATCCAATATTCATGGGATAAATGATTGAATAATTCTTATTCTTGGGCTAATTATGAGTAAACTCTTGCAAATACTTAGTCACAAATAAAGATTCCAAAATTAATTTTATTCTATAATTAATTTTCTATACATACACCTATGTGTTTTGTCATTAAGTTTCTTAAAGCTTAGACTGATAGCCTCCCCCCGCCGTGTGTGTGTGTGTGTGCATGTGTGTGTGTGTATGTGTGTGTATTAAAATGACTGGAGTCTAGTTCCCATGAATTTATACTGTGAGTGTGTGATATTTCAGCAGATATACTCAAGGAAATCAACAGTAGAGATTTTTAGCTCTTTCTGTCTAGGTAAATGACCTTTCAAAATAAGTGAAAACCTCCTGGTGCAATGGTTAGCATTAATTGTCAACTGGATAGACTCTAGAATGACCCAAAAGATGGGCCTCTAGTCATTATTTCCATTGTTGTGGGAAACCCGACACACTATGGGCACACCGTGACCATGGTTATGGGAAAACTCACCTAGTGTAGGCATGCTGTGACCATGGCTGTGGAAAAGCCCACCTACTATGGGCACACTGTGACCATGGTTATGGGAAAGCCCAGCCTTTGTGGGAACACCGTGACCACGGCTGTGGGAAAGCCCACCTACTGTGGGCACACCGTGACCACGGCTGTGGGAAAGCCCACCCCTTCTGGGCACACCGTGACCATGGCTGTGGGAAAGCCCAGCCACTGTGGGCACACTGTGACCATGGCTGTGAAAAAGCCCACCTACTATGGGCACACCGCGACCATGATCCTGGACTGAGCCACTGTGCGCATTCACCATTCTTTCCTTCCCCACTATGGATCTGATGGAACCAGCTGCTTCAAGCTCCTGTTGCCTTAACACCTGAACAATAATGGACTGCTTCCTAGAACTATGAGCCAAAATAAGCCCTTTCTCCCTTAAGCTGCTTTTATGAGAGTATTTTATCACAGCAAGATGAAAAGAAACTGATCCAGGGGCTGGACAGGTGGCCCCATGGAAAGAGCACCTAGGTTTTGCTCCCAGCACCCACACTGTGGTTCCCAAGCATTGGTAGTTCCAGTTCCAGGCGACCCACTGCTTTTTTCCGACCGCCTCAGGTAAAATACTCATGGACACAAAATAAAATTTTAAAATGTACTTTAAAAACTAAAACAACAGGAGAATACAGAGCTGTAACATTTTAAGAAAAAAGAGGGCTAACTTTCAGAAAGATTTAGTTCACACTAGACAATCCTTTCTGTTTACCACATGGGTACATTGGCTGATAAAAATGTTCAGTGGGCTAGGCTAGATCCTGAAATTTATTGTGAAAATGTCTCGGTCATCTATCAATAAATATGGATGTAGTTTACTAGGGGAGCAGCTCTTGGACCAGCCAAGCAGGAAGCACAGAGCAGTTTCAACATGAGGGTCTCATCTGGTCTTCTTACAGAGAACTGACCTTTCACTCACGAGGAAACCCGGAATTCTGGCTTCTAGCATGCTATCAGTGCAGTGGACCAACTGGGATGTACACCATCTTCCTTTGCAAACCTCTAACCTATCATTTGCTTGGATTTAGTTCTCTCTTGTGGTTTTATTTCTTTATTCAACAATATGTAGGTGATGCTTGCTATGATACGAGAATCCCAATAAACAAGACACATGCTCCAAGGATGGAGTTTGACTTTTGTATGGTAGAAAACACAGAAGTAAATAAATGAAACCTAGGAGGAAGAAAGAAAGAAAGAAAGAAAGAAAGAAAGAAAGAAAGAAAGAAAGAAAGGGCGGGCAGGAAAGAAGGAAAGAAGACAGGACAGGAAGGAAGGGAGGAAAGAAAGACAGGAATAAAGGAAGGAAGAAAAGAAAGAAAGAAAAAAAGAAAGAAGGGAGAAAGGAAAGGAAGAGAGCGAGAGCAAGAGCGAGAGAGAGAGCGAGAGAGAGAGAGAGAGAGAGCGAGCGAGCATACTGTAGTGTTCTTAAGCACGCATTTTAGAGCTAGAGTGGCCAAAGATTCCCACACGCACACACACAAAGAACTGACCATCTTCCCTTCCCTGTGTCTTTCTCTTCTTAGCACAATATTTGTAATAATGTTTCATGGTTTTTACAGTAATGGAAATCAGCAAATTATGCATCAACCATAGGCAAAATTAAGTTAACTCACACTGTGGTTGTTAATCTTTTTAAACAGTTGCATAAATATTAGTTGATGGTGAGGGATTAGGATAAAAAGTATGCCTCTAGACCCCAGGGAGAACAAACAGGGGCCTGACAGCAATTTCCATCGAGTGTAATTGAATCTGATTTTCTGTTCCAGAGATGTAGCCAAATAATGCCTTCCTTTGCCACATTTAATGGTATGTGTCTAAGAAGTCCCATTTACCATTATTGAGTTATTTTATTACATTTATTGACATAACATTTCCGTAATAATGAACACAATCAACTGTAATTATGCAGGATTGTTTTTATGTAGTTTCAACATTTTAACTCCCATAAAAGTATGCAGTCAGCACGTCAACAATAAGATCATACAATGCCCTGTTTCCACTCTGATAAAATCTTTCATGAGGAACGGGGGTATGTTGTCTTTCCTAATTTAGTTTTTTCTCTATCACAGAAATATTTTTAAGACTGTCTCCACGGACTTAGAAATTTTACTTTATTCTTTATTAATATAAAACAAAATAGAAAGGGAGAATAGAGATCATCTCTCCTTCCATTCCTTGGTAATATACACTTTTCATTTTCATATATGTGTTTATATTTAAGTCTGTATATGTGGGGGTGGTATATGCCCATGATTGGAGGTACTTGTGGAGACCAGGATCTGATCTGGACACTCTGCAAGAGCAGGATTGCTCTAAGCCACCTCTCCAGTCTTTCCTTCGCGTTGGCAGATTGCTCTGCATGAAGGGCGAGAGTGAAGTGTAGCTCATCGGAAAGAAGCCTACCTAGGGGAGACAGTGCGGTTGCCCCTTTACTTACTCAGCATGCCGCTCTCAGGAGAGCACCCACAAGGACGTAGTTAAAGGCTGAACAGCCCTGGCCAGAAACCAACGTGGGCAGAATGCTGATCTTGGACTCCAGCTTTGAAGACTCAGAAAATAGATTGCTCTTCCTTAAGCCCATCCCTATTACATTGTTCTGCAGCCCAAGAGGACTGTTGTAAATGTGTTTTGGTGACTTAGAAGGATAGGGTCAGGTGTTGGCAGTTTTCTTTGTAGTCAGGCAGTCTTTGATGCTGATTGGTCCGTTCCCAGGGCCATAAGATCGCAAGGCCCATGGCCTCTCTCTCTCTTGTTTCCTTCCTTTCCCAGTCCTTCTAGCCTGATGGATCCTAACACTCTCTTCAAGAATCAGCGGGTCCTCTGGTCTTTTTGCAATTGCTTGTTTTTAACTGTCTACCATGCCTCTTTCTTTCTTTTTGAAGGGGATTATCTACTCATGCTGGCCCTGGGAGTGTGGCGGGCTGTGTGTGACTCAGCTTCATCTGTCAGTTCAGACTTCAGCCCGTGTCCACTCCTTCATTATGACCTCAGCTTCCACATCACTGGTTCTCAGGTCCCTGTGAACGTCATGACCTTTCAACTCCAAGGCTCAGGGCTGATTTTCCAACCTTGATTGGCCGTGCTTGCTATCAAGTACCTGGTCACTATGTATTTACTTTCCCCAGCAATGGGCCATTGACCCTAGATAGCTTCAGCAGTTTGTTTCTGGTGTGCTCACCTTGACTAAGATGGTGACAGGTGGGAATTCAGGGCATTTACAGTCCTGTCTCTTTAGGAGAGACTGGGAGGGATGCTCTCACTGGGCATCTAGCGTAGTCTAAGATGAGTCATGACTGAAAACCCTGCAACAAGGACAGAAATTCTGAATAAATCAGAAGTTAAACCTGGGATTTTTATTTTCCAGGTTTTAAGGAGGCCAAGAAATTTTATGCAGGTTACCATGACTCTCTCATTCACATGCAAATACATGGTACACTAACAGCAAGCCCTGTGACCTGTTCCAAATCCAGCTTACGTTAGGTATTCTTTCAATTCTGCATGAGAGTTTGAACCTTAGCAGAGAAGGGGGCAGGGAAAGTCCATGCTGTTTGATCAATCAATCCTGGATTTCTAAGGCTACTCAAATGCTATCGTGTTTCTCTAAGTAACCACATTGTGTGCTTAAAGATGAATCATAGCAGGATTTGGCTTATTTTGCTTTTTAATAATGTATACTTATTTGATATTAAAATTTAATATAACAGTCCTTATATTTGATTTTTGCTTTAGAAGCTTCGCTTTTATGTGTAGCTAGAAGTCAAAGAGAATTAATTATATTTGAATTCAAGAATGCTTGTCATTAGCCTTTTCTGCCTGTGGTAACTTGCTGGTTGCAACTGTATGGCCTGCCAGCTATCATCTGTCCCTAAAGGACAACAGTGTGGGCAAAGGGTGCGACCATGTAAGTTTAGAGTTCTTATCATGGCTCCTTTGTAGTTTGGTTCCACCACATAGGTCCAGAGGAGAGAAACTTCATTCTTAGAATTTATTAGTCATCTTTCTGTTACTATAACAAACACTCAAGATAACAAATGTATGGAAAGGTTTACTGAGGCTCAGTGGGGCCATTGTTTTTAGGCCCTGATGGGAAATGGTGAATAACAGGGTCTAGGAGAAAGTTAGTACTCCTCAATCCCCCTTCTAGTGGGATGCTTCAGTAACCTAAGGTCCTCTCAATAGACCCCACCACCTCTTAAAAGTTCCACTAACTTACAATAGTGCTCTCAGAGGGTCCAAGCGTGTTCAATGCATGGACATTTTAGACACTTAATGCCCAAATCATAACACAGATGTCTAGAAATGGTTATTGCATAAAGTTTTGAAAATCACAGATGAATTTTGATAAAGGGAAACAACCAAACTTCAACTCATATAATATACGGTTCCTTTATGTGTCATTCAAGGAAAGGCCCAATGTTAGGGGTAGAGGATGGCAAAGTGTTTACAAGCAGGTTGGGGACTGCACTATTACTTACAGTGAACACAAAGAAATTTGAGAGATGGGGGACTCTTTTTCTTATCTTGATTCTGGTGGCAATCATATGTTTATACGTGTTATAAATATGCCAATAAAGTTGATTTTATTGCTGATTAAATGACCACATATTTAAAACCCTTAAAGTGGATAAACATTAAATCATTTATAACTATCCGCCTATGAAAATTGTTAATAGCTCATTTTCAATAGAGTGCTCTGTAGTCAATGGTAACATGGCTACTTTATCACTGGCTAGATGGTTTCATTCACAGCATCTTCTTATGGCCTCAACGCTGACCCACTTTTTAAGACAGAATTCAGAATCCGTGCTGTTCAAGATAATGAACTGAAAACATCACCCCTGTCAGGGGACAAGTTCAGCTGCCAAAGGAGCACGACTCTGGCTTGCCAGAAATGAGAGGGTAACGCTGGAGTACTCCAATTTTCCACTCAGCCCCAGACAGAGTGCAGCGATTATCACTGGTAAAGTCGACTGATTAGCACTCAAAGAGAGAAAGCCAGTAATTGAGCAAAAGAATACTTCCCCCCCCCCAGAATAATGGGAGTGAGATGTTGATGAGACTCACAAGTTCAGAGGGAGAGGACCTTTCTGAATGTTGACATTGGTTAACCTGGAAGGTCGTGAAGTCCCTTGGCCATGGCACAAATACCAGATGTTTTTGATGGGAGAAATTTACCCTTTTCCCAGGGAGACAGACGGTGAGGTTTAGCGTCTGCCACCCCAGCTCTAGAGCAGGTACTGGGCTGTTAAATGCCCTTTCCCTGCCGTGCTCCCCCATCCAATGCTCTACAGAGTCTGCCTGGAACTTTCATCATGCTGAGGTAAATCCCTCCGGCTGAACCTTTCTGCTAGACTTCTGACGCATCCCGAATGACCCGGAGAAAAGGGCAAAGAAGGAATAGTTCTCACATCTTGTTCCAGCTCAGCTGTAATGACTATAATTCTTACAGGGAACCTCAATTTCTATCTTTCCTTCTTATCGAAGAGCGAGGGAATCATCCTCACTCCATTTTTTTTAAAGCAAACAACCGTAAGTGTCAGATGACATAGTTGGCCATGCTGCTGTATCGTGTCAAGATGGGATGAAGAAAAGGCTAATTCCGCATCTTTTAGCATCCAAGCAATGTACCACATTGCAAAGTTCTATCTTATTTTTTGAACTTCTGCCTTTGGACTGCACGCCCCAGCTCGTGGGGTTTCTCTGGAGCTCCTGGCAGGTCAATGGCCTGCTGACACTTTGTACCACAATTCAAACATTTAATATTATCCAACGCTAACTCGGTGTCCCTTTCCCAATTCACGTTGCCTCCCAAGGTCATAGTCAAACTCCTACATCATTTCATAAAAGCAAGCACTTTAAATGCAGTGAAAGTTGTCTTTACTTCCTCTCATTTAATATACTTGCTGAGAATCAGCATTATAATATTTTCTGAACATTCCCTGAAGTACTGGATATATATGAAGTTAATAAGCAACGACTTTGGACTTACATTTCCATAATCTGCCTCCCCTAGGCCTGACACAGAAGCATTTGTTCTCAAGAAAATTACAATAGTGACTTAATATATTTTAAAGGCATCTTTACTCACCGAATTCAGAGCAAGGTATCAATCTTGTAATCCAGACTATGGTACCCAGACACTTTCTTTTTTCAAAGAACGAATGCAGGGCCTTTAATAGAGCCCTGCACAGCACTGCCGGTTCCCGACTTGCATCAACACATTTAGTAGACAACACAAACGAAGGGCTGTACTATGCCTCAACCAAAACACACT
This sequence comes from Neodon shergylaensis, assembly GCA_025134845.1. Lineage (NCBI taxonomy): Eukaryota > Metazoa > Chordata > Mammalia > Rodentia > Cricetidae > Neodon > Neodon shergylaensis. Next base: position 41,706,494 of record JABTXL010000001.1, read on the forward strand.
GCTCCTTTGGATTTGCCTGAATGGAAACGTCTTTCACAATTAGGAAAGTTTTGAAGCCTTTTAAAAAATATTTCTTATGAATGTTTATTTCTTGAAGCAATTTTTTCAGACAAAATGAAGTTACAAACACTCCCTCCTCATATTTGGCAGTGATGCTAAATGAGACGGGCAGTGTTTATTAGCCCTCTGACTCCTCGTGGGGTGGTCCTTTCTGACACAGTTGTCGTGATTTATGAGCAGAACAGCACTCTGCTTCTCTGCTTATTCCTGGTCATTCCTTCAGCATCAGTACAAACCTCTTCACATCAGGGCAGCTCAGCAGAAACAGCAGCAAAAGGAGGATGTCCAGGGTCCATGGGACCATGCAGACTTGGCATCTGCAACCCACCTAAAGCGGGGAAAATGTTTACATGGAAGGAAGTTTTGACATCTCTTTTCAATTCCCTCTTACTATAGGTTTAGGTACGATAGATATTTAATACCTTGAGAAATGTACTAATAAATAATCCCCCTTTAGAGGCACTTATGAATTTCAGACATATCATCTTCCAGTTGTACATGAAGTGGGCATACTAAGGCACAACAGTCCTTAGGACAGTTTTACTTTGAGGACTTTCTGAATGGCAGTTACAGGAAAGACAAATTTCATGGTTAGAAGCCATTAAATATGTGTGTTACCTCCTAAACACTGATTATTTGGGGGGAATTGTGTGCAATTTGATAATAAAAATAACTGCTTTCCATGAAGAAAACCATCGCCATCCTAGCTCATGCAGCTCCTCTCTAGACTGTCATGCTTGGATTGATCCTAAAAGCACTTCCGGGAGTAAACATTAAAGGCAATGTGACGGCCAAGAGTCTCTGAGAAACAGATGCCACAGCCCAGTTAGTGATGCAACTGGCCCGTGGGTGAGTGGCCATGATAGAGAAGAGGGGAACAAAGGGCGGGAAGGGCTAACTCAGGCCCGATGCCAGAGAGTGCAGGATGCCACAGTGTGTCCCTGAGGCAGTCTCAGCCACGGTGAGGGTTAGCTCGCCAGTTCAGGAGAATACAGAGGCTGTCTTATGGAAGCATTTTCCAGAAGCACTTCTGGGGCTGTATGGCTTTGGCACATCACAGTAAGCTGAAGCTATAAAACCAATAGTGTACATTACAGCAGGCTGTGGATTCAAATGGCAAAGCTCCATGGCCCCTGAGTGAGCCCAGGAAGCTCACAATCCGTGCAGCCATTATAATAGTTAGTCTATTTGAATTGATCTAAGACATTTAAGTATTGAACATGCACTTCATAGAGTCTCAGGAAGTACTCTTTAAAAAAAACATCTCGGCATGGCAGTCTTACAGCGAATGAATTTTTGTCCAAAAATGTAAAATTATATTTCAATACATGCTGACCTCTAAGATAAGCAGATAGATCCATGGATTTGAAGTACATTTACTCTTTGAATACAAACAGGACTACCTTATATTTGTTGAAATGGGCTTTTTATTTTAGTTTGGGAGTAGGTCCATGTGCTTATGAATATATAACAATTGTTTTATTCTATAGTTTTTATCATACGGACAAATAACCATTATGGTTTTTGAGTGATACAGAGATAGATACTCAATGCATGGATAAAGAAGAGAGGAACAGATCATTTGAGGCTGACTGGTTAGGGTGATGAAGTGCGTCATGGTGAGAGGAAATCCCAACTGAAACAACTAAACAGTCACTGAGGGAATGAAGGAGAGGTCTATCTGCTGCAATTGAGTACAGTGTGATTTTAGTCACCATTCAAGGACATACCTGTAGGAAGCATGTCGCCAAACTAAAGAAGGCTAACAGTGTCAACCTAATGTGCACCAAGGGTCTAAGAAGTGCACCACTGCTTCAATCTGGAGACAGGAACCATCTCAGCATCACTGATGCTTCAGTGTGGAGACAGGAACCTTCTCAGCATCACTGATGCTTCAGTGTGGAGACGGGAACCTTCTCAGCATCACTGATGCTTCAGTCTGGAGACAGGAACCATCTCAGCATCTACACAGGAGGTGGTGGTCATCCCATCTAGGAATGCCAGAGCAAGGGAGATGGCAAAAATGATTCCCTGTGTCACTGGACAGAGCTATCAACAAAAGCAAATTAAAAAGAAAAGAGGAATGAAAGTATCTCAACATTTATATTTTATAAGACTTTACACATATTTCGACAAGTCAAACACTATCATAAACAGTTCAATTTGTTTTTACAAACAGTTAACTCTGCTCCCACTGTCATAGAAATGGGAATGATATATAATATACACTTGTGCTAAGTGCCTGGCTAGGGGCTGGGCATCCACTTTAAGAGGGTACCGGGTGGGTTTATTCCAGATATCTTTTCTACAATGTAGAGGATAAATGGCCTTGCCTGACAGTACAAGTGCCAAGCAGAGCTGGGGACACTCTTCTTAGAGGAGCGTACAGAGGTGAAGAAGAAGCCATGATGCTGGCAACAGTTAGACTGGGGGAATAGCTATACAGAAAATCCAGTGTGTTTCTTTTTAAGTCATGGACTCTCTGCATAATTTTAAGCTTCTCTTTGACTCATCTGTGGTCTAAAATCTTGGAATAATGAAAATTCATCTTTTTTAAAAAATAAACCAGGCAGTTTGAATTAAAAGGAAAAGTGGAACAAGTACACAGAGGAAGATCTGATTTCCTAAACAGTATAGCTGAAGAAGTTCCTTCGTTTTTCTGAGTGTGGGAGAAAAAGGGAACGAGCAACAAAGCAGCCTCCGTGATGAAAACATAAACTAACATGGTTAAGGGATTAAGTTGGACAAAAGGATTAAGCCCAGTAGTTAATCTTTCAAAAGAACATAAGGGAGATCTATGTATAAAATTAATGCTTTAATAAAGTTAAAATACAAGCATAATGAATTTCAATCTAGTTTACCAGAATCAAACACATGATAGCAAGAAAAAAAATTATAAAACAGAACAACAAAGGAAGCAGGCTATTCAATAGAAGGAAAAACATGCCAGATACTAGCTTTTATTACCACATTACAATATTAGCGATGAAACTCCAGAAAGATATTGGCTCAAATGTCACAGGGGTTGCCCTGTCTGTTGGTTTAATTTTACAAAACAGCATCCTTTCTGATAATACACATTTAGTTTTCCAAATAACATTAACTAAATTACCTGGTTTTCAGAGTTATCTTTAGTTTCTTATTAAATTAAATTAAAAAAAAATCTATGGAAAGTATGGTACACCACATCAAGGGCCTGAGTCCTTGAATTGATTTGTTTATAGCCTGGGGTCAAGATACAGATCTAGCTCTCTTCCCAGGTCACATGGCAAGGCTCTGTGCACCATCACTGCCTTTCATTTAAGGTTGGCGGTGTGTCCCTTTGTGATTAGAGCAACCTCTAAACCAATAGTGTGATGTGAAGGAAACATTGGCAAGGCATAGCTGTCAGATATTTTATTTTAGCCTTACAGGCACTTTGTATCTTCCACAGAGAAGGTTCAGCCTTGGGGATCCAATGAAGCTTGGGGCTGCTTTGAGCTACACCCAGTGGCTGCAGAGCAAATGGCGCAATGAAGAGAGAGTTCAGATGGAGGTCCCAGCCATCTCATAGGGCCATGTCCCCTTCCCAGGACAGAGGAGTCCTTTCCTTGGCACTGCCAGCATGACTGCCTTCGGAGGAAAAATACTAGGTCAGAAGGGATGCATTTCAGATGCACAAGCCTCCACTACCTTGTAGATATCATAAGAAATTTAAGTTTCTTAGATGAAAGAAAAATGTAATTGATAAAAAAAACTCCATGAAGTTGTACACCATCTCAGCACACTAATAAACATAGTGGAATGGTCAGGAGAAGAATTAAACTTGTTCCTCGCTGTCATAGCATTGTATGCTTTGGCACTGCTTAGATATGGGTAGGAGGAGAGGCCTGACTTCTCGGGACTGTGATGGTTGTGTGCCATGGGTTTTACATGAGCCTCCAGGATTTTAGCAGATACTCTGTTGGGTCTTCTACAGCTCCCCTCTCCTTGTATCTTGGTTATCAATGCCCTAGGTGAAAGGAAAATGCCAGGGAGACAAGGCTTTCAGAGATGGACTCAGTATCACCTCCTTCCACCTGCTGCCTAGAATTTCATCATACCCTTCTTTTTAGAGCAGGGTCCCTCTGCATGATGCAGATATTGGGGTCCCACATTGTCTCGAATATACTGGGTGCCCGAGGGCATCCATCTAGAGCTCCTTTTAGCACCTTGGTGTCTGGTGACACACACCTGTTCTAGACTCAGATTTCATTCATAGTCAGTCTTGTTGTATTTCCTCATGCTTGCCGTGAATCCAAAACAGAAAACTTGGGAGAAACATCTATGCTTTTGGAGAAGATCCAAAGAGGACACTATGTATTTTCAGTCTTCCTATGGAAAGACGCCCTGCCAAGGGACCTGCAAGAGATGGCAGATGTAATATCAGTCACCGTTGGTGATCATCAGACAGCCAAAGCAAAGCAAAGCAAAGCAAATCCTTCTTTTCTTATGGGAAAGCAGAAGATAGACGGATGGCTTTAGCACAAAGTCCTAAAGTGATGGCTAAAATATTTGAGCAATTACAGGCAGCATGTGTTACATGTGAGCTCATTGAGAAACAGGTGGCTCTCTTCTTTAATCCCCAGCATGCCCATAATCCCAGTACTTGGGAGTCAGAGTCAGGTGGATCTCTGTGAAGTTGAAACCATTTTGGTCTACAGAGAGAGTTCCAGGACAGCCAGAGCTACACAGAGAAACCACAGCCAGAGCTACACAAAGAAACCCTGTCTTGAAAAACCAAACAACAAAACAATGCATCCAGAAGATGCAATTTGTATACTTGTGCATGTATACAAGGGATGAGGATCAAAGGAAAGAAAGCCATAAAACTTGAGAGGGAGGGGTTGAAAGGAGGAGAGAAAAGGGGGAAGTGGTATAATTATATTTAATTAAAATATATTAAAAGTAGTAAAATAAATATGTTGTTTAAAAAGAATTTAGGAAAATTTCAGCACTCCTGGTTCTGTGCATAGAGAAAAGTGAGATGCGGAAGGAGCCTATAGAAAAACTACATCCAGGAAAGGAGAGGAAGTAGAGGAAGGTATGCAGATGGGCTGACGTGGAGGGAAGCTGACTGATGGCCGAATGAAGGCTGCAGGAACAGTCTCTAGAGAATCTTATCTGTGCAAAACACATGTTGGTGCAAAAAGAATTTTATTAAAAGAAACGGATATACAAAGTGGGTGTAGTGACCTATAATCTCAGGCATGGGGTTACATAGAGAGATCCTGGATCCAAAGTGTCCTGGAAAAAAAGGAAATGGGAAGGAAGAGATAAAGAGAGGGTAAAGAGGAAAGGAAAATATTCTTATATTTTTAGTTAAAGAAAGAAAAAATGGGAATTTTATTTCTTGCACTATTATAGACACAATTAAGAGAAAATACTAGCTGTAGCCAAACACTTGAAAAATGTTAGATTCATGTCTTAAAAGAAAGCTATCTTTTTCTTTAGCTCAATTGAGTGATATAAAACAGACAGAAACAAAACAACCAGGCTGCACCTAGCCAGAGTTTGGATGACAATGGAACCCCAAGGCATGTCACCTAAGCAGAGAGCGAGGTCTGTGCATACACTACCACACCTGTGTGCGCTCTGGGGGAGCTGGAGAAATCTCTTCACTTTCTTTATCGTTTGATTTTTTTCTTAGCTATCAATGACAAAGAGACATACAATTGCAGCCAGGATTTCAGCTCCCCATGTGATCTGCTAGTCCCTTTACTAGAAGTTCAGTCCTATATGGCTAAGTTTAGGAGGGTCCCCAAGTGCTGGCAGCAGAATACAGAATCTCTCCCTCTCAACACAGGTCATAGGAACCCTCAGTAAAAGTTCTAAGGCCATTAGAAAATGCAACACTAGAAACAATACCATCTAATATCGCATCAAAAGTTTTGGTGTGTTGGAATGCATGCAGAAAAAGACATTCAAATCCTTTCATAGAGGAAAAATGTCCACTTTTAAAAAAAATTGAAAACATTCTGCATTCACTGGCAGGAAAATCCAGCGAAGATGTTGGTTCTAGCCAGGTCAACAAATCCATGACACTGGCAAGCATGTCCCAGCAAAATGGTGGATGCATTTGCTAAGTGTGTTCTAGCATGCGAGATGTTAGAGAAGTAAGAGGAACAGGTGGTATTGAGTACAGAGCAACAGCTAAGACCAGAAATTAGTAACGGAGGCAGGGAACGGCAAGGAGGAGAGGCCCGGATGGGCCTGCACATCTGCTGATCCTGCCCGTGTAGAGTGCCGCAGGCTCTCCTGCCAGTCTCAAACCAGGGCCCAGACACTTACTATCGGTTATAACGCTCAGCCGTAGCTTAGGTTTGTTTCTAGTTAGTTTTTAAACTCAAATTAACCCATTTCTATTCGTCTACGTGCTGCCCCAAGACTCATTTACCTCAACTGTGTACTGTTGGTCCTGCTTTCCTGCTTCCTCCATATCTGGTTGGCTGGCCCCTGGCTCCCCTTTCCTCTTGGTCCACCAGCCCTGCCTATCCCTTCTTTGCTTAGCTATTGACTATTGAGCTTCTTTTAGACCAATCCGATGCCTTAGCCAGGTGAGATAGAATACACCTTTACATAGTTAAACGAAGGCACCAAGTCTTTACATAATTAAACAAGTATTCTATTCTGAAACCACTTCTTCCCTATTTTGCATGACACGAAATGTTTGTCATCTGTCACCTGAGGGTTCTCTTTCTTGAACCCCAATGGGCTCATCTTGTTCTCGCCAAAGGCCGAGGGGCTCACCCAGTTTGCAATTACACATCCCAGGCATTGCACTGGAGCAGCAACATAGGCATCAACCACGTGTGTGCCCAACCTCCTTCCCCATCACAACTCCACTTTGATTATAAATAAGCTGCAGAACGACAGCCCACACTCTTGCCTTGGGTCAGTGGAGGCTCAGAAAAAGAATCCAGTTTCAACTCCAAACTCATCACAGAGCAAACTAGTCTGCCACCGACATGTCTCTGTGCCGTGATTTCTCACGAGATTCCACACAACTTTGAAAGTGTCTCCCAACACACATGCACACACACACACACACACACACAGCCACATCTTTGGGCCTCACTTTCTCATCAGTTAATATTTAATATTGAAAAGTTCAGTTTTCTAGAAGAGAGAGGTAAGAAAAAGAATAATGAAAACCATTGGGAATTTCATCTGTGTTTTCCTCTTCCTCCTTCTCTGAGATGTGATGGATTGTGCAATCTGTATTTGTTTATTTTTTGGTTGCGCCATTTGCCAAGTGGTTCCAACATCAGAATGTTTGCCCTCTAAATATTTCATCATACATCCACCAAGAATAAGAATAGACTTTTATATAACACAATAAAGTTACTTCCCTTAGGCAACTAATACCGGTGCCTTTAAGACCCCACTGCCCCCTCCTTCTCTGTTTTTCTCTATATCCAATCAAGAAATGCTATTAGGCCTGGCTGTCCTCTCTAATCTTCTCTGCTTGCTACGTGGTCCCACTGTGCTGATATGACTTTCCCAGGTTCTGCCCTTGTTACAGCTGGCTGCATTCAGACCACATTTGTCTCTTCTCCTTGCTCCTACAGTAGCCCTTATTTCTGCCCTGGATCTGTGGGCACTGTGTTTGTCAATGGAATAGGATGCAGGGAAAAAAGAGAAGGCAGGGACATTTCCTGCATGTTATCTCACTCTTTCAGGGACAAAGCCTTGTATGGCCTGGATTTCGAGCTATGTCTTCTTTTCAGGTGCTTGGACACTGGCAGACCTTAGAGATTCTTAAATTCTTATTTAAAAATAGCAAGAAGCAAATAAAATAAAATAAAAATAATCTTTTTGCTCATCCCGAGTCTATTACCTAAATATCCATGGCCCAGTCTCGGGTTCTCTAACTGAAATCTATGTTATGACTGACAGAGTAGGCAGCCCTTAGGCTTAGCAAACCTATGCTATTGCTATCACTCAATGTCATAGTTTAGTAGGTACGAAGCTTCTAAACTTCTAAAATTAGAAAATTAAAGCTCTTTATATGAAAACAAGAAAACCCTGGAAAATAGACAAACCTGAGCAATTTTATTATGGAAAACTTAAAATGCGTTTGCAATGATCCTGATCAGCAATTAGACAGTTTGGTCTTGACTTAACAAGCTCAAGGGTCTTATGGGGGAAAGAGGTATTTCTGGCTTGAAGAATCCAATCATCAAATTCTTGCTGTCTCTGAAATAAAAAGGGAAGAAAGCGGCGGCTTGATTTTTCACCGAACAGGCGCCCAGGCTTCCTTCTGAAGCACAGCTTCATCCCTGTGAGTAATCAGCCTGTTCATTAACTGACTGGGGCCAGCCAGCCAGCACACAGCACCAAGTAATAAAGGAAATGGCTGCGTGGGCTGCCACAGAGTGTCTGAGGTGGATCCTGTGACTAAAGCCCTACTAATCGATGCATCATCCAGGGCTTGAGCTGGGGCACGAGGCGCTCTCTGTGGGCTGTCATGGTCACACCTTTTCCACACCAGCTCCAAAGTTTGGCCCAGGGCTGTATTTGTTATGGTCCCCAAGGACGAGGGCTATGTTTTATGACACTTAAACAGGTTCACTTCTACTCCAGATTATGAAATAAACACTGGATATAACGGTGCTAAAAACGATAGAGCAAGTACAGAAGAAAAGGTAATTCCTCCTTATTGTGAATAATATCCCCTCTACTCAAGGGTATGGGATTCACTTCCCACAACCACCAACCACTTGAAAGTGGGTGAGGTCTAGTGATTCTGTTCTAAATAATAGGGCTGGGGTAACACAGAGATGTAACGTGGTGTGGAGACCATGGCAGACACTCCTTAACCAAATAATGAGAGCTGACATCGCCAGGGATGACACGGGAATATCATGTCCTGTGTGACAGCCCAAAAGCCAGCGGCTCAAACACAATCCTGGGAGAAGGATCAGACAAAACTCAATGGTCTGGAGTCCTTGTCAAGCTGTCATGGCAACTGAGGACATGAAGGACTAAGAAAGACTGCAAAACTGTCTCAGAAGAGAGGAGAAAGACAGGACACGAAGAATAAGTGAAACGTGATACCTTGGACTGAATTCTGGAACACGAGGTGGAGATGGATGGAAAACTGAATGGATCCATGTAAGGGGAGGGGTCCACTCACAATAGCATCGCTTCTCTTGGATTGACAGTTATACCACAATAGCCTTAGATGTTAACAATGGGAACACCAGGTAAGAGGCATGGAGACACGCAATGGAGGACCTTTAACATTCTTGAAAATCACAGGGAGAAAATGTCATTTCCCTCTAAGCTTTTGGGTTTCTAGCCGGGAACAAACGCAGGCAGGAAGTCATTAGCATGTGCATTCCATGTATACAGAGTGGGCACCCAGAGAAATTAGTTCATCTTGCAAAGGTGGCTTTGACTTCTGGTTCACGCATACTCTTTAAGGAGGAATGACGTGTTTAGGGAACAGGAAATATAGGAATAGGTGTTTCCATCTCTGGAGTAGGAAGTCGAGGAAGCACCATGGTGGTAATGGGAGAGCAGTGGTGGGCAAGTGCTAGTTAACAGTTTCAGGGGAGCCCTCTCTCTGTTCCCACTCTCGCAAGGGTCAGCTTGGCCTTGATGAGCAACCTGTTGTCTTTGCTGGTGAAGTGTGGGAAAGAACAACACTGTAAATTTCTAGGCAAGGAGAGAAAGGGTGAGGAACAGAAGGAGGGAAGGGGAGAGCAAGGGAGGGAGAATAAGAGGGGGGAAGAGGAGAAGGGGGATTTTCTGGAACTGTTTCTTGTCAGTTACTTCAGCTTCAGGCAATGTGGCATAAGTCACTGGTGTTACATCCTGTACCCTTCAAACTCTGAAAGCATTCTCAAATTAAAGTTATTAAGAAAACAAAACCTAAAAGTGCATGTTCTCCCTGAGGAAAGAGTAGATTATTTAGAGTTGTTCACTTTTTTATATATATATATTCTATACTCAGATTCAAAATTTGATTTCCTTTCTCCATCTGACTCTTCTTTGCAATAAGGCAATTGTGGTACCTGGAACTTTCTATCTTAATGTGCCTTTGGAGACCAACCTGCTTGTTCAAGCAAGTAGCTGTTCATAATCTTCAAGCAGCTATTGCCCGAAGAGCTTTGAAACTTAAAGGGCAGCTTCAATAGCTAACTGGATGATTGATTTGGAGACATTGTAAGATACTGGCCATGGCTAGTTCTCTCTGGGGCAGCAGTATTTCTGACAGAACTGGTACTAAGGGAGGCAGAAACAGAAGGAAGACTTTAAGGACCCACTATCCTGCTGAAGGCTGGTGACACCCCACCACTACCACCCATGCTCCCAAAAAGTGTATTGAGAAAATAGACTGAGGAGGCAGGAAGGGGAAATAGGAAAGTCAGGCAAATTGGCACGTCCTATATTCACCTATTCCAGCATAATCATGACAGAAGCATCACTCAAAACCAGATCGTCTGCAGCTCCTGCTGTACTGTCAGTGCAAGCTGTCAGTAGAGAGTCCCATCAATGCCATGAAAGATAAAGAGAGACTGAGAAACTGTCACAGGGCAGCAGAGACAGGTAGGGCATGAGGAATGAATACAGAGTGATGTTTACTGTCACTAACATCTTAACTCTCCAGTCCCCAGAGACACTGACCTGCTCAACCCCCTGTCTTGAATGTCTTCAAGATAAAGAAGGCAACAGAGAGTCCCAGCCTCTGTTACTGAGTGAAGCAGAACTGGGTTGGTTAGGGCAGTGCTTGCTTAGGAGGAGTTCCATCTCATAGAACAGGTTCCTTTCCCTAGTATATAGAAGGAGGACACAGAGGTCAAAAAGAAGGAGCGAAGGCGCTAACCTGGCACCTGATGTTTCAAAGCCCTCTTTCAATATCAAAGTATCCTCTTTCTTTATTTCTTTCTTTCTTTCTTTCTTTCTTTCTTTCTTTCTTTCTTTCTCTCTTTCTTTCTTATTTTCTTTCTTTCTTTTTTCTTTCATCTTTCTTTCTTTTTGTTTTTTTTTTTTTGTTTTTTTGTTTTCCAAAACAAGTTTCAAAGTATCCACTTTCAATTTCTCTTTCACAGAGCAGCAACCACCTGATCATTTTCAGACCCATTGTGCAAGTGTACCGATAAAAATCTCCCTAGGGCGTGAGTTGAAGGGTGTGACTTGAATAGAAATTCAGCTTTCTCTGGAGCAGCGTTTATGAACTTGTGGGTCGCAAAACCTTTAGGGGTCAAATGACACTTTCACGGGGGTCACCTAAGATCATCAAAACCCACAAATATTTACATTGTGATTCATAAATTACAGAATTACAGTTCTGAAGTAGCAATGAAAATAATTTTATGGTTGGAGGTCACCAGAACACATGGTACTGTATTAAAGGGGTATAGCATTGGGATGATTGAGAACCACTACTCTAGAGGACACCCCTCTTAAGATATGTTAGTAACATTAGTAGGATATTGATATTTATTTGGGAAAGTGAGCATTCTTTCGTTTTTATCTACAAACCATTCCAACTTGAAAAACTTTATTTCCCAGTTAATTCTGTTTAAAATTACACTGAGTTTTATACTTAGAAGTATTTCTTTTGGATGATCAACAATTAGTATCCTCTGACAAGGTATTAGATGAAAACATATCAACATGTCACAGAAAGGGATAATTAGAGTGTGATCATGATTTGCAAAAAGCAAACAGGTCAACTTTGCACCTCCGGTAGATGGGCATCTAAGGATCTCCACTGCCGTCCTCTGGTTCAGGCAGAACTTTGGAGTCATACAGTAAATAGGAAGTAGGGAAATGTGGCCAGTTGCTTCTGTAGTCTGCTCTTTTCCCAAAGGCATACTACTGTCTCCTGTACTGAAAACTCAGTCTGCTTGCTTTGGAACATGCCAGTGGCCAAAAAGTCTTTAATGTAGCTAGCCTACCTCAGCACAAAGGGGCTGTTCCAAGGAGTGTATGAGAGAGAACATAAGAGGTTCTTCTCAGGTAGAGAAAGAAGCTAAGTTCTCAAAATATTTGTTGATAGATCTCAGATGGGCATTTTAGTATACTGTCCAGTAGGAAGATTAGAATTTTCGTGGGAATGTTTTGACTCATAGATGAACTATTGACGTATTGGGGTATATGGTCTCCAACATGCAAGGCAATATAATAAAATCAGAAGCACGATTGGAAAAGTAATCTAACCAGAATTTTTAACACCATGATGGTGACTCATATTATTCATGTAGGAAATAGTGTCTCAAATTCCACTCATGAGTGAGTGTCCTTAAGATTGTGTCTCTTCAAAATGTCCTACCGCTGTGCAGCAGGCTTACAACCCCTCTCCTACTTCATAGCTTACCACTAGCAACTGGCTCCACACAGCAGGGACCAGAGATCATTCTGAGGAAAACAACATACAAGGGTAGTCCTGCCCTTTCGGTTATCACCATATTTGTTCTGGTGATGATTTCTTCCACTGGAGACATTCATGCATATAATTATTGTTTCTTCTCCCAGCAGCAAGGAATCTGTGAATTTTTAGTGCACCAATGCAAGTGCAAATTAGTTTTATGGGATGTAAACTTAGTCCAGCAGTAGGATGCTTGCCTAGATTGTGCAAGGCCCTGGTTTAGTTCCCAACATCACCGAGAAAGGACAGGTTTTCTGCACAGAAGGTCTATTCCATTCTTTAGACTTTCAAGGAATCTTTCCAGTAATGTGCATGGCTGCTCACTATTATAAAACAAACCTATACTTGCAATTTGGTTTTTGACTATGTAATACAGAGGTTAGCATATGCCTTCAACTCAGTTCTTAAAGCTATGCATGCTCCCATTGTTCAGGGTTGGCTTAATCACTACCTATTTTGTTTGTCGTCTCTGAATATTTAGACTTATACATCTACTTTTGGTCTATTTAGGGAGCAATACCTTACCATTTGCTACAAGATGTTGGCACAGAGGTTAAAGCAAATGAAAGAACTATGGGAGGAGCCACTAAAGCTGGCTCACTATGAAATAGCAAGCAGAGTGGTTGTGTTAGGTAACTGAAAAGATCTGACAGTAAATATTTAATTCCAGACTGAGAGGTACCTTTCTTCTTGATCTTGGAAGAGAGCAAGATGCAGACAGTCACAGAAATGAGAGCCTAGCTGCCCATCTGTGGGTCATTTGGTTTTGTCTGTCCTGATGGAGAGACATCTGTGTTGTTTGATGAATACAAATGAAATCAGTAAGCCCCAGTCTGATGTCTCAACAGAATAAACCAACCTCTTCATGTGACAGAGAACAAACATTCTTGGAATGCCTCTAACCTCATTCTTATCACTAATTTTCATTTCCAAGATATTTTCATAAAATAAAACATAGCTAAATAAAATGTACTTGGCAGGAGTAACTGATCAGAACTACTTTATTTAGCCTAGACTATGTGTGTTGGCCTAAAAGTCCTTTTCCTAGTTGCAGTTGTGAAAATAGCATTTTCTACCAAGAATTGAGAAGCTTACTGTGCAAACATAAAAAGGAACAACAATACAGAGCACATGTAAATAAATATACATATAATAAATATAAGCCATTTAAAAGCATCTATATCAACTTCAAAAACTCTTAAAAATGAAACTAGAAAAATATGATATTCATGATTGTCAACTGTAAACAGCATATTAAGATATAAATAAGGGTATCCCAAAGAACACATCACAGATTTGTAGAGTCCAGGGCAAATAGTCATACTCTCTAAAGCATTCAATCTTAGTTTTTAACTGGATTTTCTTTCATTTTACATCAATATTTGATAAATTGTATTCAAAGCCATTAATCCTAAAAGGAGGCTTTAATGAAGAATTAATAATTTAAATAATTCTATGTTGGCAGATGTTTCTGTCACACCAGGTCCTACAGTCATTTAGTCCCAAATAAACACACAAAGGCTACATTAATTATAAACTGATTGGCCCAGTATCTCAGGCTTTTTATTAATTAATTCTGATAACTTATATTAGCCCATTATTCTTGTCTATGCTAGCCACGTGACTTGGTACCTTATTTGGCGAGGCAGTCACATCTTGCTTCTTCTGTGACTGGGTCAGGACTGCAGACTGTGCTTCCCTCTTCCCAACATTCTAGTTGCCCTGCCTCTACTTTCTGCCTGGTTGCCCCACCTATACTTCCTGCCTGGCTACTGATTTTAGTAAAATCAGCATTTTACTAAAAATAATACAAGTGACAAAAGACCATTGTTCTACAACACCCTCCCTTTTTTAAAACAAAAACTCTGAATTGAATCTCCTTTGTTTAGCTTTTCTACTGACCATTATCCATAACAACTTGTAACCAACATTCTAAACAAAGATTCATAATCCATTTTTTTTGAAAGTGGATGTAGTTTTTCCAGGCTACTTCCTGCTGATTGGGGGCACTGATAATCTTCTGGGGACTTAAAGAAAATTTTGAATTATGATCAAGTCCTGACTGGAGTATTCTATGAGGCTGATCATCTCAGCCAGCAGTCTTGAATCTGTTCTGGTTGTAGAACTCAAACATCTGGGCCATCTTCTCCCATCAGAGATTTCTCGGGGGGGGGTCTTCCTTGATCAAAACTGACTTTTTATGACCCTGGAATGAATCCACAGCCTCTCATTTCCTGTGGAAACAAAAGCAAAACCACTTCTTCAAAGTAACATACCTTTTGACTTCAATTTTGAAGTCAAAGTATTGTCAAAATACTTACCTTGGATTAATTCAGCAGCATTTATAAAACAAATATTTTTAGCAGCTGTTGCTCCTTCCTCAGCATTCAAAAATTCAAAGAGAGCATAACAGCATACAGTATCAAGATTCTCTGTATGTTTTCCATCTTTACATGGCTTTATTTTAAACTCTATTTCTTTTATTTTTAATTTTTGGCTTTTTGAGACAGGGTTTCTCTTTTTATCTTTGTCCTGGAACTCACTCTGTAGACCAGGTTGTCCTTGAACTCACAGAGATCCGCCTGCCTCTGCCTCCGGAATTAAAGGTGTGTGCCACCACACCTTGAACTCACAGAGGTCTGTCTGCCTCTGCCTTGCAAGTATTGGGATTAAAGGTATGTGTCACCACACCCAATTACTCTTTTCCTTTCTTTTTTTATTTTAGGAGCTTTATCCTTTTTCTTTTCTCTACTAAGCCTACATATTCTTTTAAACACACTGTAAACCATTTAGAAGTTTTCTTCGTCTTTGAATCTGTCTTTATTGTATATCTCTTTTTCTGACCATATGAGTCTTTAATTTGCTAAGTGATATGGCTAGAATTAAAGCCGTGGCTTTGACGGCTGGATCTAGCCCATTACTTAGCTTTCTGAGATTTCAGCTTCAATGATGGAGGTACCAGCTGGAGCCATGTTTAGTGCCACAACTCTATGGCATTTCAGGGTCCATGAGAAGCATGCTGTAGGCTATCCATAAACACCATTTAAGTGTTTAGTGGCAGAGCCTCTTAAAAGGGCTGCAAAGTTTTTGCAGCTAAAGCTGAGTCAGGAAGCCTCTCTTAATTGAGACACATTTGCTTCTAGCAAACAGAAGCCATCTGAGAAAATGCTGCTACCAAGAAGCCATGCTTTACTCTATTTTTTTCTGTCTAGAGTTACTTCCCAAGCTCTCTCAGGCTGTTTGTGGATACAGTTGTCCACATGTGGGGCAATTCTAAGTATAAAATATACAAATTGGATATAGATTCTATTTATTCATGAAGGCAATATAGTCAAAATTATTTTGAGGAAAAAATGGTCTTGGCATAGCACTAAACACATGAGAGCTTAATATAGTTGGCATTTTGCCAAATTCCTGTGGTACTGAAAATTGAATAAAAAAAACTTTTTGCCAAGGAGCTTTCTAAAACAAATAAATCTTATACACAAAAGACATATAGGTAGAGTTGTTTTTTGCCATGGGGAGAACTGGATGCCTCTGACCTAAGGTCATCTGCCAGCTTGCTCACAATCATAATACAGAACATTTGGTATTAGCAAGGAGCTCAAGCAATAGAAAATGTATAGTATATTAACAACAGGGAAACATTTATGCATCACTTGTGAATGCATTGGTAGCATCATCTCTTTATTCATTCCACAGATATAATTTGGAGACCTAGTATCTATACTCAGCACTTGAGGGTATCACTCTCCTTACCCTATGAAATAATTGTTCTGTCTAGTCGAGAGGAAGCAAGCCATTGTGACTCACAAGGACATGGGCTCAGAGTAGAGCAGAGATGCCGCCCCAGAATTCTTTTCAGTTGGTCTCCAGTTGGGTTCTTATGGCACCTGTGTGTACTTGAACCAGTACAATCAGTAGTCAGGTGATTCAAAGGCAACATAATGACATCCTGATCTGTTCTAAAGTACCACTCACCCCAGTCCCCGCCTGGTCCAGTTACAGAATGATAACCACTGAGCTAGCATTACTAAACATTGGTTATGCATGGGCAGAATGTTTTCAGAGCATTTTTCTCATTATGGAATGCTAGGTATTTACCATATAGTGTTTGTAAGGCTAATAACAACCCTGTGTGGCTGTCATTATGTCCTCATTTTATAAATGGGAACATACAGGATAAATGAGGTTTACTGATACATTCAAGCTTGAACATGGCAGCTCTGCTATTCACTACAGGGACCATCTGGTAATGCACCCTCCTTAGAGTGCATCGATTATCAAAGTACTCTAGTCTGAGAATGACTGACTCACAAGCCAGGGCTCTATAACCTCCAATAGAAGCCAAAAATGAAGCAAAGGTGACCATACAGCATATAATAAAAACCTCCTATTTGAATAAAGGCATCTCCATCTCTGAAAAATCAGTCACACTGGAAATTCTGATGGCTTTGACTTGGGCCAAGAAGCAGTCTCATGGTGACAACAAACACTTAGGCTTCTCCCTGGCTTGTGATCCCTTCCCTTGTTGCAGTCTTGGCTCTGATCCATCTGTGTTCTTCTGACTGTGCATGGAACTTTGGACCACTAAGTGAATCTTGGGTGTGAACAAAAGACTTACCTGGTCTCTTAAATCCTCAAATGACCACATGACCCAGCTGAAGCCAATCAAACGTAATCTCCAGGATATGACTTGATGTTATTCATGGAAATACTCATTTGCTAACTTAAATACCCAACCTGAGAAATCATACATCCCCAACATTTGAAAAGACTATGATCAAGAAAGAAATACAGAAAAAGAAACCTCAGAGTCAAAGAAATAACTTTTTATGACTTGTGCCTTGTGACCAAAGCCAATCCTACATGAGATACTTCTATTAAGGGCGGTAATACCTTTACTGCTGTTCCCATGACTGCGGTGACAAGGTGGAGGTGCTGAGTGCTATCTTCCTGTCTTTTACTACCAAGAATGTCTCTGTTATGTCTTTCTCACAGGTTCTGGGCATCAACCCATTTAACTAGAACTGCATGCTAACCCTGGGCAGAGTAAGGAGTACCTAGACTCAGTCACAGAAAGTATCTCAATAGGCTTGTACTGCCGCCACCCACTCTCCGTACTCTCTGTCTCTGAATACAAGTTCTCTGGTGTACAAGTGTTCGGATTAACTATGTTAAGGGTTTGCTTGACAGGAGTCTCAGTTCTCTGTTATGGGTCTCTTGGGTGATTTTACCTAATGCTCTAACTCGGTTAGTTTTTCCTCAATTTGAAGCAAACTATGTGGAAGAGGTAACCTCAGCTGAAAAAATGCCTCCATAACACTGGCCTATAGGCAACCCTATGGGACATTTTATTGATTAAAGATAGGTACGGGAGGGTCTAGCTCACTGTGGGCAGTACCAGCCCTAGGTAGTTGGTTCTGGTTTCTGTAAGTAATCAGTCCTAGTAAGCCATGGGGAGCAAGTCAATAAGCAACTTACCTCCACAGTCTTTGCTTCAGTTCCTGTTTCTGGCTTTCTGCTGTGAGTTCTTGCCTTGACTGCCCTTCATGATGGACTATAAGCTGCAACATGAAGTAAATCTTTATTACAGCAATAGGAAACAAACTATTTGTCATTTCGGTGGTCAAACAAGTCACCACCACTTGACAACTGGCTCCATGGAGGCAGAAACCCTCCCCTATTATAGGTTTTAAAAAAGAATCAGAGATACTGCATGAATACCATAAACCCTTTTTTCCACAGGGGTGGGGTCGTTTCTCTCATATTTTAAAGTGCATCACGGACAATCTAATCTCCTCAAACTCAAGGCTTTCCGAAACAAAATCGCAATGTCCTTTTCACAAATAGTCGACCTTGCCTCAAAACCTTCATTTCATCCTGAAATAAAGAATTGCCATTGTCAACAAGGACACAGTCTACCTCTTCTCTCAAGAGATCAAAGTGAGGTAACAGTGAGGTTCTTGTTAGTTCCTGACTAACCTGTGGGAAAAAAGGGAAAAATATCTTAACATCTCCATAAAATGCTCTGCCACATTATGAGCTTGAATCATATAAACCCTACTGTAAGTTTCAATCTACTCATTAATAATTGTACTGTCTTTGTAAGTTACTAGAACACGTGAATCTGTCTCTTTTTTTTTCCCTGAAATGACTGGAATAACACTACTCTCCCAGAGAGTGTGGACCAGAGAGGCAGTGTTTGTAAACTGTCTGGCACTGTGCCTGGCCCCACATACAGTACGCGTTCAGACCTCTCCTTGCTTTCATGTGCTTGGAGCCAGACTGTGCAACCCTGTTTAGACTCTGTCCTGAAATAAAATGCCCCAAATATGTGTCTCATCTTTGAACTAATCATTGAGTAGAATGAGTAAATAGGGAACAGGATTAGAATAAACAAAATTCCTGAAAACATTTGGTTTACAGAATATCAGTAATAAAATCCAGGAGTTATTTCTGAAGCTTTTAGACTCCTAGTCCTTTAACAACACTCCACGAAATCCACACTTACAGCAACCCACAGGTAGATTCAGGCTCACAAAGATGGATCTGTCACCATATATTTAGACTTGTACTGCCCTGTGTTGAAGGTAACCAAGAACTTTTAATTCCAGGAGGTGACATCTGTTCTGCTGTCTTAGCCATGGATTTTCCTTATCCCCAGTTTTAATAGCTTTTTCTCTTTTTCAACAGGGGAGTCAGTTATTGTCATCACTATTCCTCTTATTTGACCTCCTCTTTCTATATTGTTGTCTCTCCACTTCCCCTTTCTCTCTCCTACTTTCTGATTAGCTAGCCTTCCTATCTGCTCTCTTGTCATTTATCGTTTGGTAATTTACTGATCACTCATTCCACATTGCCTTGTAACTATTGTGCTGCTCTCATTGTGTTCCCCAAACTTACTGTGACATTTAGGGTTAGAATTTACAATAGATTTATATAACCCCACACTCAGAGATCATTCTTTGTCGTTGTCATGAGTCTCCCTGCAGTTTCCATAGACGATCATCTTTCCTTGAACTTATATAAAACAGAGGGACTTTGTTATCCAATATGTCACTTTGAACATTTTCAGAGAGGAAACACTTTCTCATGTGTGTATATAAATTATCTTTATATAATCCTAAGTTATCATATTTGTATATAAACTGATTGTATGAATTATTCTTGCTGACTAATCTTCAGCTAACATCCTGAAGGCCTCTTTCTCACGATGCCCTTTTCAATAACTGAAAATAACAACTCGGTCACAATGAAACACCTTCTCCTGCAGCAACTCCCTTGAAATTTTCATGTCACTCTGTCCCAGGAGTATAAGCTGTCTTATTTCCAGTTCTTCTAAGATCCTAGACTTGGGCCTAGTCTCCATGTTCTGCTTCCTTATTCCACATATTGAAATGATGATTAATGTATAGCTATCAACTCATACATGACATGTTATTTAATCCCAGTTCTTTCTCAATGGTTCACCAAAGACACAACTTCCCTACAGATGTAAGAGACTCAACGTACAAGAAACAACTAGTTCACATGTAAATAAGAATGTTGAGCCACAGTCTACATCAGCCAGCTCAGGAAACCGAGCTCCTGTCTAGAGGAACAGGACAAGGAAGCAAGGTTGTTATTGGCAGGTGATACGTAACAGTTTCCTCAACGATTAAAACCTTCCAAGTTTTAGGAAATCTTGTTACATGATGCTAAAGAAGAGGTAACACAACAGGACATTTTAAGACAATATGTTAGGGGAAGTAAAAGACACGGTGTTCTAAAGCTCAATAAGCTCATAAACCAAACAACACAGTGCTTTCATGGAGGAGGTAAATTCTTTTTCTACATAGGGAAAATATCACAAGCACAAAGATAATTTTATAAATGACAGGGGAAGTATATAAAGACTTTTCTAGAAAGGTCAGGCACAGGCTTGATTTTATTTCCAATAGACATGACTGCTTTGATATTCGTCACCCATCAAGGGCCTTTGTTTCCATTTCAGCTAGCAATCGCTCTTTAGAATGTCATGTCAATCACTGCCTTGATAAAGAGGGTTTGCATAGAAAATTCAACAGAAGAGGAAGTCTTCTCTACTTTATTTTATAAATGTATTTTGAAAATAATTTTCTCACTCCATTTTATTATTTAATATTACTACATACCTCAAATAAATCAATATCCATTTAATTTAATACATTTTCTTATCCCAGGAATTATTCTCAATGTAGTTTAAGAAGTTACCGTCAATGATCTTCCACTCAGATGAAGTTAGGATCTCAACCAGAGAAGAATTGGAAGCTAAGTTAATATAAAACATAATAGCATTTATTAATATATATGTGTATATATATAATTTTTTGTATAAACTTTAGTTTTAAACTAGGGTGTTCACGGAGAGAAGAGGGGTCCTAAGTGTCTTTAAAACGATGTACATATGATTTTGTGGCTTTTGAAATTATGTGTCTCAAAGGATGTCATTTATAAACACTTCAAAGACTAATCCATGTTTAAAACTTAAGTTTTGTGACACAGCCATAATGATCCTGAGTGTATGCCCAAAAGACTCCATCTCCATCCTACCATAAAGATAATTACACATCCTTTCGATGTAGCACTAATCATAATAGCTAAGAGATGGAATAAGCCTAGGAGTCAATCAATGGGTAATGAAAATGTGATACATATACACAATGGAATTTTCTTTAGCTGAAAGAAAATGTGAAGTTTCCAGGGAAATGGATGGAACTGGAAAATATTACGCCTGGTGAGGTAACATAGGCTAAGAAGAAGAAACGCCTCATGCCCTCTCCCATAGTCAGATCTTATCTTTGGAGTTTTAAACTCATAGACCTAGAGTGACCATAGAACCCAAGATATTAGCAAGTGGCCTTTAGAGGCAAGGGTTGGGACTAAGGGCTTGGGTGATAGCAGATACAAGTGATGTGGGAGTAGAGAAGAGGAAATTCAAGAAGCAAAAAGTTTTGGGTGAAGATTGTGGGGTGAACAGGGAGAAGAGGGACTGCAGGACAAAGTTAAGCAAAACTAAATGTGTATGGAACATCCACATGGAAACCTACTATTTTGTTATTTAGTAAGAACATAATTTTGAAGAGAAATTAAAGAAAGATACCCTTCGTGATAGTGCAGAAGCCATACATTGTCAAATGAAAATTCTAGTACCAGGGGTAGGATGCCTCCCTATGAAGTCAAGGAGTTCCTCAAGGATCCCCAAACAATATAAAATAGAGGTTACTGCCATTGATTTTGGTTGCCCAGCAGAACTAGGTGATAAGCCTCTTTTACTAAAGAAAACACAGAAAAAAATCAATGTATACATGATCTGGACGCTTCCTCTTTGCTGGATACTTTTCACTGTGCTAGAAATTCCTGGACAAGCTGGTGGGGAGAAAAACCTTCCGTGCTCTTCTCCTACGAACATTCAAGTCACAGTGCTGACCACATAGGCAAGCTGTGGCCACTAGAACAATAGTGGCATGGCGGTTATGGGAGCAATCAATTGACTTCCGATCGGATTTGAGGCCTTTTGCATGAGTGGAAACTCGGGCCCTCTGTTGAAAATGTAATGAAAAGACTTTGGCTGCAGAATTTATAGGCCCTAGAGGGAAATATGCTACTCATGTTTTGCTAAATGTGTATGCTGTCAAACTGCCTTCTAAACATTTGTGTTTATATCCAGAAACTAGTGCTAACTTCAGTCTCTGTTAGAAAGGAAGAATTCCATTTACAGTTGGCCATGGCTAATGCAGTGTCATTCTTGGTCAAACTGCTAAGAATAAGTTACTGCCAATTATTCTGTTCTCACTTGTCATTCCCCGTGCTGGGCACTTTTACATCAACTTGTCAAAAACTAGAGTCATTTGGAAAGTGGGAACCTCAACTGAGAAATGCCCCCACTGCCTTGGCTTGGGGACCTGTGACACACTTTCTTTTTTTTTAATTTTTTATGATTTATTTATCTTTATTTTATGTGCATTGGTGTGAAGGTGTCAGATCCCCTGGAACTGGATTTTCAGACAGCTGTGGGCTGCCATGTGGGTGCTGGGAATTGAACCCGGGTCCTCTGGAAAAGTAGTCAGTGCTCTTAACTGCTGAGCCATTTCTCCGGCCCCAGTGTGACACCCTTTCTTAACCAGTTATTCATGTGGGAAGAAAGCCCTGCCAACTCAGGCTTATGCCACTCCTGAGGAAGTGATCCCAGGGTGTATAAGAAAGCAGGCCGAGCAAACCTTAGGGAACAAGCCAGTAAGTCACATTTTTACATGGCCTCTGCATTAGCTCTCCATGTTCTTGCCCTGTTTGAGTTCCTGCCCTGAATTCTCTCAGTGATAGACTGTGACGGGGAACTATAAACTAAAATAAACCCTTTCCACCCTAAGCTGGGTTTGAATATAATGTTTTAGCACAGCAATAGAAACTCTGAGATGCTCCCTTCAAGGTTCAGAGAATAAGATGAAGGAAGGGGTAAAAAAGAAATTTGGAGTGTTGTGTCTTCTGGAAATAAAATGGCTGTTGCAACCACAAACTCTCCTCAGCAGTGGTTGTGTGCATAAGACCAAAATCATCTGATGGAGTGAGACTTGTGGGGGTGGCACCCTTCCCTGAGGAGCCATAGGCAGTAAATGGCTATTCAAGGGAAGGCTAGTCATATTCTTTGGTAATGTAGCACGGATGAGTTATCCTCACTTAAGTAAATAGTCTCATACCCACGTTCATGCAAGTCATTCTAATTAAATGCACACACACAAGAAAGAGAGAGAGAGAGTGGGGGGGATGCTTCATGTCATGAAAGCAGAAGAGGTACTTGGCAGGAAGAATTTCAGTGGGAGGGGATGGGAGACAAAAAAAGAATAATGGAATCTAAACAAAGGGCCATGTTTGTGTGTAATTGCAAACTAATAAACCAGTAAAATAAATAAAAACAATATAAGCTGCTTTTCTTAAAGAATTTCTCAAGCTAGAAGGGTGATGGCTCATTTGGTAAATGTTTGCTGCACACGAAAAGACAAGCATGGCAGCATCTATCGGAACTGCAAGACTGCAGAGGCAGAGATGGAGGGATCCCTGGGATTTGTTCCTGGTTCAGTGAGCCATTCCATCACAAAAAGTGATGCAGAGTGAGCGAGGAGGATACTGGAGGCTGCCCTGTAGCCCCCACATATATGAACACACACACAAACACACACATGAGCACACACATTCACTCATGCCCGCCCACATGCTTGCATGCATGTGTGGATGCATGAATGCCCACATTCACACAGAACGGGGTTGTAAGGTAAGGTATTTTATGTGGTATGCTTGTCCAAGTGATGGGGAGAATTGATAAAGTTATCTAATAGGTCATACCTACTGCCCTAAGCTCGGTCCACTTGAGGTTTTTAATACTCTTATTTGAGATATGTCTTAGAAAAGGAAATGTGTAGCCAGGCAGTGGTGGCACTTGCCTCTAATCTCAGCACTCAGGAGACAGAGGCAGGAAGATCTCTGTTTGAGGCCAATGTGGACTATAGAGTGAATTACAGGATAGCCAAGACTACACAAAGAAGCACTGTCTCAAAAATAAAAATTAAAAAGAAAATAAAGAGCCGGGTGGTGGTGGTGCATGCCTTTAATCCCAGCACTCGGGAGGCAGAGGCAGGTGGATCTCTGTGAGTTTGAGGCCAGCCTGGTCTACAAGAGCTAGTTCCAGGACAGGAACCAAAAGCTACAGAGAAACCCTGTCTCGAAAACCCCCCAAAAAAATAAAAAATAAAAAAAAGAAAAAGAAAAAAATTAAAAAAATAAAGGAAAGACAAGGGTATTTGTATCTCTAAGTAATTTTGGTTTTGTCAGTTTTATTGAAGTTCTTGAACTGCAGGAAGCAACAAATACAAGCTAGATCCTGGGGTAATAGGTCTTTTTCCCTTTCCAAGACATGTTAGGTTTTTTTTTTTTGTATTCTGCCTCAAATAATGTCATGGCCTTAAAAATGAAATTTAACTTTACAGCATCAGAATACGAAGCTCAGAGGTATAATGTTTGTCTAATGTAAAACCCTGGGTGTGAATGTTGCCCCTCCTCAAAAAAAAAGGAAAATAGAAATCATTTTTGACATTGATTAAACTTGCACATTGTCAAGGAAGAACAGGGCAGGGAAGGGGAGAAGCAATAGAGTAATAGACACACAGAAACACTAAAGACATAAGTTTTGTTACTTAGAGTGAAAATATCAACGTTACACACATAGAGATGGGGAGCGGTGATGGGAGTTGGTGAGGAAAGCCTTATTCAAAGTATGCTGAAATGGACAGTGTGGGTCTAAAGCTGCTGGCCTTCGCCTTCAGTCTTTATAAGAACAACTGGGAGTACCAAGGCCCTGTAGGTCTCAGAGAGGCTCCGGTTAAATAGATATAATAGAAATAAATGAGAATTGCTTCATTCTTTCCATTCTGCAACTTTGAGCCATCATGTTTATCAGCAACATAGCGTCCCACATGCTTAACCTTGTAGGAGAGAGTGTAGGGTAAAAGGGTCAGTCAAAGAAACCCACCCTGGCCCTGAAACCACAGCCAGTGAAAAGAAACACCTTAGTCCTTTATCCGGATCCTAAGAAATATATTCTGAGCCTAAATCCAGAGCCAAAGAAACACACATTGGCCCTAGAACTAGCCAGTGAAAGAACTATGCCCTGGCCAAAAGGAAAAAAAAAAGGAGGAGGAAGAGGAGGAGAAAGAGGAGGAGGAGGAGGCAGAGGCGGCCAGTGAAAGAAACACAATTTGGCCCTGAAATCAGAGCCAATTCTGCCCCTGAACAACTAAATCAAACAATCCCTGAGTAGGAATAGTAACCAATCTTTGAACAGGAAATCTTCTCCCTGGAAAAACTCCACCCTTAAGATGTCCTATATAAGTCCCTCTACCTGTTCAGTTATTAGCTGTCCTTTTTCACCCTGGTACTCTCCTGGACTCCTCTTTCCCAAATAAATATTTTTCTTAAAGGAGTTTTGGGTAAAGATCTTTCATCTGCACAGAGCAGAATCTTGGCTGAGAAGCCCTCTTAGTGGACAGAGCAGAGAAAGTAACAACTTGTTACAAGAAAAAGTAACAATTTGTTACAAGAGAAAGTAACAACTTGTTATCAGAGAAAGTAACAACTTGTTAGAAGAAAAAGTAACAACTTGTTACCAGAAAAAGTAACAACTTGTTACAAGAGAAAGTAACAACTTGTTACAAGAGAAAGTAACAACTTGTTACAAGAGCCAGAGGAAATTGTTACATTTCTTCAGGTGTTTCTCCTTGGGAGAGTGCAGCAGAAGTACCGTCTTAGGCAGGGGCTGAGAAAAAAATGGATACCTTTTCTAGGATTTTCCCTTAGGGAACAGACAAAAATAAATAAATAATACCTTTGCTGGGATGCTCCCTTAAAGCCGGACAGAGCAGAGTTCTGTAGTAGTGGCTCTCTCTCAAAGAGAAGCAGGATTACTATATCCTGCAGGGATACCATTTCTCACCACATGCCAGCTTCAAGGAGAGCCGGACTTCCAGACAAGTCAGGATGTCTTTCTCCTTGTAACTGTAGATGTCCAGAATACCTCCTCTCCCAGCTGTAAGTATAGCCTAACTTCTTGACATGGCAGGATACCTTTCCCTCTAGAGGTTAAAACACTCCTGGAGAGACGCAGTTAATAGTTGCCATTCTTACTGGTCTGACCAAAGCCCCAACAAGAAGCAACTAAAGGCAAGAATGGTTGGTTTTGGTTTATGGTTTTAAAAGGGTACAGTCCATCATAGCAGGACTGTAGGAGCCGAGGCAACTGATCAGTGCATTTATCATCCAGAAGCAGAGAGCTGAATGTTAGTGTTCAGCGCACTTTCTGCCCAAGGAATGATGCTGCCCATATGTGGATGTTTCCATCCCAATCAATCCAATCTAGAAACTTCCTCACATACATACCCAGCAGTTTCTTATCATAGTGGTTCTAAATCCCATCAAGTCGATAGTCACATTTAACCATCACGATGCCCTATTTTAGTTAGCTCTCAGACAGTATAACCTCCATGAGGCAGCTACTAGTACTTCCTCCTGGGGGAATAAATAGTTGGAAACTGAAGGTGCTCAAGGTCATGGTTTGAACCCAGGTCTAACCTCAGGGCACACACCACACCTGCTTGCCAGGAGCTCAGGCTACTGTGAGGTGCAGCTGCCCTGTACGAATGGCAGACTTTGTGTGGATGAGAACATGGTTATGAGGACTGACAGAAAACCAAGATGACAGAGTTTTCAGTCACCCCTGTCTGAAACACAGGACCATGAACAGCCAAGTCCATGCTAATTCCGATCCACATTTTAAAAATCTCTTTAGTATGTAAATCATCGCTCCACAGACATGACTTATAGAAAAGGTATTTACGTGAAGAATAGGAACCAGCTGAGCACTCTGAATTCTGGCAGTGATGGAAATGAAGCGCTGCAGATAGGAAGCCAGGCATTCTTTGTTGACAATAGTTACCTTATGTATTTTACAGTGGTGCAGGCAGAAAGTATTTAAGTAACTTCCAGCTTTCATAAACTAAATTAGAAAAAGAACAGAGAAGAGAACTCTGCCACTTCATTTTCTCAGCGTTGGCTTCGGGTTTCCTAGGTGACACAGTCAGCCTGACAGCAGATAATAGAATAAGTCAAAAGAGAAATATTAAGTGACATCATTTCAAATAACTTTTAAATTTAAAGGGGAATTATCAGAAATTAATCTTGTGGCAGTAGAAAATAAAATTAATAAAACAGAATAGCTTTTTATCTATTCTACTGAGCAAAACTTTATCTGCCAGTTATGCCTGATAAAATTTTATATTTGATTCTTAATGGAATAAAATCATGATCTGAGTCACAACAATATACAGAAAAGATAAATTAAGAAAGAAAGCATAAACACAACGACGGGGCTGCAAATAATATAGCCCAGCACAGTTTTCATAAGAGGGCATCGAAGATTTACAGGGAGGCAATTTTTGATTGTAACCTTTTGAACGGGCAATCCAGAGCTGAGTTTGGAACAAGACAAGTTATAAACTGTCCCAGATTCCCCATCAGAACATAACCTCCCAGGAAGTCTCCCGCCTTAATCATTGGCATTCCCATTCATCTCTCCGAGCAGCGCACATTGGCAGTTAGAAAGTTAGCAAAGATTCTGAGGACAAAAGAGCCTTCCGTAGTCTGTGCCCCTGAGAAGCCTAAGCACGGAGGAATTACATCACCCTTGGAGCTCCAAACTGCAAGGCTCCACAGGAACAGATGTCCTTAATAACTTTTGTCTGGAAGCCCATGCAACAAGTGTGGGAACATCTCAGCTCCCAGTGGATCTTTGATGTAACTTCTGGGAAATGAAACCAAGATGCAATTATTAAAGAAGAACTTATCAAATTATGTCGCAATTTAATTGGGAAGAAACTAGTTGGCTTGAATCGTCAGCCCCAGATTCTACCCAAGCATAGAACAAGAGAGAAGATGTCCTCTGAGCCAGTGGGTATAATCAAAATTGATCATTTCCATGGACACAGCTGACTTTGGAAGCTGAAAATTAAGCAATCAACCAGTTCCACATATGTTCACCAAGATTACAGTCTGATGCTTACGTTGGCCTTCTCAGGTACTGGCCAGGACAGGGCAAGTTTCTCTCAATGCAAATGAATACATTATATTCTGGTGAGTTTTGTTGATATAAATATGTAAATCGTGGTTGGACCTTTAACACCATATTTTCAGGCTACAGAGCTAAGAGTCACATGTTGAGAAGAATTGAACTCACTGAGTTAAAGTCATCATAGTGTTCTTAGGAGATGGGGCACTCTTTAGGTGACCCCTGACTCACTGCAAGACTCACTAGGCTGTTTGCTTGTCTCTGTGTTTATTCTGAAGCTAGAAGAGGAACTTAGGCAATTAAGTAAAGAGAAAATCTGGCATTGTGGTACACCTGCAGTTCCAACTACTCAGGAAGCAGAGGCATGAGGATTATAGGATCCCAGGAGTGTGGGGTAAGCCTGACAGAATAATGAAGTTTGACTCGTAAAAACAAAAGTAAATCAAAAAAATTAACTTGAAAGAGAAATCGTGTATGGGAAAAGGACCACTGTAAAATGCACAACTAAGAAAGGGACCATTGAAGACCCAAGTTTCCAAAGACCCCAAGTTCTTTCACACAAAGAGCTATTTCAATTCCAAGGCACTTTGCCTCATCATTTTAGACTCTAAATAATATTCAAACACTATTTATCACTGAAATTAGATTCGTCTCTCATACTATACATCCTGACCATGGTTTCCTTTCCCTCCACTCCTCTCAGCTCACCCCAACCACCCCTCTCTCCTAGATCCACCCCCTCCTATTTTTTCAAACAATCATTTGCCAAAAAAAAATTATCATCACAATCAGATTGTTTTCTTAACCATTTTCCCTGTCAGCTTTTAAAACATAATGCTGGAGCTTAAGGCTCATTAAAGTCTGGTTCTCTACAAAAATATATGATCTTGAGATTTGCTGTTTTTTGGATTCATTTCCAAAGCCTAGATTTATAAAGATTTAGAATTTTTATTCTTATAACTTGTGAATTATTAATAGATTAGCTTACTTTAAAATAAAGTACTTTTCCTTTCGTCTATGTGGTTTCGTTAAGACTTCCATCATAGAGGGCACAGAAAAGATTCAAAGTACATGCCTTCACCTTAGAACAAAAGGCCACCTACCTGCAGAAACGTCACATTTATGGGGTACATTACTCCTTATTAAGCAGTACTTAATTTTAGTCTCAACTCTAATTTTGCCTTTCTTTGTTCCTTATAATTTAACAGGATATTTTTAACCTTTAAATAACAGACAAGAAGTTCTTATGTCTTTGGTACATCTTAAACAAACAGAAAGGCTCTTCTTAATATGCCCAGAGCCTTGTTAAGCAGACTATGAAGATGAAAACCAAAGTAAGTATAGTGCATTCTCCCAAACCATGTGAAGCCAGTGTTACAGGCTGTGACTGGGGGACTAATACAATCAACCCATTTTCTATGCCCCTTTGGAAAGTCCTATCTCAATTTATTTCAAATGGCTTGGACCTTCTTTCTCTACATGTATGCGGACTAGGGATTAGGACCACTGATTGTCTGAGCCATTACATAAGTCCCTTCTATGTCTTTAGACTCAAAATCAGAGTATATTCTAATGAACTAGGAGAGATGTGATACTCAGACCCCAGAAAGAAAATATCACGTCTTTTGGGATGAGCCTTGGCCACAGTACCACTCCAAGCCCTGGAGCAGAGGGCTCTCCCTGGTGTTTTTAACTAGAGCTCTGGTCACCACAGTGGCCCACTCTTTCACAGGCTTTCTGAGTGCTCAGAGGTCCTCTGTATCCAAGGCTTCCTAATCCTTGGTCATGATCTAAATCTACGAAATCAGCCTCACCCACTTGGACAGATTCTTGAGATCCTCGGAACACAAAGACATCTTAGATGATTCCTCTTCCCCCAATTTATCCTAGCTTCAACTGGCTTCAGCTGCTCCCCCATGTCTTAAGGACGCGGCAGTTCTTCTCCCTTATGCACCCATTTAGAGATAATCTTTTGCTGTTGTTGTTTTTTTTGTTTTTTTTGTTTTGTTTTTTTTTTTTTTTTTTCGAGACAGGGTTTCTCTGTGGCTTTGGAGCCTGTCCTGGAACTAGCTCTGTAGACCAGGCTGGTCTCACAGAGATCTGCCTGCCTCTGCTTCCTGAGTGCTGGGATTAAAGGCGTGCGCCATCATCGCCCGGCTTGCTGTTATTGTTTTATTTTTCATGACAGGGTTTCCTATAAATGCCTGGCAGTCCTGGAACTCACTGTGTAGACTAGACTGGCCTCAAACTCACAGAGATTAGCCTGCCTCTGCCTCCCTGAGTCCTGGGTTAATGGTGAGCATCACCATTGCCTGGCTAGAGATGCTCTTTAGGAAATAAGTATCTCCTGCTGCTAGAGATGCCTGCAGCTATTGGGGACCTGGACACTATCAGAATGATGTTTCCTTTGCCATGTCTTACTGTTAGAAGCACATTTTTTTTAACCAAGATGCCTCACCAACTTCTTTGACTTAAGTTAACAGTAAGTATGCCCAAGCTATTCCAATCACTTTCTGTTCCCATGAGGAAAATAACCATATTAGGTCACTGAAAAAATGATGGTTTCTTGAGGCCGATGCCTGTAGATCACACAGATCTTCTCCAACATTCTCTTTCGGTCATTTATTATCTCAGCCCCCGACTCCAACAGGAATTCTCTGGGAAGCCATAAGGCAAACCTGCCAGAGAAGCAAGTAGACCAGCAAAGCCGGCAGGTGACCTTCAGAACTCTCACATTCCAATCTGCTCCCAGGAAATACTCCTACTGACAAAAAAGGAACAACAATCATTCCCATAGAAACAGATGCTTCCATGATACTTGGAAGCTTAGAACTCACCTGCAAGTCTAAGGGCCACTGTAGGAATAGCATGACTGCACTGCCAATCAAAATTCATTGTCTCCTCTGACTGTAAAACTTCCATCCAATAAATCCTGCCCACAGCCACATACTGGCCAATCAGAGCCACTCTCATTTGCATAGCAGGCACGGAAGCCCAAAAGAAGTAGGCTCCTATTTGAAAGCAGCCACAGTCTATTACTGTCTAAATATTGCCCTGTGCTCCAACCGCTTGCAGTATATTCAACAAACTTGCCTTTTAGACTCCAGTTTGCCCAGTGACAGTCATTGTCATACAGGAGTGTCCTGCTACACAGAGTTTCATCTGAGCTTGTGAAGAAGATATGATGAAAGCACTCTATACAAAGAGTTCACAATTTAAAAAAAAAAAGGATCCATAAGCTGCTGATCCAGCAGTCAGATAGTACCTTGTTAGTAAAGTTATAAGAAGATTCAATCAATGTGTCTACCATCAGTCACTGGCTAAGAGTTAGATCTGTGTTCAAATAGGTCTTAAGAGCCAGTGGCTTCGTGTAAACACGCTTCCCTATGTCCAAGCCTTCTGACTAACAAACTTAGTAGGATATATAGCTCTCAACTGATTTTATAAATGCTAGAGATATATACAATGACACACAAATAATACAATAGACATCTACTTAATCTTTGAGCTTGTCACTGTTAATATCAATAAAACTGTTACATTGGCCCTTATAATTTATTTCATTCATCAAAATTGCCACCATGTAATGGAATCCCTCTTTCTAACCCCTTTTCTTTCTCCTCTTTCTAGTTTGGGCTCTTGATCTCTCTCTTCATTGATCTCTCTTTTTACTCAATTATCAATGCAAACTAAGTCTTCTATGTACAAATATTTCTCCTGGGCTCTATCCTTGGTAAAAGGCTCAGCCAATAGCAATTTGTCCTTTATGTTGTCACATCAAACATAATTACTGATATCATCATCGTAGCAGAGGCACATAGGTTTTAAGAGGTCCTAAACCTATTGGCATATACACAGTGGTTTTATGCCACACTTTTCCTATAATTAGAATTCCTACAATTAAAGTTATACTTGGTTATTAATTGATCAGTAAACACAGAAACACTAATGGAAAAATTAAACCTCATACTAAAACAAATTCCAACACTAGTAAAATTTGTTCTTTTATACTATCTGTCGTCAGGAGGCTGTCTAGGGACTGGAAAGATAGCTTGGTGGCCAAGGCCTTTTGCAGAGGACCCGAGTAAGGTTCTTAGCAACCATGACAGATGACTCACCATCATGTATACCTCCAGCTTCAGAAAATCCGGTGCTCTCTCCTGACCTTCACAGAGAACTGCACCCACAGACACAAACATACACATAATTAAAAACAGTAAAATAAATCTTTTAAAACGTATGCCTATATCTAGACTTTGATGACATATTGGCAATATAAGAACTGAGAAAAAGGCAACGGGTAGAAATTATCCTTTTAGAAGTTATTTATTGTAGAAAGTGCAATAAATATTTCCTTATGCCACTTTATACTACATATTTATACAAATGACACTCTCGGTGTTGATGATTATAAAAACAAAATATCCATCCGTTCAAAATTAAAGGTTGAAGATGCCTTAGACCTCGCAGTGTCAAATATTCAGTCAAGATTGAATTTTTTATGTAAAAATAAACAAGCACATTCATCTAATCGGTGTGCAAATTTACTTTCACATTTGGAGGTGAAACTATGTGTATATTGAAGAAGAGTTTGGAAAAAACATGTTTCAAAAGTATTTTATTTTTCAGTAAATAATTTAGTAGAGATAAATATAGAAAGGCTGTATAGGAGTACAATATCTCTGCCCACTTGGTTTTGTTCTTCTCTACGTACCCAGACCCTCCATTCATTTCTAGAGGAGACAAGTTCCTAATGCATGGACACCAACGGCTCAGTGCTGAGTGCAAGACACCCGGCTCCGTCATTCATGCGGCTTCAGAATTTTGCCTCAGGTGTCGGACTCTGCAGGAGGGAAGAGTCAGCTGTGGGATACAGAGTAATTAAAACACCATAATGATCCATCCTCCCTGTGCCAATGCTGCTAAATACTTCCGAGTAATCTAGAACTGGGGCCAAGAAACATTGCTGCTTCTGAGAAGAATGCCAAGCAGGACGAGTAAGGAACAATGTTGCAATTATTTTCTAATTTTATGGGCTCTTTTTGTTCTCTTTCTAGGCACATTCATTTGTTAATGGGCCATCTTAAATATCACGGCCAGAAGAGAGCATTACTGCAGATGTGGTCTCCTGAGGGTTGAGGGGGCTGGAGCAGCAGAGTCTGAATCCTAATCCAGATTCTGCTGTTTAATAGCTGAGTTCCTTGATATCCGGCCCTCCCTTCCTTTATCTGTTCAAAAAAAAAACTGACTGGGAACTATTACTTTAAAGATAAAATAATTTATGGATGCAACAAATGCATGCCCAGATTTTTAAAAATATAATGCCACATTATGTCACATCTATGTTTTTTTTGACAATGCTAATGATTGAACCCTGGGTCTTGGCGATGCTAAACAAGAGATCTACCCCAGAGCTAAATCTCTAGCCATCACATCCCTGTCTATGTTTTTATATTTAGGTTAATAACATCTACTTCATAGGGCACAGCCAAGTACAATGCTACTTGACACATTTGTTCAGATTAATACTGAATATGCACTCAGTATTTGAATATAGCTTTTAAACTAGTGATAGTTAATGCTTTGCTCCACTGAGACATGATGCATAAGTAAATAGAATTAAACCTCCAAGACAGAGACATCGGGTTCAGATCTCAACTCTATCACTCACCAGCTATTGGGATATCGGACAAGGTGCTAACATAGCTATATCTAAAGGTTTAACAAGAACAATACAGATGAGTTCACAGTACTGCTGTAAGACCTAGTGTTCAATGTATATCAGATACAATACTTTTCAATCTTAAAATGTCATTCACTTACACTGTGCTGTAGATCTACATCTAATCTGTCATAAATGACTTCCTAGTGTTCATGTTCTTCTCATTGTAACAATGAGCTCAATGCTTGTGTGGGCCTCTTTGTCCCTGCTTGTGTTCACATAGCTAACATTACCTGATGTAACTACAAAATATTTGGATCGCCTTTCCTCAGCATCTTTCTATTCTACCCCTAATGCAACTAGCTTGTAGTATTTTGTGACCCTTCATTAGCCAATTTTGTCAGTACATTTCTTGTATCTGCAGGGCTTCAGTGCCTGACACTGCATCCACACATTCTCCATCACGTACCTTGGCATGTGTTATGCTTATCTTTATAGTTGGCTGCTCACACTCTAACTCAGAGTAACTAACTCAGTATGACAAGCACTTCAAACTAGAAACTGTCATTTGATCAATACCTTTGTCCTGTTTGCCCACCATGTGGTCCTTCATTCAACAGCTGAGAAAGTGGATGCCTGGGCTAGAACTTAATGGGGTTATCTAAAGTAAAATTATGTAGTTCTGATAGTGTTCTCAGCATCTCTTAATGTCTCAGCACATTCTGGAGTTCCCCCCTTGGGTCCATTTGTTTGCGGTGTAACTCATCTTGTGACTTTCTTTTAAGATGCATCCTACTGTGTTTCCCAGGCTAGTTTCAAACTCATCATCTTCCTAAAGACTGTGATTATTAGCATGCCCTTAACTATGTTTTGCTCCTGAGTCTGTTTTTAATTTTATTTTTTGTGTATGAATGTTTGCCTGCATATATGAATGTTCACCATAGGTGCCTAGTGCAGCACAGAGGATGGAAGAGGGCATCAGATCCTCTAGACCTGGAGGTTCAGGGGATTGGGAACTACCACATGAATGCTAGGATCTGAACCTGGGTCCTTGGCAAGCTCAGCAAGTGATCCTAAGTGCTGAGCCATCTCTCCTCCCGTCAATCTGTATTTAAAGATGATTTTGTTTTTAATTATGTGTATTTATGTGTATGTGTGTGCATACATGAGTGCTGCTACTCATGGTGTTCAGAAGATGGCATAATAGTCCCCCAAACAAGACTGATTGACAGCTGGGAGCTGCCAAACTCGGGTGGTAGGAACCAAACTTAGGTCCTCTGTAAGAGCAGTGTGTGCTCTTAACTACTGAGCCGTCTCTGCAGCACTACTGCCCCACAAAGAGTCTGTTTAAGGTTTTTATATTATATTTTATTCATTTTCTCTTCACTTTTCTGCATAAACACACATGTGCATGCGCACGTTGGTGTGTGTGTGTGTGTGTGTGTGTGTGCAATCGAAAGTCATCCATGAGCTTCGTACTTGCAAAACATGATTTGATTTTCTGCCCAGGTCTTTTCCTCCTGGTGGAGATCATTTGTGGTGGTCAGAGTTTCATCATTAGCTCCTCTGCTCCTTCATGGAATACTGTCAACGTTCTGGGAAGACAGCTGCTGTGTTCTCTGTAGACTACAGCTTTGTGTACTGAGGTCCATGCTACTACAT
>JABTXL010000001.1:41741918-41765772 GCA_025134845.1 Neodon shergylaensis
TTCTCTGTAGACTACAGCTTTGTGTACTGAGGTCCATGCTACTACATGAGACTCCTTTAGTCAGAAAAGTTCTGGAGGAAGAAACCCTGGCTATAACAAGAGCTTGAGAGTCAGAGGCAATCTGGAAGGATGTGTGGAACTTTTGGTGGTTCCTTAGCATTCTGCCTAAGAGAGAAACGGATGCCATGATTACGGTACCCTCCTTCCCAAACATTGCAACTGGCCTAAACTCATGAGCACCTTCACTAGTAACCCTCACCTTCCTCAGAGTGATTGACATCCTCATTGTTACTGTCTTCTCTGCATACGCATGAGGCCTCATGACTGTTTCTCTCCCCCATGTCCAACCTAGACTGTCCCCTCTCCATCTCTAGTTTTAACCTTTTCTCCTAACTCTTAAATACCCATATGTTTATTTCTATATTCTATTACTATAGCTTTTCCCCTTGTATTTCCACTGTAAGTCTCTATTGTGATACCATGCCAGGTTTTTAGTATATTTTAAAGTAATTTGTTTTCCTAAAGTGTAGAACAATAACACATACAAGGTGACTTAATCTCTCCCATTTCTGGTAACAATTCATCTTTAGTGAACAATTCTAATTGCTTAGTATTAAATTCATTGAGCAATTTCCTTGCCATGCTTTTCATCCTGTAGGAGATGAAGTCAAGACCTTTCATTTTACGTGATGACCAGTCAGTCCTTCCGTGGTGTCTGATGGGGCCCCTAACCTGCTCCTCTTCCAGTGATCCACACTATGGCAGTACACACAGCAGCCCTCTGAAACGCTTTGGAAACAGAAGTGCTTATGATAATGTTGTGCAGCTTTTCTGTAATTGCACAGCATCCTTGAGGAAGCGGTGAGTTTCCCAGAGACACAAAAAGACACCCCCTTCTCCAGAGCTTGTCAGTTTCCTATGACGGCAAGGGGGAGGGACAAAACCTCCTTCAGATTCAAATATTCAGCCTGAGAGTTTGAAGAGATCAGTCCTTGGAGGCTGTATTTAGGGATCTGTTATGTCTGTGTCTGGGCAGAGTTGTCTGTGTCTGTGTCTGTGCCTGTTCCTGTTTCTGTGCCTGTGTCTCTATCTCTGTCTGTACATGTGTCTTATTTGTGTATGCCGGTTTCACCTGTTTTGTGTCTTGTTCTGTGCTATTCCCAAACCTTTTCAAACAAGAAATAATTTTCTAGTCTGTGGATTGCTGAAGTTGTGGGATTGTGTAGAGATAGTGGAGATTTATTCTTATACACAGTCTCTAACCCCTAATTTTTCTCTTTTGCATATAGTATATGCATTGTCAAAATTCAGAACACACAGATGTAGCCTTTATTTCTTCTCACTGTTGTCAGTTTTAGCTCACACAGTGATGAGGCAAGAAATGTCTCACTGCAGATTTAGGGAAAAAAAAACAAGGGGGAAACGAAAAACCTTGGGATGAGGATGAGGAAGATGAATTCAGATTAGCTCAGGTTTCCTAAATCTTCTCTCTTTTCTCATGCCACTGGGCCTACTCTGGGAAGGATGGGCTGTGGTACCAGCAGTCACTGCTGTAGAACTAACTAGCCATTTCTGGAATTTCCCAAAAGGAAGAAATGATGGGAGCAGTGTTTGCTTAATAGGCCTCTATCATGAGCTGTCATGACCAAATGGCTCTGAATTGGGCCACAAGAGAGAAGGGCAGCTCTGTGTGGCACACACGCCTGGAGTCCCAGGGTCTTGGGAGCCCAGAGGTTCAGAGCCTATATGGATGAATCAGCAAGACTCGACTTCTGTGCTTCCCTTTTCCAACAATAAAAGAGAGAAAAAGTAAGAACGGGAGAGCTTTATTCCACACCTGGCTCACGCTGGGCCTGGGACAGCAGCTTCTTCTCTGAGGCTGTCATCTTTGATTGTCATGGAGTAGGTGTTGAGAGATTCACTTTGTCTTTCTTCCTGTCTCCAAAGTGCTGAAGATCTGAAGTCCTAGTTTAAAAACTAGCTATTTCTAAATGTCAAATACATCATTTCAATCGCTTTTATTCAACTGATGCTCATTGCGTGCCTATCGCATATTAGATGTCATGTGTACTCAGCTCTTGGATGGAAATGAGACAAAGAAGGCAAAGGCTGATTTCACGCCCTCACAGGTGGGTGGGAGGCCAGGAACCAGACCAGGGTAGTCATAGGCACAGAGAAAAGAGGTTCGGGGTAGTCGTGACACAGTGATGGCATCTCAGACAGACAGACAGACAGACAGAAAGCCCTTTACAGGATGACAAAAGCCAGCTTCTGAGAGCTTTTACACCCGGAGCAGTACATAACACCTCAGATTTCTAAAGCCTTACTTTGGCTTTATGCAAACAAAGAGACTAGAATAAAGAGGAAGGTCATTCAGGGAGTCTGGCAGCCACTTCAGCAAGACGGTAAGAGCAGGCGGCACTAGAACTGTATTACTATTGTAAAATCACCTCTATGCTGCTGTGGCGAAACACCATGACCAAGCGATTTGTAGAAGGAAGTTTATACTGGCTTAAGATTCCAGGGGGTTAGAGTCCACAATGGCCACAGGCAGGCAAGGTAGCTGGTTCAGGAAGCTGAGACATCACGTCTTGAAACACAATCATAAAGCAGAGAGAAAGCAAACAAAGTGGCCAGAGCAGAGGTTCTCAACCTTCCCAATGCTGCAATCTTTTAATTCGGTTCCTCATGATGTTGTGACCTCCAACCAGCAAATTATTTTCATTGCTACTTCATAAATGTAATTTAGCCTCTGTAAATATCTGGTATTTAGAATATCTGGTAGGGGACCCCTGAGGGGTCATAACCTACAGACTGAAACCCACTGCTGCTAGAGGATTTAAACACCCCAACTCCCCCAGTGATGTAGTTCCTCCAGTAATGCCACACCACCCAAACCTCCACAATGCCACCAACTGGGAGTCAAGTATTCAAATGCCTCAGATGATGGGGAACAATTTTGATCGAATCACCATAGGTATTTAAGATACAACATATGCAGGATTCGATACATCTGAGGAGACGAGTGAGGAACAGATAATGTTTTCTTTGAGAATCCTTCTTCTAATGTGTATGTTTTTCTATAAAGCATGCTCCAGGGCTGTAATAATAACACAAACACAGAGAATTGATAACTGACAGTCTGGAAAGGAAAAATCGTGTGTGTTTCTAAAATCACCAATATTGATTGAATATTCAGTAAGAATTGAGAACTTGGTACATATTAGTCCATTTTGTTCTTAATATGGTCTCAAAACATAGCTTATATATGAGGAAACTGAGGCAGGAAATAATGCAGGGTTCCTTCCAGGATCCAAACTAACCATAGTGACTGAAATGATAAGAAACCATTTGTTTTGGCTAGAACGAGGAGAAACTGTCCTCTGGGACTGTTTATGGGAAAACAGACCATTAGATCCACTTTTGAAAGATGAGCCCATAGATCACACAGGCATCCACAATAAAGAGATCACGTTTTTACTACACAAATCTATTGATCTAAGCAGCAGTTTTGGAGCTATACAACTGGAACAAATGAAAGAGAAGGTGAGGGGAGATAGAAATCCCCTGTTCAATTTGCCTGTGACGGCTGGATAAGTCTGGAGGAGTCATGAGTCTGAGACAATGGGAGTTTAAATGGTAGTAACTGGAATCACCTAAGCCAGGAGCTGAATGTTTAAAACTCCTTTTTCTCCATCGGACCCCTACTAAATAGTACCCAAGGAAAGACGAGAAGAGGGCAGTCATTTAGGTAAAAATGAACGTCACCTACAAGCTGTCACTTTAGGTCCCATTCTCAGGACTGAAATAGTACAAAACAGTAACAAACAGCTTCCATATCCATTTATGAGAAGATATTACTTTATGAGCGATCTCCTGAGCATTAGTAGACATTATCTTTGGCTCTGGTGCCATTTGGACAGGAGTCAACTATTTATTACAATCCATAAATTTGTCCCTAGATGACAATATTACAGCAGGTGAGTGGAATCAAGGTGCACAGAAGACACAGATTTGGAAGAAAACTGGCATGAAAGGCTTTTAAACTGGCTGCTCTGTCCAGTCACCATGTCCTTCCCTTTGCTGTAGCTTTCATGGAATTCTGCCTCTTTCATTTCACTTGGCTTTGCTCTTAACTATGTACAGTTCTCTTGTTGAAGAATACCAAGAATCTGCAAACAGCCCACTGTGTAACATCCCCACAGTGCTCATTTCCTGAGTCCCTTCTGGGTGACACTCAGCCAGCTTCAGCTTCCGCAAATCCAGCTGTCTCAAGAGCTGTCCACTGAGTGAGCTTCAGGGGTCCTAGCACTTTGGGTTTTGCTGGTTCCTTCATTCACAAAAAGATTTTAAATTATATCTTATGAAAGCATTGGTATGTGATAAATATTGCTTATTAAAACATGTCTTTCAACCTAAAAATAAATCAAACCATCTTCATGAGTTCCAGTGTAGCAAGCCTTAGACAGTATGTCCTTGATGCATGCTGAAGGTGCTACTGTCTGCTCCTGCGCCGTCTGCCTTCATCTCCCCAGAGTCTCTAGCCTATGACGTCAGGAAAGCCACTGTGCTCCTTACTCTGCTTTCTTCGCCACCTTGCATGATCTTAATGAACACTTGTGAATCACTTAGTAGTGAATTCTACGCTTTCCTTTTTTTAACCTTCCTAATCATTTCTTTCCACTTTCTGTTCCCCCTTTGCTGCTCCTTCTTCCATTCCCCCTACTTAAAAGTACAGCCTGGGTCCTGTTGCATATTTGTTCATACTGTTGAAGATGTGTCTCCCTTTTACCTCATCTGCCTAAGGCACCTTCTGATTGGTTTAACAAAGAGTTGGATGGTCAATAGCTAGGCAGGAGATGATGGACAGGACTTCCAAGCAGAAATGGGAACTCTGGGAAATATTTTAAGTCAAGGGATTTACAAGCCAAAGGTGGCCAGAAGTCTGATGTACAGTACTGAGGAGAGGTAATGAGCCATGTGGCAGAATGTAGATTAATATAAACAGGTTAATTTATATTTTAAGAGCCAGTTGGAAGCAAGGCAAGATAGTTGGGGAAAAAGGCCAAATTTTCAAAATTAATAAGAAGTTTCCTTGCATTATCTGGGAGCTGGAGATCCAAAGAAAGTCTGGCTACGGGATCCAGATTTCCAAGTTCACACACACTCACTTATTTCTTAGGGTTTTCTGAGTGTTTTCACCATCTCCACACACACAAAGCATCCCCACCGGCCTCTCCTTGTGTAAATTCCCTTGGTTCAAATGCGTGGGTGCACTTTGAGTGAAAGACAAATTCCAAACTTGTTAAGTTGTTCCTTAGCATCTTGACTTTAGCTCTAAAGTCTAGGTCTGTTCTCACTCTTCCAGTAGATTTCCAGCTGCATAGTCCTTTCTGAGCACATACTGTCGTTCTCCTGCCTGTGTTCAAACTGCTCCTTCTGTCCGGAGGTCCCTACCTGTGTCCTCATGCATGTGCTTCTCAGTGTCTGGGTGGGACACCAAACATGAACAAGGTGACAGTTAGAGACACTGTAACTGTCCCCTCCCAAGCTCAAGCACGGTATGCTAATTGGAGGGAAAAAGTATTAAAGTCACACTTGAAAATAACAACAACAAAAGCGAGAGTGACACAAAGATCATTCGGCTTCTATCATGGTGGACTCTTTTAGGACAAAACATAGCAATATCAACAACTTATCTTTTTTTTTTTAAGAATAAAAGCAAAAATCAAACAGGAACAGTCAATTCAGAGAAATCTACTTCACCACTACAGTTATTAGCATGACAAACACAGACCACACTGATTTCAACTCAGATAAATATTTTCATTTCAGAGTTTTGATCTAATCAAATAAAATAAATTAATCAGAAACATCTGCCTTGGATCAAGAAATGCCTTGATCACTAAAGTAGCCTTAATGAGACAAGTGACTAATTGTATTAACCTCCTGATAGGAAAAGATTAGCTACCAAAGGGATAATGTGAGGAAGCACAGGTCACGTGACCCAACTCGACTGTCTAAGAGCTAAGAGGTGGCCGCCATAGGTAGGAACAAGTAGGGCATACTCCTCCTGATGCTCAGAATGAAATGTCCTTCGATTGTAATAAGAACCCATTTTTTTTTTTGCTGTGGAAAGTTGTGATAACACAAGGAGGCACACAAGGATATAAATGACTAGCTCAATACCCAGGGATATTAACTATTTTGCATTTTATTGTAAAATTTTTGTGATTTTTATCTTCTGGGTGTATTGCTGTGTGATATGTATGCCTAAGGTGATAGGTTATTAATGAGTATGATAGACATTAAAAGATTCTGCCTGTGATGTGCTGTTTGTATATTGTATAACATATCACATGCATCATCACATATTATGAATATTCCTCAATAATATTTGAACAGTTTCATAGAAGTTTATTTCATTGTGCTGTGTCAAGAATGTTCCAGTATTTTACAGTTATACATGGAAAAGAAGCCTCAGACCTATTTTTAAAGATGCAGTATTTTATTTTTTAAGATAAATTTTGTACACAAAATTATATATATATACAGTATATATGATATATGCTATGAATAAATATAAATAAATATATTAAAATTTTTAGATGTAGTAGGACTACAAGGTCAGATGATATATTAAATATAAAGTCTTTTACTAAATATGCCCAAATTCCTCAAAAATCGCATTGAATTGCACAGACTTTGACTCTCCCCTGAAATGGCCAGTACTAGACAGTGGGGTCCTATACAGGTAAACGGAGTGATCTGATGTGTGCTCATCCCACGCACGTCTTCATTTGGAGCTTATCTTGCATATCCCTTGACATGTTCATAATGGGGTTAGGTTTCTTTTGCTTTGTGATTAAAATTTTATTTTATTCTTTTTTATTGTAAAATGTATGAAGTAGAGAATAAAACTTATTAAAGAGAAATATAAAATACATTCAAGTCTACCACCCAAGTCTATTAAATTTTAATAAGGTTTTTGTGCTCCTCCTTTTGCTCTCACCCATAAAGTGTGAGTCTTGTTTGTATCACCCTGACATATCCACCTTCCTCCAAACCAAGCATCCTGTCTTACCTTTTCCTCATCTACTTTTCATAATTCATGCAATGCTGTATATGTTTATACATTCTCAAGGTATAAATTTTAGATATTTCATACTTATTCTATATTTGTGTATGCTTAGACTGTGAGATAAGAGTCCACTTCTATTTTATAAAACATTTACACATGCTATATGCAATATTATAAGAACTGAATTTTTTACAATTTATAAGATATAAAATCAATGGGTAGATGTGAATTATTAGTATATGATTTAAATTTTGTTTCTATGTGATAAAATAAATTGGAATATATATGCATTTATATAGGCACACATACACATGTGCACACACACATATGTACACAGATACATATTACTTTAGTTTACATAGTGATTCTTGGAAATGTTAACAAAAAGTCACCTATAAAATCCTTTGCTATATCTAGAGATGTGTACTTTCATAATTCAAAGTATTATCTGTCTATTTTATATTCCCCTTATAATGTCCCCTATAACTTCTTTTAGTTTTTTTGAAATATTACTTAAAATCTGTCCTGTGGTTAATACCTTTCTAATATGTCAATCAGCATCAGTTTTTATGGAATTATTTTGTAGAGAATAACTTTTGAA
Organism: Neodon shergylaensis; assembly: GCA_025134845.1. Classification (NCBI taxonomy): domain Eukaryota; kingdom Metazoa; phylum Chordata; class Mammalia; order Rodentia; family Cricetidae; genus Neodon; species Neodon shergylaensis. The sequence continues at coordinate 41,749,601 of JABTXL010000001.1, forward strand.
GTTATTATTTTTTCTACTTGTTATTTTTGTGAATTCTCTAGTACTATTTGTTTTTATTTCTAAGTTGAATACTACTTTTGTGTGTCATATTTTAATGAGAATCACTGGGACCTTGAATCTCAGGGCTTAAAGACCTAATTCTTATTTTAGAAATAGAAAAGATGGAGTAATGTGAATCCATGACCATTTGACAGAAAAACTGAGTCAACCAAGGATGTTTTCAAAGAATCTTTTAATGAAACTTTGAAATTCTCTAAAGAACTGAATAGCATCTATTTAATATATTTTAGTGGGTTGAAGACAGCCTGCCTTTCACATTTCTTTATCTATAGAACTATTATCATGCACCACTTGTCACTAAGAAGAAACAAATTAGCATGAGTAAGTACCTCTGCTATCGACGACGGAAAATCCTCAGTTTTCAGGACTAAATCTTATCTACTATCACTGTTTGTTGTGGTAACAGCTTACAGACTGGAACAATTTACCCTGACATGTTCATTTAGTTTGAGACACAATTCATCTCCCATTAATAAAGAGCAGGAGAGAGGGCCCATGACTGACATGGCCTGGATGGTCAGGAACCAGAGGCTGGGCAGTCCCAAGACCTAGGATCAAACCAAATATGACTGGAAATGATAGATAGATAGATAGATAGATAGATAGATAGATAGATAGATAGATAGATAGATAGATAGATAGATGATAGATAGATGATGATAGATAGATAGATGATAGATAGATAGATGATAGATAGATAGATAGATGATAGATAGACAGAAAAATAGATAGATCAATGAAATGACTCCTAGTGATACTATATTATGCTTTATAGACCAGAGTTCAATCATCATCAAAGAGGCTTCTTCCAGCAACTTATGGGAACAGCAAACATTATCTGGTGCTCAGGGAACCTGCAGAAGAGGGGGGAAGGATTGCAGGAGCCAGAGGGGTAGAGGACTCTAGGAGAACATGCTCAGAGAATCAACTAAGCAGGTCTCATAGAGCCTCATAGAGACTTAAGTGAAAATCAGAAGTCTGTATGAATCTGGCCTAGGTCTTCTGCATGTATAGTATCGTTATATAGCTTGTTCTGTGGGACATTTTTTTGGGGGTGGGGTTTCAAGACAGGGTTTCTCTGTAGCTTTGGAGCCTGTCCTGGAACTTTGGGTGGTGATGGTGCTCACCTTTAATCCCAGCACTCAGGAGGCAGAGGCAGGCGGATCTCTGTGAGTTCAAGACCAGCCTGGTCTTGTGGGACTTTTAACAGCAAGAGTGAAGTTGTCTGACCTTTGTCTGCTGTTGGGACCCTTTGCCTCCTACTGGATTGCCTTGTTCAGTCTTCCTTGAGGGTATGTGCCCAGTCTTATTGTTATTCATTATCCTGTGTTCAGTTGATATCCCTGAGAGGACTGCTCTCTTCTGAAGGGAAATAGAAGGGCATTGGATTTGGGGGAGGGGAAAGGAGCAGGGATCAGGAGGAAGAGGGGTACTGGAGAGATTGCAGGGTGGAGGAACTGGAATCAGGAATATAATATATGAGAGAATAAATTTTCAAAAAATAGGAAAAGGAAAAAGCAAAGAGCAGGCATCTCATCCCAAATACTAGAATATGTAAAAGTCATAGCATGGCAAAAAAATTTAAATGAGTAACTCTACTCTTGAAAAAGAGAAGGGGGAATGAATAAGCCATCTTACTGTCCTGAACATCAGTCTAAATGGAAACTGGGCACTTACAGGAAACCAAGGAATGCCGAGAATCATGCTCCCTTCCAGGCCCTTGTGGAGCAGTTATAGCTCTCTGTTCAAACCTAGATGAACTGGAAACCGGTGCAGAGAAACTACGCGTAGAGGTAAACCTGAGCTCAAGCCAGCGCGCAGGCTCACCGAGGGAGCCCAAGAACTTGCCTAACGGGCATTAGTGTGCACATGGCATGTAAGACCAGAAACTCCAAGGTCTAGGTCACTTACAGCAGTAAGGTCGGCCATCTGCAGTTTCTCCCCAGGAGAAGGGGAGCTGAGGTGAAGGGGGAGGATGATGAAAGCGAAGCCAAGATTCTTCACACCACCTGGGGGCTGCTGTCTTTTCTCGAATGCAGAAAGGTTCTACTGCTGAAGAATTAACCTGAGATATTACCCTGACATCCCAAAGCCATGGCCTCAGAGAGAGCAGAGTTGAGTGAACCAGCATGTTCTGCAAGAAGAGAGGAAGCCTAACCTGAAGACATCCGCAACATTGCGCCTGCGCAGACAGAAACACGAAGTTCCACTGTGCAGAGCCCAGGCTTCTTTACAGAATGTTGTTCATATAGCACAGGTAGGCAGAAGAGGCAGGGAAGAAACTGCTAATCTAATTCGGCGTTACCTCGAAAAGACTGGGTTGAATCAACGTGACACAATAATTGTAGAGGAGTAAAAATCAAAGTTTGCCATGAGAAGAAACGGGAGTCTCTGAGCTTAGTTTAGGTCTGCTACAAATAGAAAATCGCGGTGTTTTCCATGATGAGTATTTTGACCATGAAAGCACTGGGTTTGTGATAAGAAGTGTTTGCTACAAGGAACCAAGTGTTCTCTACAAGGAACACAGCTTGTGTTTGTCAAAACCACGTCGCCACCCACCCTCAGAAGTCTCCTCCGCTCTCTTACAGCAATGTTTGTGGAGAAACCACTGGATTTAAATTTATAATCTAGAGAATTGGTAAAAAAAAATTATCAAAATGAATAGTAGGTGGTGCTAAGTCCTACAGAAGCAGGTACGGCAGAGCACAGCCAAGAGAGTATTGTTAGGTGAGGGTGCCATTCAGAGAAGGTCCCTCCTGACATCTGAGCAAGGCTTGAATTTATCTTGTGCTGGGCTTACCTGGGTTTGGGCTACCGAATATCTTTAGGTTAGTAGGGGGAAACAGCCTCAGCAGGGACTTTGGAACACCCAGTCTCTGGCTTTCCTGTTCGGTGATGTGAATTCTCCATATCTTGCAAGTTTCTGGTGTCCTCCCTGAGACTTTCACGAGACAGAGCTGCTACTGGCTGATGCTCGGATCTCCAGAGTGATGAGTTACATACAACTGTTTTTGCATGCGTGTTGCTTGTTTTTAAAAAAGCTAGCCTGACTCAGTTATTTTGTTATAACAAACAAAATGTAATGATAGAGCACCCAACAAGATGTGTTGTTGAGGGACAAGAAAGAAAACAATATTACTTGAATAAGCAGGAAGTGCAAATCAAGCAACTTCCAAAATGTGCAATAAATGACAGTGACAGCTGGCTACCTAGGCAATCACCCAAAGTCTTATTTGCAACACTGAAGCAACTAACTTTGGCTAAGTCTTAGAGTAACTGACACTTAGTAGGTGAACTCAAGCCAATCAAGCCAGGCGGATGGAGGTGGGAGACCTTCTGGACCGCAGACCTTTTGGGTCTATCCTGGTAGGCATTGAGTTGGATTCATGTGGGTGCCAGATGAAGATGGATGCTATAAAATAATCCCACATTAGCTCAGAATTAAATATAATAAAGGGTTCTTTATTCAGGGGTAGGCTCACAGTTAACAGGGGGTAGGCTCAGAGTCCTCTGCATGAATGGGGAACAGGAACCAAATCCATCAGCAGAGAGAGAGAGCACACAAGCTTTATGGCTGCATTTATGAGACCACACCCAAGTGGGCTGGTATCTTAAAGGTTATTGGTTGAAGGAGTTTCCACAGCAGAGATACACCACTAAAGTGGCAGCTCAGTGGAAACTGAGAAAGCAGGAATCTTGTTGAAGGAATTCCAGGGGAAGGGATACCACCTGGTAGATGGTCTCAGTAAGGAATTGGATCAGGTATGATGAGCCATCAGATACTAAGGGAGAAGATTCTGGTTAATCTGACTGAGCATGTTTATTCCTAGAACAGAACCCTGTGAAGACAGATACAGAAACCCAAGGTCAGGTTTAAGTGATGGCAGCTCCCCAAAGCTTACAGGGAGTTTGGTAGAGGAAACTGTTGTTCTGCGAACTTATGCTCAATGGTGTCTTCTTGCTGTGGAGAAGGAAAGAACCTTAGAGACCAGCACTGAGTCCTCATCATGCTTCCTCAGTTTGCTTATTTGTAGATAGAGCTGGTTGTTTTCCTCTGAAAGTGGTGACTTTTAAAGAATGTTTAGTCATTTTCCATTTATATTGACAATATTTTTCAAGGCTTGTGCTTTATTTTGTTTTGAGTTTTAGTGCCCAACTTTTTTAGGAGCTACAGCCTAATTCTTAGCCTTGGGAGACTTTTCTAGTTCTTAACTTTGGACTTCTTGTTTCCCTCAGGGAAGAGATCCCAAATGTTGGGAACACAGTGATCAATAAACGTCTAGTTTTTATAGAAGAGAGCAGGAGGGAGATTGCCGGCAACACTGGTGGAGAGTCTGTGCTCTTCCCACGTCATGAACAAACCCCGATTAACTCTGGTGAGCCTCAAGGTGCCTTCAGGTACTGCAGCTGGCTCTTTTGTCTTCTGTATCTCTTGTCTTTGACAAACATCTGTTATCTCAGTCAAGAGGAAAGCAGCTGAGGGCAGAAAAGGAAAGTGTTTTCCCCACACACCCAAAGGAGAGATGTGGTAGATGGAGGACAGAGGTATTTTCCTGGCTTGCTTGACACAAATTCAAATGCACTTCTTTATTTCTCTTCATTGTGACAGAGCCCTCATTAGTTTTTAAAGCTCTTCTACATCAGAATTTGAAATAACAGAGTAGCAGGGTCAAAGTGGACCTTTGCACTTTCTGTCAAAGGAACAGCTCACAAAACAATCTCAAAACAGCACAAGCAAGGGGAAAAGCCTAAGGCTCCATCCATTATAAAGCAATTTAGAAAACCACTTTATATGCAAATTTTGTTCCTAAACACCAAATATGCTCATAAATTAGCCATTTATTAAAGCATTTACTTGACATAGGAGTTCCCTTTCCTCTCTGTCAACAGCTGCTGGGGTGTACTTAATGTGCCTTAAAATAATTAAATCAAATATCTCAGTATCTGCAACCAAAGCTTTTTTCTCTTATCACGGTGATGTCCAAATTTTGCTTCCTAGAGGAACTTCCAAAATTGTAAAACGGACTATAGGAAAATCATCAGAGCCCTCTGAATAAATGAGAGCATGGGCTTTGCTACCCGAGCCCACTGTGATGCACAGCCTGTGCCCGATGGAGTATGTGGGCTGCATGCAGTGCAGTGTAGATCAGCACAGAAACTAAATGGAGCACAGATACGAGCTGCTGTTGCGACTGAAACAAATGCTCATCTGTGATGTTCATGATCGTAAAAATGTGCTGGATAATAATTGAGGATCTCATCTTATTGATCTTTTGGTGCATCACAAACTGCCAGGCTGAACTGGACCATGGATGAAGATCATCTGCTCTGAGTCCCCACCAACCACTGGAAGCAGGAAGGGAGCAAGACTACAAGGAAAAATTTCAACAGTCTTTGTCCTAAAAATCTGTGAATATTTGCGACCTATGATGAATTTATGATGTCATATAGGGACAAAATATTATTGAATTAAAGATTTTGGGAAGATTTTTAAACTGGATTATCAGAGTGGGTCGTAAATCCAAGCATAGGGATCCCTATGGGAAAGAGACAAGGGAAGATTGCCAGAGGAGAGGGCAGCAGGCATGGTGACCAGACAGGCTGAACAGAGAGGCTCTTAAAGAATATACCAGCTGCAGGGCTAGAAGCAACAGCAGACACTGGAGCACCACAGAGAACCTTCAGGGGCGCACTCCTGCAAACACCTTCACCCCGACTTCTAGACTTCAGAACTGTCCAAAAGTAAGTTTGTCTTGATTTAAACTACCCAGTTTCTGATGATCTGTTATAGCAGCTGTGGAAAACATATGCCTTCAGGGAAAGGCCAGTCTATCAAGCCACATAGCTGCCGATTATGGAAAAATGCAGGAGAGATTTCTTCTTCCCTAGAGTCCCAGCTCAACACCATGAGCTGCCCTAGAGCCTTCTACTAACACTGTGACAGGGGCCTGTGCTGAAAGAGAACACTGTGACGTGGGCTATAGTGAGAGAGAACACCGTGGCATGGGCTGTAGTTAGAGAGAACACCATGACATGGGTTGTAGTGAGAGAGAACACCATGACACGGGCCTGTGCTGAAAGAAAACACCATGACAGGGGCTGTGGTGAGAGAAAACACCAGGTGATGGGCTCCTGGTGTTCTACGAGGTTGTTTACCTTATGGAGGCCATGAGCAGAGAGACAGGAAGGGACAAAGATGGCCCTGGTGACTTCATTCTCCTACAGGGTTTCATTCTCTGAAATTTCAGTCACCTCCTGAATTGATACCATCCGCTGAGGCCTGATCTTTCAATGCAGGAGTCTGGAGTGCGGAGGGTGTTTCACATTCAGACAATTGACTGGCCTCATCTTATCTTGCCTTTCTGGCACATTCTATACTATTAGTCTTTCTGCCTCTCCTAGATCCTATGACAGGGAGCTCCTCAGATTTTCCTTCATCTCTGACCTCTTTTTGACTCTCTTTATTTCTGTTTGCTTCTCTTTTTGTTTCCATGGCGATCTAATATTGTTTGCCCCCAAGCCTGCACTCAGCTTCATTTTCCTGTTCTTAGCGTTTCCCTGAGGAACCTCATTCCTCATCTGATATCAAAAGTCTCAAAGACTGTAACTCTCAGTTGTGTTGCTACAGAAACCAATCTGCCTTTCTTCCGTCTTTCCCTCCCTGTTTCAGTGACCTGCACCCAGACCAGGGACTCCAAAGTCCTTGCAGTGTGCATCTGCAAACTATTTCCAGCACCTTTTTGCCTTCCTTCACATAAGTCACTACTCCAACATAAAATCTCATTAATTCTGACCCAGAAAAACTACAATAGCTCATACCTGCTCATTCTCTCTCTTTCTCACTGCATGTTAATTTTTGTTACTGCTATAACACGCCACCACAGGTTTGTGCACTTCAAACATGCACATTTGAGTATGAAGAGGTGGATTGGTGGTTAAAAGTCCTTGCAGAGGACTGGAGTTTTGTCCCCATACCCTGCATTGAGCAGCTCACTTCCTGTAACTTCAGTTCCAGGGATCTGACACCATCATCTGATCTCTATGGGCACTTATATTCATAGCACACACACACACACACACTTAAAAAATATCTTTTCAAATACCCACTGCATGTTTGTTTTATTATATTTCTATGGGTTAGATATGTGAAAGCCACTCGGTTCTGGCAAGTCCCACTGGGCTAGGCTCGATAGCCCATGGAAGCTTTGTCCATTTCCGAAGTTCAAGGGACATTCCCTGGACATTCCTGGCTTCCAGAGGCGGCTGGCAGTCCTTCACTCATGGTTTCTTCTCCATCTCAAAGCCAGCAAGAGCCAGCCATATCCTCATTCTGCCCTCCCGCAGGATTCCTCTTTTGTTTTCTTTTTCCCCCTTTTGCCTTCTCTCATGTCTTTATGCTTTGTTGGAAATGTGTTTCATGGACTCTCATAGAAACTTTTCATTACACGTGTCATCTTAAACCCCTCCTCATGTGACAGTCTTCAGATGAAGGCTTCACAAAGTGACATTTTGGGAGTATGTCTGCCACATCCTCCTCCATTCTCACTGTCTGGATTGGCACACGTGGTCTTGCCAGGGGTCTTTTGTAGGAAACTTGGTTCTTAGTGCTACAGTGTTGAGGTGGTGACCTCTCAAGAAAGTAGGGCTTAGTAGGAGATCATTGAAAGAACCCCTTTTTGGGGACTGGCGCTCACTCACTAAATGAGTTTGGAGTAGTGAACGTGAGTTTTTATGACATAAGGCTACACAGTGTATTTTGCCGTTTGTTTCTCTTCTCCCTTCTTTTTCTACCATGTCTTGATGCATATGAGATCACACCAGGCAAAGCCAGTGTCCTTGCTAGATTTGAACATTCAGCCTATCAAACTTAAGCTAAATAAGTCTTCTTTTCTTATAAAAAATTCAGATTTATTTATTTGGGTTTTTGTGTATGAGTGTTTTGACAGTAAGTATGTCTGTGCACTGTGTGTGTGATTGGTACCCATAGAGGTTAGGAAAGGACATCAGATCAGCTGTAATTGAAGGTATGGATAGTTATGAGCTTCACTGTGAATGCTGGGAATTGCACCCGAGTCCTCCGTAATAACAAGTGTTCTTAGCCACTGAGCCAACTCTCCAGTCCTTAGCAAACACTTGTCCATTTCTCACACATGGGCATTTCACTCTGACTGCTGTGCTAATTTCCTCCCTGTGTCTCTCCTTATTTGCTTCCCTCTTAAACTGCCCTCTTAAAATTTACAAAAATATTGTCTTTTCTCTTTGTTGCTGTTTCTGAATACCATTTATTTATCCTTTGACAATGTAATGCTTGTTTGTAATGTATCATGATCATATCCATCCCCAACTCCTTCCTTCTTCTCCCCGCAGACATCGTCCAACAACCCCTTCTCCTCCCTTCCTGTCTTTCCTCTTTCTGTGTTAGTACTCCACTGGGTCTAGTTAGTGCAGTCTGCTGAAATGCTGACAGACATTGTTGGTGTGAGCTTGTTTGGGTCTTATTATGCTAACCGCAGTTGCAGTGAGTTTGAGGCTATGCTGGCTATGCCATCTTCAGAGACAGCTTCTCACAGCACTCCTCCCACCCTGTGGTTCTTACATTTCTTCTATCCCCTTTTTTCAATAGCCCCTAAGCCTTGGAGAAGAGAGGGTAGTTGATTCACATGTTTTATTTAGGAATGAGCCTCAACAGTCTCTTTGACCGATCATGTTTCTTTGGATGGCTACCCACTGAAAGAGAGGCTTATCTGCCTAAATATAATAAACAACATTAATCTGTAGGCATAAATATGAATATTTTAAGGTAGTTTGCCAACATGTTCATTTATAAAAGCAATGATAGCAGTTTGCCCGCTAAAGCCTGGGACCAGCTTTACAGCATCCGGCCCAGTCTTCTGTAGAGTGGGCCTCAAATCCCTTCAGAAAGCTGTCAACGGCTGCCTGTCAAGTTTGATTCCTATTGCCATGATAAAACATTCTGACCAAAAGCAATTTAAGGGAGAAGAAGATTTACTTGGCTTATACTTCCACGTTATAGCCTGTCATTGGAGGAGTTAGGGCAGGAAGTCAAGCGAGAACTGGAAGCAGAAACCATGAAGGAATGCTGCTTATGTGCTTATTGGTGGGCATATGCTCATCCAGCTTTCTTATATGGCCTCTCAGAGATGGAAAAACTGACAATTGGCTAGGGCCTCCTACAGAAATTTATAATGACAACAATCCCCTAATAACATGTTCGGGGACTGACGTGATCTGAGTTATTCCTCAATCAAGACTTTCCTCTCAGATGACTCTAAGCTGTGTCAAATTGGCAATGAAACTAACCAGGACACCCCCATAATCTTCATGCTGACTTTGTACCAGTGGGTACATTTTATCTCCCAGGTCAGTACCATAGTATTAAACAACAACCTCCAGTCCCTGCCGTGGTGTAACTCCTGTGAGTTATTAAATAAGTCAGTGAGTTTCCAGAGGCCTTAAAATTCAGGTGTTTCCCCTTGTTCTTGGTTGCCTGCAATAAGTAGATGGTAAGATCTCATTGCTGAAGACACAAGACACTTTGCTTGCAGGATATAAAGAAATCAAGCTGGAAATGATTTGAAGACTTCCTCGCTGTACAGGCCCCTGGAGGAGGAGAAGCATCAGTGGTCATACTCAGCTCTGGATTTTGAGTTCTGTCTCATCCTGTTGAGTTTTCCCAAATACACCCTCATGGTACACGATTAATTGTTTGTTTATGCATTGTGCATTCCGTCGTAAAGGGCTCTTCATCTATCCGTTCTCTGTTGATGCCAGATGGCGAACACATTGATCATTCTTGCAATCACCCACCCAGCCATCCACTCTGACTGCTTGCTGTATACATGCTCCTAGCTTCCTATACATTCCTAGCACACAATGAAAATATAAAAGATTGGATCCTTTGTCCTCAAAACAATAATTTCTTGGGTGAAGTAAACTAATCATGATATAGATGATATCGATGATAGACTTTCCTCTCAGATGACTCTAAGCTATGTTAACTATTCCTATTTAAAACAGAAAAAGACAGTAAGGACCAAGAGGAATTTAAAGGCTGGCTGTGTCATACCTGTAATCTTAATACTCTAAAGGATCAAGAGTTAGAGACCAGCCAGGATACCCTGTGGGAGTGTGGGGAGAGAGAATAAATAAGAGAGAATCTGAAAATTCGTATTCTTTCTGTTTGTAAAACCCCACTGAAAATGGAATTAATGAAACATAGCAAGGAGGGGGAAATGAAAGGGAAAGAGGAAGGGACTAGAGAGGGAGGACAAATAAGCTGCAGTTGGCAGTGCAGAGCCAGGCAAAATCATTCTGTGAAGGTATTTGAGGAAGGTTTCATAAAATTGTAGCATTTAAGCTAGTTCTGAGAAAATAAGCAGAAAATGTGAGGTGTAATTGAGGTTTAAAAAAATGTCTTTGCATTTCGCATACCTAGGAGGAGTTTGCAGAAGGCTGAACAAGAGGTTGGAGAACGAGATGATGTGCAAGGCTGACTAATTATTCAGCGGCATTGAGCCCCATAAGGGATAGGCAGTACAAAGGGTGGGGGCTTTACAAGTCAGGACTCGGGCCATCTCAGATGGATTCTACAAACCACCTATGTGGTTTCCTTGGGTAGGGCAATGGGGACGAACTGATCTCCTGTCCTCGGAAGTTCACCCAGCAAACAGAACCTGCAAGTGACGACTGTGTCAGAGTCACAAACTGAGGCTGAGAATGTGCAATCTCATAGGAAAGTTTGGTGGTTTAGCTGGAACCAATGGGAAGACACCTTAGCTCCCTGTGTTAGTCGGATCCATTTCTTATATACATGGTGTCACACACATTGTTCCGGGTGCAGTTTAAATCAGTGGTCCTCAGCCTTTCTAATGTTGTGACCCTTTAAACATCTGATATGTGGTATATCTGATGTGTGACCCCTAAAGGGTGACAAACCACTGGTTTAAATAAAAACAGTGGGGTCTGCTCTCATAAATTTTGTATGGTTTCTTAAGGAGAAAGGTGTAAATGCAGCAATTACATAAATAGCAAGGTCAGGGTGGGAGCTGAGGTTTGTTGCCTCTTGCCCAGCTTGTACTAGGCCCTGGGTTCCATCTCCAGCTCAGGAAGAAGAGAACATACATGACAGCTTCAGTTTGTTTGGTAGGAAGAACCAGGGTTCCATAGCGAAGTGCACCAAAATATGGTCCAACAAGTTTCACATGTGACAAAGGACACCGCTATGTGAACTTCTGGGGAGTAAAAGTCATGGTAAGGAAAAGTTAGGGGCAAAGATCTGAGTGTGAGTCCAGCCCATCTACAAGATCCAATCACAAAGTTCTGCCGAGTTCTAGGAAGTGAAGCCCTAGGAGAAACAGGATGAAGTTGGGGAAAATAAGTCTGGTCAGGGATTAGGTGAGCTACTGTCCTAGACTGCTGTAGTGCAGGGATTTCTGGGACCAAAGGAGACTTTAGTACTAAAGCTAGGAAAAACTCAGGCCAATGGTCTCAATTGGCCACATTAGGCTACAATAAAAGCAAATGAAAATGGTACTTAAAGTATATTAAGAATGTCCCAAATATGATATGATTTCAGTTCTCCAGGGTTGCCTATATTTTGGAAGGAAAGTTTGATTGGATTGGAGACAGACAGATGGACAGAGAATACTCACAGGAAGGTACTGCATCTTCTTGGCAAAGATGTTTTGCTGACCCAGGTGTTGACAAGGAGGTAGAAGGAGATAGTGAGATGGAAGACCTTCCTTTAAAATAGAACCAAAAAGATTTTGACAGTTAGCAGCAGTGACTGGGAATGCACGAAGGACAGGCAGAATCCTGACAGGCTGTGATGCTGCCCTTCTTTGGGTGGGTGACCATCAGGGGCCCATGGTGCTGAGGGAGAAAAAGCATTTTTGTGAGGGTCTCAGGCAGCTGTACAGACAGATGTGGAGCTCAGAAGCAAGGCAAGGGGAGACTGATGGCAATAAAATAGAACTAAGACGTTCCCTGAATTGACTGCAGAACCCCCAGGTCCTCTGCTGAGTTCACGCTGCAGCACACTGCCTCAGTGCTCTGTCCTATACATGTGCCAGTGGAGGGAACAGAATCATCTCTGTACTGGACTGAGTCTGAGGAAGGACCTTACCCAGCACCATGATGTCTCTGTGCCATGGCAGCCACTAGGCTACAAGCTCCTGGGCTATACGTAAATCTACAGAGGAAGAACATCAATCCAGGGCTTTGGGGACCAGTATCTGCTCTGCTGAGTCCATCCTTCTCCATGTACCTCCTTCCAGGTGCCAAGAGAAGACAGATGGGTTACAGCAGGGACCTACCTCTCCATTCAGACTTCAGCCTTAGTAACGACCTAATGCTACAAACCTGTTGAAGCTGTGGTAAGGATATATGTTTGATGGAACTTTAAGCTATCCTTACTGTGCCTAGTTTTCAACTGGAAAACACAAATAAATGAGGTGGTCGTTTTTCCTGTTGGCACAGAGACAAAAAAAGTACATGCAAAATTGTATACCTGCTTAGGCTAACCTCATAGGATGGAGTCAAATATAAATCCATCACCATCTACCACAGCTGAGCTCAAATACCTACAACAGGTATGAAGGTATGAGCTTGAATGATCTTCTAGGGTGACTTCTTCCTCTTCTTCTTCCTCCTCCTCCTCCTATTTCTTTTTCATCATAATCATTCAAGGCACTTCATCTGTAGACCCAGCATTCTTCCAGCCTGCTCTTTTCTCCATCCCTCTCCAGATTATTCTCCTTGTTGCTTTTTCCTGCCTCTGGTAAGGTAACCAAAATCTGGAACCCTTATGGTTCCTTGAGTAGGAATCTGTTCCCTCCAGGACGTACTGTATGGCATTCATCCCGATCTGCTCAGATGTGCGGACAAAATCCCACAGAGCCGAGGAAAACTACCTCCCCCGAGGCTTCACTGATGACACAACTCTCCAAACACATTTTTAAACTGAAGTTTGCACTGGTGGAATTTCCACCAACAGACCTTTCTTACTAGTGAGATCACTTCTGTGGGGCTCAGTGTTAATTCTGAGGTTCTGAAATTCTACCTAAAACCTCAGAACATGGCTTTCTAACTGAGTCTAGACAGAGCGATGCTTCCCCTGTGTGGTGGAGTTTGATATTTCACTCAGAAACAGATTTATGAATAGAACCAAGGGGGAAAAGGATGATGCTGAGAAATTTGTATTGTTATGCCTAATAACACAGATGATAGTCTCCATTGCTAGATAAAGAGGAACACTGACCCAAAAAAAAAGAGGAAAACTGAAACCAAAAATGAGGAGCTAACTGATAATATCTTTAGCCAAAAAAAGTTACATTGCTTTAAAATGTCAAAAGGTAGTATGCATCTTTCACTGACTCTAAAAAAGACCGCAATATGCAAAATTTTTATTTTTAAGTCACACAACACACATACTGCTCAAGAGAAAGGTAATAATAAGCTCATGTCTCTCAAGATTGTGCACAAATAATAATTAAAATAACAGCTATATAAATAGAGTGGTTTCCACTTACCAGGAAATACTGCACAGATGCTCCTCAGCATCCAATGTGTTGCATCTCAATAAACGTATCACGAACAAAACGATAGCAGAGGAGAAAGTACTGTATAACGCCCCATCTATCAAGCACACTGGTTAATAGTGCACTGCAGGCCTGTGACTGTTTCATGCACTCATGGCTGACTAAATGCTGCACTTTATTGCCACTGCCCTGTGCATGAGAGAATCAGATTGCATAGTGTCCATCTGAGAGCAATCTCGATTCCACACCAGAAGTGCTGTCTCTATGAAGTGAGTATCACATTCAAACCACCATGAACTTGAGGTAGCGAAAGAAGAGCCATTTCTTGTTGGGGCCTTCTGCATATGACATGCAGAACCATGAAACTGAGCAGTCGTGGCTGAAGACAGCATTGCCCATGTACCAAGTTTTTCTTAGAGGCAATCAAAACAACAGCAACCTGGAGGATCTCTCCTAGGTCTAACCTAAGACGGGGGCCATGGAGCATTGTGGGAATTCTGGGAAACCACAAAGGCACATGATTTCCTCAAGTCTTGCTTCTCAGAGCCTTCTTTCTGGGTAAGCAGCGTACAGAAGCCCCCTGTACGCTGCTTATCCAGAAATGCAATATCTCGGTCCAGTATCTGACCCAACAAACCCAGAATCTGCCAGCAATGCAACACCTAGTGCAGCTCACACACTTCAGCGTTGAGGAAACACTAGGTAGGAAATTGAAACACCCAGGAAAGGATATGGTCACAGAGAACCACCAGAGTTGAAATGTAAGTCCCAGACAAGAAGGAACAAAGACAGGCAGGGGATGAACACACAGTTAGCTTCCCGGGAACACTGAGTAACACCCAGGCCTTTAAAACCTGGGACTTGGGAAGACCGATTCAAGTGAATTCCCTGATAAGTAAGCATGGTAGAGTTTGTCAGAAGAATAGTAACAACAACCACAGTGCAGACAGAAATGTGGGCAAACATCTAGTGTTCGCTTAGGCTGTGACACTCAGAACTCAAGTCCATGTGCACTATTTAACAGAACTCTGGGAACAGCCTTCCCGTTTTACTACCTGGAGGAGGAACTATCAGGAGGAGGAACAATTCTTCGCTGGTTTATTTGTGTATTTGTTTTGTTTTGTCTGTTTTTGTGGCTCTGGCGAGTAAACCAAAGGCCTCATGTCTGCCTGGTAGATACTCTACCACAAAACTACATCCCCAGACCTTTGCTTTTGATACTGATACTGAGTCTTGCCAAGTTGTCTAAAGTGGCTTCTCAAGCACCATGTTGTTGACAAAGACTGCTTGTTCGTGCCCAGGTGCCCAGACCCAAAATAGTCACACAGAAACTGTATTAATTACAACACTGCTTGGCCAAACACTTACGCATATTGCTAGTTAACTCTTAAATTAATACATTTCCATTATTTTATATTTTACCATGAGGCCTGTGGTTTGTTGGTAAGGTTTTTGGACATCTGTCTCTTTGGCAGCTACATGGCATCTTTCTGACTCTGCTTACTTTTCTCCTTTATCTCTGCTTGAAATTCCCACCTTCCTCTATTCTGCCCTGCCAGAGGCCCAAACAGCTTCTTTATTAACTAATGCATACAGAGGGGAATCCCATATCACCATGTAGTTCCTGAGTTGCTGTAGTTATGGTTCCCCCACCTCTATGTTTGACTGGGAAAACACAACATTTGAAACCAGAAATTAGTCTAGTTGGCTAAGGCAAACTTGTACCAGACATTTATTATTGAACTGGCAAAGCAATCTCAGATGTCAGAGGACATGCAACACCTACTGAGGACTTCGTTAAAACACAGAATCCAGCACCTATGTTACCAGCACTAAACTTCTGAAGCAGAGCCTTATATGATGGTCCACATATTTCTTAAACTATTCTATCCAGGCTGTTTTTAGACAAAGGGCTCAAAAGAAATACTGCGTCGGTTTCAATGACCAGAAACTTCTCCCTCAAGCCCTCAGAAGAGGCAAACTCTGCCCTCACCTTGACTTTGGACCTGTGGCCTCCAGAACCATGATTCAAAACTTTCCCTATTGTTTGAGCTTCCTGGACTGTGGTACTTATGTGGGAAAGCTAATGCAAGCCTGTGTTAAGTCAAACCAACCTGGCCTTTAGGTACTGATAGATAATTGCTAACTGAGTCCATGGAACTGAATGAAACATTCACTTCTAGGAAAGAAAGCACATATAGTGCTTGCCTAGACATTTGAATTATGGTTGTGAAACTCAATTTGGCTTTGAATTACAGAAAGTAAGACTTGAGACCTACGGATGCAGAAGTCAAACAAACTTGCAACCATATATAAGCGGTCTTTAGTCACTTAGCGAATTTTTAGCACATGGGTAGTGTTTTTAAGTGACAGATTTACCATTCTGAAAGCACCAAAACCTCTTTCTGTGTCTTTACTCCTTAACAACTGTTACCTTTGTCCCTTTCAGTTTGTGGGTGGCTTCTGTCATGAGCAATATTTTGACTTTCCCAGAAAAGTCGTACCCGGATTTTCACTCCCTGAAGAGGAGCTGTCTGAACTCCTGGATTTTCA
>JABTXL010000001.1:41765782-41793714 GCA_025134845.1 Neodon shergylaensis
AACTCCTGGATTTTCACTCCCTGAAGAGGAGCTGTCTGAACTCCTGGCCTTTCTTACACATTCTCACAAAGTTTGTTCGTGGTTTTATTTTTTTAATTAAAAATCCCCAAATTTATCAGGTCTGAGAAATTAACAAAATTTTTTATTATAACCCCAATTTTCTAAAATAGTTTCACTCATTTTGAATGTCATATCCTCCTTCCACAGCCAAACGTAGCCCATAGATTTACTCCTTGAAAGACCAAGTCAGGAACAGCTCAACCCAAATCTTTGGTTTATTGGATTTATTGAAATAAGATTATTTCCTCTCATCATGGATTAAGACCACAATACTAACCAGTATGGATGGGGACTTGTGGTCTCATATTCTGTTCTTCTCAGGGTGGAGCTATCACAAGGGATAAATGACAAGAACCTTGAACCTGGGCCCCTGGGCACCAGTACCCACCCCACACAGACCCATGTGCTCTTGCTAAAATCAGGCAGCCAGTCAGTTAGACACTGTGTGGCACTCAGCACCATAAGCTTTTGCTGTTGCTAATAGACCTCCACAGAAGGATATGGAACCTGTTTGGTAGAGATAAAAGTTCTATAGCCTGTGGTCCACTCCTGGAGGAAGGATTTCTATACCTACCCTAGCCTAAAGAACCACAGAAGAGCAAGCCACGCATAAGGGAAACTGTCACAGCTTGGGAGTGTGGCCGAGTTCCAGGGTAAAAGCCTGGAGCTGGTAGTAGTGATCAGAAGACCCTCATAGGTTGTCTCTGACCAGAGGTGAATTAGGTCCCTTACTTCATCATCATGGTTGGGCCATGGAATATTCAGCTTTCTACTGCTTTAAGGAAAGCCCGAGGTAATCAACTTTAAAAGAGGAAATTTTTATTTTGTCCCAAAGTTTCTGTCCCCAGGAAATCGGCTAGGCTGTTTGGGGCCTACAGTGGGGCACTGCGTCATGGCAGTGGGCTTGCGCTGCAGTAGAGCACAGGCCAGACCAGAAGTAAAGAGATGGAACAGACCACAGTGCCTTCTGAAGCATGCCCTCAGAGATCAAGCTTGATTCCACTCTGTGGTACACCCTGAGGGTTCCACCACAGCCTGGAGACCAAGCCTGCACCATGAGGTTTGGGTGACGCCTCAGTTGTGAACTGCAGCAGGCCATGGCTAGTGATGGTTGGGGTCTGTCCCATCCAGACAGCTTTTAGTTCCTCTAACCAGAGTTCTGTTTTTCATCAACAGACCTTGCCTGCCCCCCTTTGGCAGTTTTGTGCAAATGGCCTAAACAGACTAGATTACTTTCTAGGACTTTTCTGAGACGTCCTGCAGAAGACCATTTCATGCTTGTGAAGCCGCTGAAAGAACGTGGGTCTGAATTCACTAAAGGTTGTGTCTGCCATCGAGTGAGGAAAAAATTTCTGCAGAAAGCGTGAAGGTGACAAGGGAAATGGGTCAGTTGGTAAAGTGCTTATCAACCAAGCAAGAAAACCTGAGCTTGGACTCCCAGCACCCATGGTTTTTAAAAGTCAGTTGTGGTACCATAAGCCTAGCATGGGGGAGGCAGAAGCAGATGGATTTCTGCAGCTTGCTGGACCACAAGCCTAGCCAATGGATGAAAGAGGGAGAGGGAGAGGGAGAGGGAGAGGGAGAGGGAGAGAGAGAGAGATCAAAAAAAGGTGTGGAGAGCACTTGAGGAAGACAGCCATCATCAAGCTCTGGACCCCACACACGTGTGCACACATGCGCACTCACCCCCATCCCCCACACACATAGGCACACTATATACATTAGTAAATCTAAAGAAGCAGAGCGTGAAAACAGCACAGCATTGGACTGGGAGAGCCAAAAAAGGGAGAGAAACACAGGAGGAAAGAGCAGCAGGGCCACTCTAAAAAAGTCAATCACTTTCCACTTAAGCCTTCACTTAAGTTCACTTCTGCCCTTCCCTAGCATGGGGGAAGTACCAGATGGATGGAAACTGTACACTGAGAGAAGCATAAGCAAGGGTCCGGCAGGAAGCAAGCACAGAGTGTTATATCTATAGGTCTGTTTGAAGGTGGCTGGGCATTTAATCTCAGGTTACCCTCACCATAACCCAAGGACCAGACCTGCTTTCGCGTGTTCACAGCTGAGGAGCTTGCCTACTGAGAGCCCCGGATAAGAGGCAGCCGGTGTGCGGTTTGCGTGTGCGTGCTCTGCCCCACGCTGGGGACCTCACCTCTGCTGTAGACTGCATGGCAGCTGGAGACCGGCCTGTCACTTTCACACCCAGAGACCCCCCCTCTCTCATTTCTGGGGGCTTCTAACTCCAGACTGACAAAACCCAGTGAGGAGACTTTCTTTGAAGAGTTGAACTAAGCGCTTCAAAGGCTGCAGCTTTTCCAGCCCCTCGCATCGCTTGCGGGGTCCAGGGCTGACCTTGCCCATCTCCACTTTCTCTCAGTGGCAGTCCCCGTTCTGTTGTCGCACAGGACTGACTGCTTTAAATATTTCCTCGTTTTGAGATACGTAATCCGCTGAGGTTTCCAGAAAGTGTTTGGCTCGAGGTCCCAAACAACTGTTTGACACACTGCAGGACGTTGTATTGCCCCTCCGGAGAATAAAAAAGCGCATTCAGGGAAAAACGATTTCCCTCCCGCTGCTCCGTGCCACCCCAGCAGCTGCTTTAGGTACAACTGCAACCCCCTTTAAAAATATTTTTCCATGACAATGTTCTCTTTGAAAAATTACATCTGGTCCTCTGCCAGATGGAGATTTGATGTAACCAAAGATCTTAATCCAGCCAGCGAAGTAAATTCACCGAACACAGAGGGCGAAGCAGGGCCAAGGGTGCTGTTTGTGTTCCTCCTGTGAAATAAAGGGCTGACCCCGCACGGATGTGGACCCGCTCCCACCAGAGCTGTGGAACTCTTGTTGCATGATAGGAAGTCTGGTTCGCGAAAGAAACTGCTCTGCCTTTTGGCCTGACAAGATGGAATCCTTCATTTCCGGGTGTTCTCATGTTTAGCCCCAGAGCAGATTGGCTGGCGAAGAGCGCAGCTGGAGGAAGGGGTTGCGAGCTCTGGGAGAAAATGGAGACCATGTGAGATGCTGGCCTCCATCAGTGAGTTCACTGTGAGTCATGCCTTGTCTCCTCTTGCTCCAGACTCCAAACTGCTCCAACAAAACAAATTAAAGTTGGGGGAAATTACAAAAGATAGAGAGTCAAATACCATCTTTAAAATACCAGGTTCTGTTAGGAATTCCTTTAGGAGAGCTTGAATCTGTATTGAAAACATGGAAGAGTCAATCCACGAGCACTGTGCTTTCAAAGAACTAAACTTTTAGAAGTAATAGCAAAAATAATGGCCTGTATCCTAATACATTATTAAAATGCAAAATTCCCTATTATTTATTTGAAAAATATAGAACAATTTAAAAATACAGTAATAATGTTTTAAATATTATTGACTTCTGCATCCGTGGTTCCTACTCACGTGTCAGTCACATGAACACCCAGAGTTGAGTCAACAGGACCCTAATGGCCACAATAAAGAATTCCTAAAACAAGCAGCAGATTAGATACTATACGTTCCCTTTATCTATCTGGTGGCAGTACTAGTAGCATTCAAAACGGCCTACAAATCCTAAGTCTCATAGGGAGGGGACAAGAATAATATGATCAGAAGCTTCATAGTATTCTTATTGGCCCTAAAAAACAACCGTCTAACACACTGGGTGTTTCACACAAAGAAAAAAGCGTGCTAACGCTATAGACTTTAATTAAACCTGACTGTGTAAATAAGAGTGTATCAATCGATGAATATTCTGAAGCCACAAAATGGAATCCTGTTTGTGCAGAGACTCGTGTTAGAATACGGATTGATTGTGTCACATCTGACTAAAAAGACACTAGTCACAAAGGGTCACATATACAATGCCCTTCGTACGAAATGCTCAGGTTAGGTAAATACACAAAGAAAGTAAGCAGATTCGTGACTGCCCAGAGCTCAAGGGCGCAGTCTGGGGAGAATTTAGAGGCAGGTGTGGACACAGTTGCACAATTTCACACTATTCTAACGTCTGTGGAACGGTCCACTGTCACGTGGTGTTTTCTCTGGCATGTGAGTCGTAGCTCAATCAAGCTTCTATGCTGCAACAAATAAACACCTGGGAATTTGTAAGCATTTTTGGCTCTAAAGCACTATCCGCGTTTAGAGTGAGTCTCAGCACCACCTGGACGTGTGCAATGAAACCTGCTGGACCTCGCTCTTCCCCTTTCGCTGTTTCCCAGCCAGGCATTCTGGGGTGGGGCTGAAGATTTATATGCTGAATGCAGTCCCACTTTTTAAGTACTGCTAAAAAGTAATGTTTCTCTCTCTCCCTCTCATCCTACCCCCACATGCATATCTGTATATGTTTATGTGTGTGTAGGCCAGAGACCATCTTGATTTCTAAGGAGCCACCTATCTTGTGTTTGAAGACAAAGTCTCTGCTTGGATGGAGCTCACCAAAAGGAAGCGGCAAGCTGGTCAACAACGTATAGGGAAAACTGAGTCTCTACCATTTTTTCACCACTGGGATTATGCTTTATAAGTAATGCCAGGCCCTTTACAATAGTGTTATGGATTCAACTCGGGTCTTCATGTTCATGCAGTGGGCGTTTTACCAGCTGGCCCTAAAAAGAAAACTTTTAAACAAGAATATCACTTGTCACAAACCAAGCCCCGGCTCCTCTTTCATGCAGCGTATGTGTGGAGTAAGCTAATGCTTGCTGGGCTATACGAGCTTGAGCAGCAGCTGGAGTCAACCAAGGCTAGCCCTTCTCTGGGGAAGTAACTTATCCATCACTCAATATAAGTTCTGCTGCACAGCACCAGGGGCAAGGTGTGGCTTTGGGAGCTGTTTATGATGAACAGGTGTGGACAAAACTCTGCAATCACCAGCTCCTGGGACTGAAGAACAAGCGAACTTTGGTAGAAAATGAAAACCCTCCTGTGGCTGCAATTCAATGAAGTATGTCTTGATTCTCTGATTTATCTTTTTTTTTTCGGGTTCATGGCAGAGCCTATTGGCCTTGCAGTCCTATTAGAACATGTTGAATTAGCATGCTACTCTTTCTACTAAACAGGGGTATTCTGAGCTGAAGATCCACTATGTGTTTCAAGGGGAACATCCACTGTAGATACCCTTTTCTTTCTCTCTCCTTTTCTTCTCTTTCCGAGGCGTGGCTCCACAGAGTACCATCTGTATGACCTTGTCATAATATTTTTTCACAGCAATGAAAGACTGATATGGGTTTCTTCCTCAAATAATTGCAGAATGTCCACTGTGGTCTCTTGCATTCCTTTAACTGGTTTACCTTCCTTCCAGGTGTGAAGGCTAAAGTTATGTTTTACATTTAAGTGACTTTGCTTAAGAGATCTACAAAACTAAAACACTTCTAACCTTAAGCCCCACTTGCCCAAAGACAGATGACATCCCAGAATTCTGGGGCTGTTCACGTAAGATAACAAGCCTCGTGTTTTCACTTCTATAAACAAGTTTGGTTGCCCCAACTGCACAGAATGTGCTTGATCACACATAGGTGGGAGGTACATAGACAGGAAGTACATCAAGGTTTAAGTTTGCCAATGGTTGGACAAAGGCAGGAAGTGCCTAGTCTTGTATGTTTTGCCTTTATAAGCACTGTGGTGGTTTGATTAGGAATACCCCATAAATTCCTGTGTTTGAATGCTTGGTTTATAAAGAGTGGCATTATTAGGAGGTGTGGCCTTGGTGGAATAGATGTGGCCTTGGTGGAAGATGGGTGTGGGGTTGACTTTGAGTTCTCATATGCTCAAGCTACACCCACTACACAGGCCATCAAATTTTACATTTAAAAAAAAAAAAAAGAGATAATCTTCCTGGCACCGGGTTTCTCCCTAACCACATGAGCCCCCTCTGTCAAGATATCATTCATTACTCCCCCCCCCGCCTTCCAGATCCCAACTCGACCATCCTGATTGCTCATAATCTCTCCCTCTACTCCCCCGCCTCCAGTTTACCCAAGACATCTAATCTATTTCCTCTTCCCAGTGGGATCCATGCATTCCTCTTAGGCTCCTCCTTGTTACTTACTTAGCTCCTCCGAGGCCTAGGAATCTACAAAAATGACCCCTAGCAATTGTAGAGAGGGTGCCTGAACTGGTCTTCTCCTGTAATCAGATTGGTGACTGCCCTAATTGTCATCCTTGCGTCTTCATGCTGTACCTCATGGAAGTAGATGCAAAGATCCACAGCCAGTGACTGGGCCGAGCTCTGTGATTTCAGTCTAAGAGGTGGTTGGGCAATTATATGAGCAAAGGGGTCGAGACCACGGGGAAAACCAGAGACAGCTGATCTGAGCTTGTGGGAGCTCATAGATTCTGGACAGACAGCTAGGGAGCCGACATGAGACTGACGTAACCCTCTGCAGCTGGGCGAGTTGTGGAGCTTGGTCATTTGTAGGGCCCCTGGCAGTGGAATCAGGACCAGTCCCTGAGGCATGAGCTGGCTCTTTGGGACCTATTCTCTATTGTGGGACACCTTGTTCAGCCTTGATGCTGAGGGGAGGAAACTGGTCCTGCCTCAACTTGATATGCATCATGCTTTGTTGATTCATACAGGAGGCCTTAACTACTTCTGAAGGAGACTGAGGAGGAGTGGATGGGGCGGGGATTAGAAGGGAAATGGGCGGACGGGATGGGAGGAGAGGAGGGAGGGCAAACTGTGGTTAGTGTGTAAAATGACTTTTTAAAAAAATGAATTAAGAAAGAGGTAAAATAGAAAAACACTGACACAGCATACCACCTCTTCAGACATGATCAATTTATTCAAGAAATTCAAATTTCATTTTTCAAAGTATATCCAGGGGCAGGGTTTAGAATAATTATGTCACCAGAAGCAACCACATTTTATACAGTTAATTGACCATGGGGGTGGTATCCAGAGGAAAGGCAAAACTTAAAAAAAAGTTGTGTGTGGGGGTGGTAATTACAAATATCAGCAAAGGAAACAACTAGCTCATACTACTGAGGCATGAAGCATGCTAACACTAGTAGTGATCCTTTAGTCCAATGCACCACACAATCTGGACCTAATTTGTGCAATACACTAGGTATTGAGAATATGGTGAAAAAACACACACAAATCAAAGACACACTCCATCTCTTTAGCAAGTGAACCAAGAGCCTTTATAAAAGTGGTGTGGTGAGGCACAACGCACTCTTTGAAGGCCATGGGAAGAAGTTCAGTTGACAATGGCTCCACTTTAGTCTGGTGGAGTAGATTGGCAGATCAGAGCCTGCTAAGAAAACGTGGCATCTCTGCAACAAGAAACAGTTTATTTCCTCCACGGCTTTAAATGTGTGGTAAGAAAGTTTTCAAAGGTAAAATATCTTAATTTCTCTCACTGTTGACCCATTTTAGAAAATCAATTAACAGGACGTGAGGATGAGAAGTTTAGCAGAAAGGTGAGCTCTGGCGATGCAGGCCCAGCTGTTCGGGCAGCACTGCAAATGCGCACAAGCCCGAGCGGAGCTGCATCCATCACTACAGACGCCCTCTAGACCACAGGCTGCTCTGCCAGCGTGAGCACAGGGCAGGAAGGGCACCACATAATGAAGGCTGAAGGCCACATCTGGGGGCATGAGATTGTTTTCAGGTTAAGTATCTCATGTTAACTTACTGTGTTTATAGTTTAAAAAAGAAAAATGAAGGAACATCTCTCCAGAATGACAAAGGTACCTTAAAATAATTTAATTAAATATATTGACAAAACATTACAACCTCTGCTTTTGCACTTTACACGGATACATTCATTACATAATACTTTAGGGAATGATCACAACCATGGTATATAAGCAGCTGTTTTAGCATTATTCATCATCCTTAACTTTAGTTTGACTTGTATTATCTCAGAGAAAGATGCCATTTCTTCCATTAAATTACCATCCAGCTCAAAAAAGAATAATTAAAAAAAATCCTTTGTCAATGCTAAGTCAAATATATATACCTGCCAGGCTTTGATAAAAGAGAACAATGCACACATGTAAGCACTTCACAAAATAATGTCACTGCAGAACTCCACTATTGTGAAGCAGCCCTCACAACTGTGGCTGGTCAGGGTTAGAATCTTTTCCTCATTAGGAAATCTATTAGTCACAATACACAATATTATTTAACTAATAGACCACCAAAATGCTACCATTAACAGCTATTTTTTTTAACCAAAATTACCCCAGAGGACTAGAAAAGGTAAAGTAGTCCAAAATGATTTATTTAAAAGTAAAATGCAATCTCTCTTGGTCTTACATTTAATTAAGAACCAAATGTTGAAACATCATTTCAGACTTATATACATCATGATGCAGTTCTTAGAAAAATGGACTTCAACTGGAAATGCTACATTATGCAAAAATAATTTATCAGTTTAATTTTAATGACTTTCCCCAACTCTGATATAAAAAACATCACAAGAACTTAAAGTTTAATGAGAAAAAAGCTATTTTTCCCATTTATTAAAAAAAATGTTTTGCATCAGTAACATACAATGCCCTATTTAAGGCACAACTTTTTTTCTTAAGGAAAAAACCCCACAGATTAGATATTTTTTCCACACAGGTATAGGACAGAGCCACTTTGCAGGCATATCATTAAAGACATCTTAATCCAGACCTAATATGAAAAACTACTGCTGTTTCTACACAGCAACACTCTTATCTACACAGCCAAGACAGGTAGTTGTGGCTAGAACAGCCCCAAAGAGTTCTTGCTTTAACCTCCTGGGTTGTCCCAGGAAAGCCAATTTCAGCCATCACCAGGTTAAAATGAGTGACTTCTGTTTTGCATTAGCCCTCCACCTTACTTGTCTGGGCAACTAGAGTGCTGCCACCTCCACAGCCAGAGTATTATCAGGTACTTGAACTCAGCACCTAAGAGCATGGGGTCAGGCAAGGCGAATGCTAGCCTCCCTCCGTCACTGCTTTCTCTTGTGAGCACCCACATATTTCTTGTCTTGTAAAAGCCTGGCCCTACCTGTATCTTCTGAGACAATCTTCAGAACAGTGCAAAGCAGCCTTAGGAAACAGAGAATCCACACAACTGCCATATGAACACGAATCTAGATGCTCTCATCAGTTCATTAGATACTGAGTATTTCAGTTAAAAAAACCGGGGAAAGGAGAAAACCCACAAAGTTGAATATGACTGTCTTGTAGGGCCTTGTAAAGGCAACTGAAATGGAGGGGGGCTATAAGAATGAAAACCATCCGAGAAAGCAGGTTTCTTCAAGCGAGCTTACCTATCCGATTCACTGGTATATTCCAGGCTTATTATAGAGATTATATATAAAGATGAGTCGAGAGAAGTGCTTTGTGAAAACATTAGTTTTGAGACACAAGACAACATGAACTTTAAGGTTTTGAAGGTGATTTTCTTTACTTCTCAAAAATAATGGCTAAGCAGATCTCTTCCAGGATTGATCACTTTCACTGTGAACTTTACCAGGGTTCAGTGGCCAATATAAAGAGGAATGAGTTTATAGAAGAAATCTGGGTTAAGCGTGGGGCAAGGTGGCACAGGAGCTAAGAAAGGGGGTCCAAAGGAACGATAGGGCAGGGCGCGAAGGGACTGATGGGCGGCCTAGGAGACAGGTGAGGCTCTGGTGTCTCTGCTTCTACTAAAGGGAAAAGAGGTGCACTTCCAAATGTAAACTTGCTTAGTTTGTTATGTTTAGAAATAAAACAATTTAATGTTAATTCTGAGAGATATTACATACTCCATGGCTAGTACATTCTGGCACAATAATACCTCATAAATAAATATAAATACCATTTTCCTTGTAATGTATATTGGCTCTTAAACAAATTTTTAAAAAATGAACTATAAATGTCTATAGAAATATTTAAAATCGTTAGTAACTAGACAACACCAACAAATTATAAAATAATACTTTCAACTCTCAGCCAACATCTTAACTTTTGAGCTTAACACACATTGTTTATATCCTTAGTTATATAGATTAATGAAATTAAAAACTAAAACAGTCTTGTTTGCTAATATGAACTAGTTTGGTTTCTACTGAATAAGTTTCCGCACATTAGAACATTTTCAATTATATTCCATTTCCTGTTCTGACATATTACAACGAAAACAATGTCTGTATCACAGGACTCTGGTGAGAACTGTTTCTGTCATCTCTGGAGAAAGCAGTGTAATTAGTGTCAGAAACTGTTGTCAAAACTCACAACTCCTGTTAAATAAACAATAAGTTTCCAACTTCCAGAACATTGACTTTTCACTGCATGAAGGCCAATGCTAGCAGCGGCTAGGCCTGGGAAAGCACTGTACAGCACCAAGATTCCGTCCACTACTGAGGAACCACCTGGGCCTTGCACCTCATGATGTGAAAGCCTACATAAGGCGTGTCTATCAGGCTAGCATGGCCACTCGGCACAATTTTACCTCTACGATAGGAAAATAAATAGAAAACTGCTTTAGGGTTATATTTTTAAGAAAAGAAAATATGAGAAATTACTCATTCAAGTTTAGAAGGGTATATCAAAGCCACATGAAAAAACATGATACATCAATTTTCTAGATCACGCTCAGAAAAAAACACACCAACAAAAACAAGTTCTTAGAGCAACACAAAAAACATAGCTGGGGCCGAGCGGTGGTGGCGCACGCCTTTAATCCCAGCACTTGGGAGGCAGGGGCAGGTGATTCTCTGTGAGTTCGAGACCAGCCTGGTCTACAAAGCTAGTTCCAGGACAGGCTCCAAAGCCACAGAGAAACCCTGTCTCGAAAAAAACAAACAAACAAACAAAAAAAAAAAAACACAGCTTGGAAAGCAACCTTAGTCACAGCAATGTGACAAATGCCATCATCTCTTTTTCTAACCACGTCTGCCAACTGAATGAAGGAAAATTTTTCATTAATGTTTCATTAACAGTAATCTGAGAGAAAACAACGGGATTATGGTCAAGAGTAATTTCTTTGAGAATGTTGTTATTATAAGTCCATTAAAGTTAAAAAGGAACTGTGCCCATTTTTGATAAGGGAATTTCTACTGATAAACCTGGCAAGGACGCAAAAATTTGCTGAAACCAAATTCCTGAAAAATAACTAAGACCAGTCAGTCCATTTAATGTGAAATAACTTTCAATTATTAGAAAATCATTTATATTCTTATAGTGTCTTCAGCATATTTTATCTCTAATACAAATATAGAACTCATAATGCTAATATTGAAGCTAAAGCCGACTTCTAGCTCAACAGAGAAAGAATGGACGAATGCATCTTCCAAGGGGAAATGAAAGTCAATGTAACATGGCAGAAACGTTGGAACCATAGATAGACTTTGATCAAAACAAAGCCCACATCACGAAAACTCTAACTCTAATGCAGCTCATCATTTGTCCGGACTTTCTATCAGCTGGTGAATCTGTTAGTAAAGTTTCAGAGAAAAAAATCTGTTAAAGCCTTTTCTACTAAATCCATAGAAATGGCAGATGACCAGAGCACTTGTTGCAATTAATGAATATGAGACTTCTTGTGCTTTCCATCTGAGGAGTAAAAATCACCAATGACTTTATTTTCAGTAAGATACAACCTCAAAATTACACTACACAACTATACAAAACGAAGCCTTCCTCAAACCCAATTCTATACGAAATTCTCAAC
Source organism: Neodon shergylaensis (assembly GCA_025134845.1). Taxonomy (NCBI): domain Eukaryota; kingdom Metazoa; phylum Chordata; class Mammalia; order Rodentia; family Cricetidae; genus Neodon; species Neodon shergylaensis. The sequence goes on from JABTXL010000001.1 coordinate 41,777,462, forward strand.
AGTGTAGACTCATCATTTGTTGAGTGAAAATGGTGACTCATAACAGTGTAGACCTAGCTATAGATTTTAATACACAAATATATATATACATACATATATATATATATGTGCCTTGTGTATGACAACTGTATGAAAATAGTCTCAAAAATAAAGACAATACTTGAGAAATGAAGCAACCTAATTTCCCCGATTTAACATTCTATTTCAGGGAAAGTAAGTCTCTGATGCTTCATAAGTACTTTCTAAGTTCAGGATGGCCTTAACCATGCATAGTCTCCACCAGTCTTTTGAAGCTTCCGGACAGTTCAGGCTGAACAATTCACAGAGTTGCACCCTGTGCTTAAAAATGCTTATTGATGTCCTGACTTTTCTAAATCCGGGAGTTTTCTGACCAGGGCTTGGTGATTCATTTTAATGCTAGCAAGGAGTCCCCCTTCAATGCCATCGGACCCAGTGTAACTAATCTCTTCACCACTCAGAGTGGTCATATGCCCCCCAAGGGCTTTTAAAATGGCATTGCCAGCGCATATATCCCACTTTTTGATGTATGTCACATGAATATACAGATCTGCTCTTTCTTGGCTCACATCAGGCACATCCAAGAGTGCTAAAACTTTATAACCTAGAAGACAAAGAAAAAATTAGGTCATTACTGAAATGCCTTAATAAAACGTGTGCAAGCTTTTTAGGTATACAGTTGAAAAGAACAGGATGAGATGTTCATGAGCATTCCATACTGCCTTTGTCTAATCTAAAATCAATCATCTCCCAACATAATCATGCTTACAAGTAACCCCAATATCAGGCAGTCAAAATAGCTTACTAATTAAGTTAGTCTCAATTATAGCAGTCGGTCTAAATACCAATTTTAAAAGAGCACTAGTTTAGTGCTTTTTAGTAATGAGGTATAGTTCCATTAGAATAAAAAACAATAATTAAAAAAATTCAAAAAGGGAGGACATTACATCTAGAAACTAGTTCATCTCAACCCTCCTAGCTATCTGGACATTGAGTTTTCCTAACCAACATAACAGGCATCCTGTAAGGAAAAATCTAGGAAAGAAGATATATACAACTCGCAAATTAAATATAAGGCTGAATCATTTCTCCCACTCAAATATCTTAGCACTGCTGAAAAGGAATTAGAACATGAATGTTTTCTGATTTTAATTTATTTACCTGAATTAAAAAATTTCTGATGTGATAAATGTTCATCAAAAGGCTCTTTCAAGCCAAATCCAGGCTATGGTTTGCTCTTGTACACACCTCACAATAACAATATCTGAATATTTATTACTGTCCGCTTTCAACTGTGGACTCTGACTTCTAATCAAGTAGTATAAGAGCAAGGGATATATATTACAATGGGTGAGCACAGTACTTCTCGCTCATCCCAGATGAGAGAGCTGCAGAGGTCAACACTCCAGGGATTAGCCATTCTAGCAGTCCCTAGGATGACGACAGCTTCCCGCTCCAGGACATCTCAATTCTTCCTCTTTTCCTCTTGACAGGTCCACCATTAAACACACAGGAAAATGATTCTAGAGTCAGGTCATATTAAGAGCAGCCCTGCTGGTGTACAATGGTGGCAGTATGCTTTTGTGGTCATTTATGAAGGTTTCTGACACGGGCAATGATAATGCAGGAGTCTGAGCCTGTCTTTAAAGTACACTGCCTCCTTATTTTGTGTCCAAGTATGAGATAAATACTTTGGTATCCCAAGAGATCTTTGCTCCTGCTGGAACATACTATGGAATCACAAGATGGGGAGAAACAGAGGGAACATACCAGCACCGCCAGCTGGGATGATTGACGACTGATTTCCGAAGGTCTGTAAAGCAACCTGTTTGACCATCCCTGCGTGAGAGCGAGACACAATGATCTTTGGGGTCTTCTCATTGTAGGAGGAGCGGGCTTTCACATTTGAACCACCATCCACCATTGCCCAAGCTGAAAAGCAAGTAGGATGTCCATTAACAGCATTGAAGGTTTACAATTCCAAAGCATTACACAAATTACCATCTTCAGAATCAAGTGACTTGGGAAAAAAAGAATCATTTTCTACAGATTTAATCATTTTCCTCAAACATATTTTTTCTTTTTAGCTAGAAAAATTATTTAAGTATTTAAATAAGAAAACAGGCATGTATTGAAAAAAAGCTTCCAAGTGCCCCGTGTTCTTCACAGTTAGAATGACTATCAAATATTTGGCACAAGAATTCTAGTACTCTCTCCATTATCAAATGAGCATCTTCTGAGACCACCTCGTAACTCGACTCCTAACTCTACTCAGCCCATTTTCTTCCCTTCCTGCAAATGTCTCACTCAGTACATTTCTTACCAAGCATCTTGCACACTGAGCTCATCAGCAAAGTCAGATTCATGATCTGTGACAAGGACACAACTGTTTGGATAATTCAAGTTTCAAAATTGATTTTCTTCTATCTCTACTTCTGATATACTCAGGTTCATTTATTTGCATATTTCTCATTCTCCCAAATGCTTTAAGAACATAAACTATTTAAAGAAGTGAGTTAGTTTTACTGACTGTCTTATCAGGAGCATGTCCTGGTAAGATGTTGTCTTGACATACTTGTGAGGAGGGAACCTCAACTGAAGAACTGCTTCTATGAAATGGGCCATGGGCATGTCTGTGCAGCATTTTCTTGACTGCTACTTAATGTAGGAGGGCCCAGCCTATGGGCAGTACTATCCTAAGCCAGTGAGCTTGGACTGTATAAGGTAGCTGATCAGTTAAAGAGATGGTTCAGCATTTAAGAGGACTTGCTGCTCTTCCAGAGGACCTGAGTTCTGTTCCCAGCCTCCATGTCAGGTATTTCACAACTGCCTTTGACTCCATCCCAGAGGATCTAATCCTCTCTACCAGCCGCTGTGAACACTCTTATATATGTGGCATAGACTCACAAGACACATTCAGATACAGAAATAACATTTTAAAGAAGGTAGCTGAATGTGGAAATCTGGGAGCCAAGCTGGGAAACAGTGTTCCTCTGGAGATTTTGATTCATGCTTCTGCCTTGGCTTCCCTTGATAACGGATTATACTTTCCAAGATGAAATCAACCCTTTTCTCCCTATGTTACTTCTGGTCATGGTGTTTATCATAGCAACAGAAAGCACAGTAGAACAGAGCATAAAAATGCAAAGTCAATTGAGTATGGTGGCTCTTACCTATACTCCTAGCATTTTAGAGGTGGAAGCAACAGGGGTTGCTTTGAGTCCAAGGCCACTGCAGGATGCACAGTGAATTCCAAGCCATCCTGGCACAGAGTGTAAAATCCCCATCTTAAGAAGAATGAGTCAAAGAAAAAGAAACCAAGAAACAGGTGGTGGTGGGAGAAGTTTTGAAAGAAGGAAGGGGCTTTCCAGGGATAGCTTGAAATACATGGCTAGGTTTAAGTTTTCCTCACTCTGGTGCAAATAAGGCAAGAAAGCAAATTTAGTCAAAAGTAAACCAGTTAGATTGCTATTCTAATACCATTCACTATGCCATACCATGGTTAGCAATGAAGGTAGTTTATTCCTGGCTACAGGAAAAAGAAAAAAGAGAAAAAGTGGAGTCTGGGTTTCTAAGTCACCATGGATAATGGCAGCCAACTAAAAACTATACACAATAACAAGGAAGTGATTATCTATCTATCTATCTATCTATCTATCTATCTATCTATCTATCTATCATCTATCTATCCATCCATCCATCCATCCATCCATCCATCCATCCCCAGAGTAAGTAGGAAACAGAGACAAATCCAAACCCATGAGATAACAAGGAGACAAACAGTGTAGATCAGCAGAACAACTGCCAAATACAGTTTCAATGTCTCCAATAGCAGGAGCTTCAGAGAAGCACCAAGAGAGCCAAGGTTCCTTCTTGACCCAATATAAGTCAGTAAGAAACACTTAGAAGGAAAGGCTTAGAAAGGACATGGAAATCGGGGCAGTAGGAGGAAGAAAATATCTTCAGCATTTGGAAAAGCAGCCAGAGCTGTGAGAAGGCAACAGGACAAAAGTAAAGTAGGCGCCTGGTAAGAAGGTTCCCATCCCATAGGAGAAAGGTCCTGGAGGAGTAGCCAGTGGCATCCCATCAACACACCCAGAAGACTAGATGTCCTATGGAAGAAGAGGCCTGCTCTCTGGAGCAAGGAAAGACATGGGGCGAAGTGATGCAGGAAGGTGCTCCTCATTAAAAGAACAGAAGGCAACAGCTTAGTGGCTGAAAGAAATCCACCTCACTTGACAGGACCTTGTTTTAAGTAAGCACCTTAAATCCATTCAGGAGCATGCAGAGAAACGAAAATGCTGCATGTCCCGGGGAATACTGGTTAGCTGAGGCAAATGTAGTACTTGTAACTTTAAAGTACACTGGAGGAAAAAGCTCATGAGTATTTATCATAATTTTGTCTGTAATTATTTACAAAAAGTTTCAAAAAGTGGGGAAAAAAAATTCCCAAATTCTCTAAATTCTTTTCTAACTGGTCTTTGCCAACTATTCTGTTTTACTGAGAAGTCAACTTACAATGTTCTAGCTTTAGGGGTCAGTATTGTGTAGTATACTAGCAATTATGAATTCAGTATTTTAAAAGGTACTTCATGTTACATATGTAATACATTAATTTATAGCACTTTAATGGACAAATATTTTTTAAAGTTTTATTTTTAAACCATGGTTAAGTCTGTGTGTGAGTCTATAACATGGGCACAGATGTTACAAAGCCAGGGTAGCATGCAGACCTCCTGGAGCAGGGGTGTCAATATGGATGCTGGGAACTGGAACTTGAGCCCTTTGCAAGAGTAAACAGGTATTCTTACCCAAAGCCATCTCTCAAGTTCCAATGGATATATTTAAATTAGATTTGGGTGATAAGGTATAAGAGCAGCTACATGTGTTTATTTTACGAAAAATAAAGAAAAGGCCTGTAGGGGCCAAGCAGAGAGCCCTGACACCTAGCACATGAAGCCTAAGGCAAAGCAGTGCCTCTTGCTCCTCCTACTGTATTAGTTACACTTAGCTACAAAGAATGTAAATCTGATTACTGTGGCTCAGAAAGTAAGGCTAAAAAGTAGGTGTGGTTCAGTAATCAAAAACCTAATGCCTTTTTTTTCATTTTATATGGTATATTGATATATATATTTATGAGCCCCACAATATTATCTTGAAGTTCTTTACATTTAATATATTTTATTATTTAAGTATTTCATACATATGTAGAATATTTATATCTTTTAAATATAGCAGCTGTAAGAAACTAATACACAAATTTAAGGATGACACTAATATTATCCACAATACATGGTCATAGTTTTCAATACTGGCAATGTGGATACTGTCATAACTAAGAGCCTTGTCATCTTAGAGAATGATGGTGCCAAGGGCCATAATATTTGTCCTATGAGTTGATGGGAATTAACCAATTAAAAGCACAACAAATCACTGCAGGCAGTCAGCAATAATACTCATACTAACTACTCTTCCCCCACAACAGTAATAACTTGTGCTGTCATAGTGAACATGAGATCACTGGCCATACTGTAAAGGCCAGAAGGCCACAGGCCACAGGCAGCCTCGCTGAACAGACTCTACCTAGCTCAAGTAAGGTAAACATGGCCCTAGCAAGCCTTGCCCTTCTCTCCCATTCCCTCTGCCTTCCTAAAAACTGTTGGGTTGCACTCCTAAAGCTGGTCATCAGGTCTGTTCCCTTATTTGACCCTTTCCTCCTACCAAAGACCAGCTATCAAAGTACTGAGTTCCAGCAATCAAAAGCCCCCCTTGGCTCACCTAATTAACATACCCAATTAAAGTTACACACCTCATCCTAACACAGGGCTTCCCCTTTCACCTCTATAAATGGCCATTTACTTATGAGCACCACCTGTCTCCTCTTTAATCACAGGCAACAAATACTCCTTTCCCCTGTTCATTTGTTCCCTTCCCTTTCTCCCTTATCCCCTATTGCCTGTATTTGTCTCTTATTCCCTGCCCTATGTTCCAGTGCAGTGCAAAAAGAAAAAGAAAAAGAAAAAGAAAAAGAAAAAGAAAAAGAAAAAGAAAAAGAAAAAGAAAGTGTCCTTTAGGCTAAGAGTTTGGCCTTAGGGTGTCTCGGACCAGCTTCAAGGTTCCCTACCCCGCACCCACTGACTTTGGTGGGCTGCACACAAAGGTCACGCCCTAACTAAATAAGAACTATCTCTGACAGACGTGCCGTGGCTGCACACAGCTCCTCTCCCACTTCTTACGTCTCAGTGTCACTTTCTGTCACAACAGTGCGCTCTGAATACTAAACTGCACAGTTTCACAGCAGAAGCCATCACAGGAACCCAGGCCTCACATCAAAGAAACACAAGACACCTTACTGGGGAATATTTCTACCTTATTAGTATTTCCAACAGATTTTTTTTTCCCATAAAGCTCTGTTTTACCACATACTCTTAGTGTCAACCATAAAATCTGCATCCTCCTCAGACAAATAGTGTACAAGGGTAGGAGACAGACTTCAATTACTAAAATCCTAGTATAGTTAAGTACTACAGACAAAGGGTTCAGTACCACAAGTAGCACTACGTCTCAAAAGAGCTGAGGTATACATCATACCTGTATATTCAGAAAACGGCTTGTGAATAACTCCTAGCACAGGTTTGCCATTCACAGCTACACACACCATGGTAGTGACATACTTCCGAAGATCCTCTAGGAGAAAACACAAAGGCATGGCTGTTAAAGTACTGTGTTTAACGCAGCACACAATATGATACTTACTTCGTCAGAACTGAGACGTGTACAACCCCTTTCAAAAGCAAAACTGCTCTAAGCAGGAAGAGAGCTGCTAAGTACATGTGAGATCTGGTTCTTGGGTTAGTCACTCAGTCCATCATTTTAGTAACTCCATTTCTTAGTATGAATTAACTAAGTCAAACTTAGTTTCTTTATCTGTAAAATACAGATAACAATTGTCCATCTTCAAATATAAATTAACCTTTAATCTTATAATCAAATTTAAAAATCAAGTTAGAAGTTTAAAATAGTTTTGTACAAAGGGATATACACACTAATTATTATTATGGACTCAAGCCAGTTCATTTTAGAAAACAAACTCAATAGTGTACATTTCTGCTATTTACTCATATAAATCAATTTTGCAATGTTAGTTTTATGTATGTACGTATGAATGTATGTATGTATGTATGTATGTTCACACACACACATACACACACCTGTGCCTTCCCTTAATAGTAATAATCTATTGAGTACACATTACAGTTCAAGTTCAGTATACAGAATGCCAAGGTGAAAAGTACAAATTCACATATTCTGGGGGTCTTGCCTTATAGGGGGACAAATAAATTTTAACATATACCACACAGGGGTAAAGCAAGAATTAGATATTGCGTGTAAGAAAGAGCCTGAGAAAGGACCAGAGAAATGAAACTTGAGCTGGGCAAGAATAATATAAATGTGTGTGTGTGTTGGGGGGTTGGTGGTGATAATCTTGTTTTGATACTTTTCACTTTCTGGCTCCATTAAATGTACTACTTTAAATTCATATATCAGATGTATATATAACAAAACCTGAATTCTTAATAACCTACGTAAATATTATAATCTGGCACACACTTTCCTTAGTGTTAGGCAGACATGGGTGGTGTGCTGGTGCCACTGAAGGAAGCGGTGTTATTAGAGGAGTATGCTATGGTAGGGAAACAGATGAGAATCATCCGTCCGTCTGAATGGTTCATGCAATATCCTGATAACCTAGTCTGGAAATCTAATCAGATTCTTAAAATCCAACTGGAAGGTTCTTAGATTTTTAAAGGATCTGCCACCATGTGTACACTATCTGCCTTGGTCCAGGCTCTCTAACAGAAAATGATAATGTGATGCTTGAGACTCACCCGTGTACTCCTGGGTAGCATCAAGCGGGTCAATCCAGACAGTCACACTTTCCGCAGGGACTTCTTTAGGAGCAACTATTTCCTTCAGGATGTCCTCAGGAATCTTACGATTCCATACAATGACCTCCTTGTCAGATGCATCCACATGTTCCTCAGTATTTATCTATAGTGGAAATAGTTGATATTACAAAGAGAAAACCATTATTATTTAATAGATCTCAAAAAATGTATCTCAGACAATTCATAAAAAATCTTATTAATGATAGCCTTAAAGTATTTCAAGGAATTTAATGCAATTTTTTTTTTAAAAAAAAGCATCATATAAAAGCACTGTAGTGACATTTTATCTTCAAATACTTTCTAATCTAATATTCAAGTTTAGTGTTTTGGTTAATGATGACTAGACTCCAAGTACAGGCAGGGTTCTAATACAAATTGAGAAACCATGTATCGCAGAAGTAAGTTAGTCCTGGCTGGATCAGGAGTAAAGGTCCTGAGAGACTGAAACTGGGGCAGTCTACAGCCCAGTGCTAGGGAGGCTCATGGGGGAGGCGTGGGCCTTATGCCACCATTAGGCTATTATTATAGGACTCGTTGTTAAAAAAGAGTAAAAAAAGAAATTCTAAAGCCTGAAAATAGATATTTTCTCGAGCATTGGACATAAGCAACTTCAGCTAGAATCAAACAGAACAACAATGCAAGTTACACAAAGAATGTGCCTTAAAAACAGAATTTGGGTGCTAAGGGGTAAAATTACTGAGTGGACTGTTTGTCTAAAATGTACCTTTAAGCAGTAAGGAAAAAGAAACCTGGAGATCACTAAATAGATAAGCTAGCATATTACAAAACCCAAATAAATTGAAACAAGAAATCAAAAAGGGCATAAAGATGAACTATCAAAGATGTATCTGAGGAAAAGAAGGTAAAATAAAAAAAATTCTTATTCATAAAAGAAAAAATTAAAACATAAATCTGATTTATCATAATCATGTAAAATTGTGGAGTGAGGAGAGAATATATAGAAATATATTTTTACTTCACGTTTGTGAGTGTTTTGCCTGCAAGAATGTTTGTGTTATCACATATGTTCAGTACACTGGTGGCCAGAAGATGGTGTAGAACTCTCATGAACTAGATTTACAGAAGGTTTGTGAGCTGCCATGTGGATGCTGGAAACTGAACCTGGATTCTCTCTAAGGACAGCAAATCCTCTTAACTGCTGAGCCATCTCTCCACCCCAACAGTTTTCAGAGCCAGTACTTTCCATAGGCCACCATCTATATGGGAACATGCAGTAATGTGCACAGTAAGAGCTCTGCTGAGCAAAGGACACTGCAGACCTCTCTCACTGGCATTTTCCACTGCTACACTCTGACTACTGAGCGAATGCACTAGCTAGGAAGCAACCCATGTTGTGTACTGTAGACTGTCTTGAGGCAGTCCTGAGTTCAATTCCCAGCAAACACATGCTTACATGAATTACTTTATTCCAAAATAGAGCACTCATACATGAAATAATGTAAATAAATCCTCATACCTACAATCTACATAATCACAACATACATGCAGAGGACCTAGGTCAGAACCACACAGACTCCCTATTGTTACTTCAATCTCTGTAAATCCCTATGAGCCCTGCCTAGTTAATTCTGTGGCATGTTCTCCTAGTGTCCTCAACCCCTCAATCCTTCCCTTCTGCAGAGTTCCCCAGGCTCTACCTAATGTTTGGCTGTGGATCTCTGCATGCGTTCCCATGAGCTGCTGGATGAAGCCTCTCTGATGATAACTAGTGGGGGGGGGGGGCGCGGTAGTGTCAGGAGACACACTTAGCCACCAGGGAAATACAAGTCAAAACTACTATGAGATTCCATCTTATACCTGTCAGAATGGCTAAGATCAAAACCACAAGTGACAGCTCATGCTGGCAAGGATGTGGAGCAAAGAAAGCACTCCTCCATTGCTGGTAGGAGTGGAAACTTGTATAGTCACCACAGCAACCAACTGAATCTACCTCAAGACCCAGCCATACCACTTCTGGGTACATACCCAAAGGATGCTTTATCCTACCACAAGGGCACTTGATCAACTATGTTCATAGCAGCCTTATTCTTAATAGTTCAAAACTAGAAACAGCTTCCCTTCTTAACAACCTGCCATCTTGTTAAATCAGATTATGTCAATCCTAATTTAAAAGAAATAAACAAAAAAAAAACCCTCCCAATAACTTTCAGCATGTAAAGATTGAATACAGAGTTTTCACATCTACCAGGTAAATCCTAGATGATCCAATGCTAGCAAACACTAGGCAGAATGTCTCTCCATTTGCGTATTTATGTTTGCACTCAAAAACTTACCATCTTCTTACGGGGTTTTTTAGACTTGCTGTACTTCTCCGCTAATTCAAACTCTCTCCAGCTTACTTAAGATGGTCTACAGATCTCAATTCAAATGAAAATATCTCAGTCTGACCTTCCCATACTAGCATAAAGATCCCTAACACACTCTTTGCACATAACAAGAGTTTTTCCTTTTCAAAGACCTCATAAGTTCCCAAAATGATCTTGTTTGTTTGCATATTAACTTACTTATCTTGAATAGCCAAGTCATAGATTCTCCTGCAAAACACCCATAAAATTTGGCACCATCTAAACCATATGTAAATGTTCAACTAACACTCCCTAATTGAAGATACTATTCTTAACCTATAGTGGTTTGGGTTTTTTCTCTCCATTTATTCTCCTCCACTCCTCTTCAGTGTTAGCAATTCAGCCTCCTGCATGCTCAATGTCTCTATTCTTGGATTTCAATAGGGAACCAAGTATAACAAAATCACAGAACCTTAGGACTTCCTACAAACAAGAGTTCTCACCATTCACTACCATCCCTTCTTATCCCAGACTGACTGCTCTCAAAGAAGTCATTAATGATTGAAATGGAAAATGAAGCTTTCAAAGAACCTATAATTTTAGTGAGTGATATAAAGCATTTCTAGAAACCAGAAAATTGCAAACTGATTATAGGCTATTCCTGTAAGTGATGCCTAGTCTTGTAATTTCCATCCATTCCTGGCAACTACTGATCTGACATAGTTGTTTATTAGCCTTAAGTATTATTAAGCATATATTTCTTTTGGTCAGCTGTTCTTCTTTGGTAAGTCTGCCTAGTGCTCACAAAATCTAATTCTTATTTCCTTCCCAGGCATATCAAAGTTCACAGAACTCATCTCCCTTGCAATAAAACATATATTGAATGTTCTAGCCCATGAATTATGGACAAAAATGTGACATATCTTTGTCGCTCATGAAAAGAAGAACAATTTTCCATGTTTCCCTGTCATGTTGCCATGGCAGAACTACACATTAACAACAACAACAACAGGGTCAGAGAGACAGTATGAAGGACAGCTATGTAACAGTGCTTCTAGAGCATTGCCTGCTCAGTCTTTGGTGATGAATGCATTTCCTCTTTCATATCTAATACTGGAAGCAGTTTAAAAGGCAGAATAAATTCTTACATGTATGATTGAATTTAATTTGATTCTCTTTCTCTAAACCTCTACATTGAAGAGCAACAGAAGGAAAACATTTAAGTGGTTTGAGAGGGATAAATAAAAAATAACATAGCAAAATAAAAAAATGTAGATCTGAAGAGATAAAAGTCTTAAGGGAAGCATAAACTATTATAAACTATGGTTTGATACAACATCTCAAATCCACTCTAAGGGATAATAGGGTGTCCAGATTTCTGTGATCTATGTGAGACAGCTATAAAACAGAAGATGGAATCTGTAACTTTTAAAGTGGAAAATGTTAATTGGTACAACCACTTCAGGGTTAGCAATCATATTTATTTAACATAAAGGTTATTAAACTAGTACACTCATATGTCCTTATATGTATATGTAACACATACAGACATATATACAGGTATTTAGGCTAGTTTTGTAACTTGGACTCCAGAAAGGTGAGACAAACTATTTTTTATCAGTTCTAAGAAAAGTTTAATGCCCCAAACACAATTAATGATGTTATGGTAGTTCAGTTAATTTGGGATTGAAGGGGCTTTTGGCCTTTAGAAGAATCACCCATCTAGTGCATTCATCCATAAATAATTATATAATTAATATAGTTTTAGATCTCACACATAATTCTCTATATGCTATGCACTATAAAGGACAATAGGGTACCGAGATTTTTGACTAAACATTATTTCTGAGTGTGGCTTGAGTGTTTCATGGTAAAATTAGTGTTTAAAAGAGCAGAGGCACCAGGTGGTGGTGGTGCATGCCTTTAAACCTAGTACTTGGGAGGCAGAGGCAGGCGGATCTCTGTGAGTTCAAGGCCAGCCTGGTCTACCAAATTTAGTTCCAGGACAGGAACCAAAGCTACAGAGAAACCCTGTCTCAAAAAAACCAAAAAAAAAAGCAAATAAACAAAAAGAGGAGACGCAGTACAGTTCTTCAGTCTTCCATAGTCCTGTGGGAAGCCTAAGAAACAGAAAGAGAAAGGGAATGTGTCCCTTCATGAACCATGACAGCTGAACTGAGCCAGGAGTCTTCTCTGTCCTCTAACAAAGACATACATTATTGGATCCATGGTTCTTATGCCTTTGGGTTTTAGCTGAACCACACCACCAACTTTCCTGGGTTTCTGTGTGCAGGCTGAAGACTGTGACTGTTCAGCCTCCTAAAGAGTTAACCCTCCTACTAAATAAACATCAGCTATTTCTCTGGAGAATGGCTACTTTCAAAATGTATAAAAGAATGCCCCCCCCGTACCTGTCCTATTTTATTTTTACTTTAAAAGACCTTTTCTTTTCTTTTTTTCCAGACAGGGTTTCTCTGTGTAACCTTGACTGTCCCGGGACTCTTTCTGTAAACCAGCCTGGCCTCGAACTCACAGATCCACCGGCCTCTGCCTCCTGAGTGCTGAGATTAAAGGCATGAACCACCACTGTCTGGCTAAAAGATCTTTTCTTAACACCTTCCTCTTGACTAAAACCTTGTAACAGATACCTTCTATTATTTTAGATCTTAAAAAAAAAAAAAAACCACTACAAAACCCAAAGTAAACAAAGCTAGTTCTTCTCTTACTTTCATGAGTCAACTACTCACAGGCCCAGCTTCTTAAGTCTCAGCATTATTCCCTGCCTCTGTTCCTCACCTGTTCATAAGCTTTCCTTCTTCTACATCATGCATGGTACAAGACACCTTCACACAAAGGAAACTAATCAGCTCCAAGGGAGCTGGGTCTCCACTTATACAGTTTCATTTGGTTTCTAGTCTAATAAACTGGGACTAAAAGGAGATAGCTCAGTATTACACATACTAAGTGCACTGATGTACAAAAATGAACACAACATCAGATCTGATATATCATTCAATACCTAACCTGAACACTCAAGGCAGACAAAGGATTCAGCCACAAGAAAACAGTTATCTTCTATTAAAGCACTGTGTTAATACCTGAAATCCAAAAGCTACCCTTGGTAGTTAATCTTTTTGTTTTCTACTTATATGTACACACAAACATACACAGATATTTAAAAACTTACGATGTAGCTGACTTTACCTTACATTAATAAAGCAGCTGTGCTTGCTACAGTCCTGTTGGGGAACATTAGCTGAAGATGTGGTACTTGTTTATGCTGTGGAACATTTGCGCGAGGATTCGAGATGCCTTGCATTCTTTTGTTGCATGTGTCTGACTCTGTGAAGCTGAGTTACTTTGCCTGTCTAAAACACCTGACTGGTTTAATAAAGAGCTGAATGGCCAATAACTAGGCAGGAGAAAGGATAGGTGGGGCTGACAAGCAGAGAGAATAAGCAGAAGGAGAAATCTGGGAAGGAAGATCAAGGAGAAGAGAGGACGAGGCCGCCAGGACCAGCCACCCAGTCACACAGCTGGCCACAGAGTAAGTAAACAAAGGTATATAAACTAGCGAAAGATAAAAGCCCAGAGGTAAAAGTTAAGAAAAGCTAGCTAGAGACAGACCAAGTTAAAGCTGGACATCTGTAAGTAAGAAAAAGTCTCCATGTATTTATTTGGGAGCTGAGTGGTGGGACCCCAAAGAGTAAAAGAGTTAAAAACAAAACAACCCCCCCAAAACACACTTCACTATCACTACCTTAATAATTACATGTTTTTTCCACCAAGAGGAGCTCACATAAGCTCAAGTGTTATGAACCTGACTACCATTTAGAGAACAGGCATGAATGAAATATACTTGTAAAAACTGCTATGACGTTCGATTAAAGTCCTACGTGACCACTATCTGAGCCACTACCTAGATTATATTAAATGTATTCATTGCACTATTATATAACTATCGTATATCAATAGTCCCCAAACTCCCATTTCTTTCACTACCTCTGAATGAAATTCAAGTGTTTGAGAAGACAAAGATATTTCACAAGTATATCTCACATCTAGATGCAAACAACGGCGTGATTTGTCACAGTAACACAAAAAGCAGTAAGGTACAAAAAAAAGTGGAAATATTCAGTGTTTTGTTTGGAAGGCATTTGGAAAAAAAAAATCTAGTAAAGTCAATGACATTTGCCATCCAGCAGCGTAACAGTTGAAATTCAATGTTTCACGGAGGCACAAGGGGGACGATGACACAAAGCCAGAAAGGAAAGAAAACCAAAACCATAATGGAAGAGGGGAGAGCGCTCTGTAAGTTAGGAAATTTTTCAATGACAATTCTTTTGAAGATCAGCAGGTCAGGAACCTTCCAAAGAAACCCGAGTTTATTTTTACTGTTTATCTAATCAACAAAACTATTGGAAGCAACTTTCATTTTCAGAAGCCAAAACCTATCTATTGTTTAAAAGATTCTGTTACACTATGTTGAGCCCTTCCCTCTGAACTACAATAAACTGGAAAAGACCCAGTGAAAAGTCAGAGGAAGAAGCCGAGGCAAGTGGATCCTGAATTCAAATCTAAGCTTAATTCCAGCTCCACCTGGACTAAAGAACCCCTGCAAGAAAGCATGTGCAGGCACGCGCACTCACACACGTGTACACACACACACACACACAGACACACACAGACACACACACACACACACAGACACACACACACACACAGACACACACACAGACACACATGCACACCCCCCAAAAAGCAGCCGCACTGAAACGATTAATTCCAAGAGAAAAGAAATGCCTAGATTAAGAAAATGTCAATTCCTATCTAAGAAACCTACCAAAGGGAAGGTCGATGTTACTTCTCTTTGATATAAAGACTCTTGAGAGCTAGGATACACTTAAGTGAAATTTCGAGAAAGCCTATCTTCAAATATTTCTTGAAAGGCAGTCCAAACTACGGAGTATGAACGGGGTCTTGCTAGCACAGCTTCGGCAACTCGTGAGCACAACCCCTTCCTCCCGCTGCTCTGCACACTCAAGATTTCTACAGGCCTTGGCCTTGTTGGCGGGGTTGTCTGCCAGAAAACACAGACTCAACAGCCAGGTCCTCCTCTAGTCATCCAATCCTAGGAGCACACAAAGGCCCAAGAGGTCCAACCCCTTCACTCGAATAAGAGCCTGTTACAGACGCCCCTGGTTCACTCGGCCAGCACCCCGGCATCCAAGCCCACCCAGGTCTCCCCAGTGCGGACACATCCGCCCACCCACAACCAGGGAGGAGAGGAGGAGCGTGACCCTGAGTGGGAAAAGTCCAGGCTCGCCCAGCTCCAGGGTGCGTGACCTTGCACCCGTTACCTCCTCGGTGTCTCCAAGTCCCCCCACCCCTGCAGATCCAGGGCGCTCCCGATCAGCGAGGGCACCGGGGCCAGCACCCACCTGCACGTTGGGGAAGGCCGTCTTGAGCAGGTAGAACATCTTGCGGTTGGACAGCACGTCGCCGCTGGTCATCTTGTCCTCGGCGCCCTCGCGCGTCTTCCCCTTGGACTTCTCGTGGAGGACATTGCTCTCGCGGACCCGCCTCACCTCCTGGCCGCCGCGCTCGGCCGCCAGCACCGCCACGGCCAGCATCTCGCGCAGGTCCACCGCGCCCCCGTCCCCGCCGGCCGACTCGGCCGCTCCGCCCGCCGCCGGCTCGCCCCCCAGGCCGAACAGGCTGAAGCGGCCGGCCAGGAAGCCGGAGTAGAGGTGGTAAAGCACCCCGAGCCCCAGCAGGAAGAACACGGCCACCCCCAGCGGGGACAGGCGGATGCCCATGGGGGCCATGGCGCGCGACCGGGCGCTAGGGCCGCCTCCGGCCCGCCGCTCAGTCCGCTACAACGGCCCCTGTCTCCCGGCGCCCGTGCGCGCCATCACCGCCCGGGGAAAGCCGCCCCGAGCCCCGAGCCCCGAGCCCCGAGCCCCGAGCCCCGAGCCCC
>JABTXL010000001.1:41806898-41863990 GCA_025134845.1 Neodon shergylaensis
CTCTCTCTCTCTCTCTCTCTCTCTCTCTCTCTCTCTCTCTCTCTCTCATGTGTTTGTGTGTGTGTTCTTTAAAAATGTGGTAGGAGAGGAGATTAGTAGATACAGGTTATTGACACAAGTCTATAATTCTAGCACTTAGGAGGCTGGGGCCAGAGTCTTGCAAGGACCTGGGAGAAGGAGGGTGACTGGGGCCATATGAAAAATGTGGAGCAGTCATCACTGACTGGTAGTTATAAGACTCTCACACTAGTACTTCCCTGCCTCTCTCTTTTCCAAGATATATCTATATATGCTAAACATTAGTTTTGTGAACTGGCTTTTCCAGGGCTAAAAATAACCTGTGTTCAGGATTCTAGAGTTGGCTGATTAGAACCTACACCTGTGTGGAGAGTTAGATTATTGCAGGTCCAGAGCCAAATTGTATTAGCCTATCTTTACCCCTTTAATAGCCATCCACTGTCTGCCTTTGCATCTGACCCAACAGCCTTATGGCTATCACATAGAACCTTTTGGGATGTCTTAACAGAACACTGGCTTCCATCAGTCTAAAAAGCATGGTGTCAGCTAGAATCTAACCTACAGCCGAGATTTCTCTGCTTAGCTAATAAATAAATCAGAAGCTTTACTAAGAAATTGAGAAAAAAAATCGTAGTGGGTCTATCATCATTTTGAAATATACCCCACCCAGCCCCCTGCACAGGATTTAATCTATAACATCTATTTTTTTTAACCATGTCAGGGCTTTGGGGTTGAGACCCTGAACAGCAAGCCCAGCCCTAGTTTTGAATGACTCTCAATTGCCATTAAGACAATGTGTTAATCACAGGTACTTCTGATGGATTGTGTCTCAGTAAGGGTAACAACAAAAAAAAAAAAAACATTTTTTTCCTGTTATTTGTGAGTTATCTGGGACTAACCGGAGACCCCTCTACAGAAAGAAAAAGTCCCAACCAGGATTTCAAAGGAGCTACCAAGTTGTTCATGAAAGTAGAAGTTGGGTAGACCTGCAAAGGCAAACCTAGACCTGCGGCAGGTGTGTTTGTGGACAAAACGTTCTCTAGACATTTTGTTGAATGGAATTAGTATATTTGCTAAGGATTACGGGCTGCTGAAGATCTTGGCAATGGAGGTCTCGAGTGAGATATAAAATACTCCTCTGGTATAAATTCTTTCTGTGAAAACCACATGCCTCCTCTTTCCTGGAGTTTCTCTTTGATAAAGCAATAAATTTGGACCACATGGCCTCTCCATTCTTTTCTGATACTAACTTGGGGAATTTTATCACACAGCATGGCGTGTTGCCTCCATGGCGTTCCCCAGGCCACATCTGCTACTTTTTATCATTCCTTAGCAAAGCAAATCAGTTTTCATGGGAAAAGGTTGCTCGCATTGCCACCTGGAAGGACTGCCTTGGGAAAACATGGCAGAGCAGAGACTGAACTTCTCCATCCCCTTGCCATAATGTCTGAGACTGGGTTTGCCCTCCCTCTACAAACAGCTTGATAAACTACACGAAAGAGTGTATTTTGGATACTGAGCGCAGGCATTGTATGTCTATGACCTCTGGGGGAAACTGAAGGAAGTAAATTGTAGGTTATTTTTATATTCCTATTCAGATACAGCTTGAACATGTCCCCCGGGGGTTAGGTGTATTGAAGGCTTGGAAGCCAGTGTGGCTACCTGAAGACGTGGAAACCTTAAGCAGTAGGCTCAATGAGGGTTATAAGACTAGCCTTTTCCTGTGCCTTGGCTTCCTATCCTGCTATGTGATCCTCGCCACACATTCTCTGTCACCATGATGATGCCATGGAACCCTGACCAGAGTCAAATTGGTGGCACCGCACCATGTCCTTGGACCTTCGTTTAAGTGACTAACTTTGTATATAAAGCTGCCCAGTGTCTCAGTTAGGGTTTCTATTACTGTAAAGACAGATCACGTCCATGGCAACTCGTATAAAGGAAAACATTTGATTAGGGCTAGCTTATGGTTTCAGAAGTTTAGTTCATTATCATCATGGTAGGATGTAGCAGCATGCCGAAGACTTGATGCTGGAGAAGTAGCTCAGAGTCCTACATCTTGGTCCACAGGCAGCAGAAGCAACTGTGCAACTGGGCATTGCTTGAGCATAGGAGACCTCAAAGACTTCCTCCACAGTGACTCACTTTTCTAACAAGGCCACACCTACTCTGACAAAGCCATTCCTCCTACTAGTGCCACTCCTTATGGGGGCTATTTTCTTTCAAATCATTGCACCCAGTTTCAGGCATTTTGTAATACTACCAGAAGGCTAAGATACTTGCATTTATGTTTGTTTGTTTGTTTTTTTTTTCTGGGAGCAGTTCAAGAAGAAAAATTCCCAATACTACCTGGAGATCTCTCTGTATTGAGGAAACAGTGATTCACACTTCATGATGCTAAGGGGCTTGTAATTCACACACACACACACAGAGGTCACAGAAAGTATGAAGTCTGTATGTGTATCTGATTCTTCTGTTGAGGGTTAAAATGTGCATATGCAGACAAACTCCACAAGGTTAGGAAGAGAATGGAGTTCAGGGAGAAATGCCAGGCCTTCTAGCTATGCTGCTTAGAATTTAGACATGGCCTTCTGCAGAGTTACAAAAGGATCGGACCTTGAATTGATCAAAGCTAATGCTGAAGAGCTCTTGATACAATCTGGCAGATCATCCTCAAAAAAACTTTGAAAAAAACAAAATACAAACTTCTGAAGATAAAACTGATGAGCAACCTGGTAGTCTGAACAGAGACACTATTTGTAAAAATAAACACAGAAACTCAAACATTCAGGCATGTAATCCTAGGAACACCCAGAACACAATAAAGAGGACTAAGTGGTGAAAAAGCAGCATATAACCAGTAGAAAACCAAGTCAGTAGAAAGATAGAAATAATGGAATGTCCGGAAAAGGGTTTAGGCAGTTGTTAATAAGCTCAGAATTTAGAGTAAGCAACAACATGAAGAAAACGCAGAAAAGAACCCAGTGGGACAGATATGAACGAGGGGAGGCTTACACGAACAGCCACAGAGCTGCACTGCAGAAGAAAAGCTGTGGGTCTAACCATAGTTCAGAGACCCTTCTCAGCCTACAGGAAACGGAAACAAAAGGGATGTCATTAGCCTCTAAACCATTAGCAGGTGCTCTGACACCTTGTCAATTTTGATTTAAACCATGAGCCTACAGATCCAGAAGCTCGAGTGTATGAAAAGTCCAGAAAATGTCTCTGGTGCATCATAATCAATGCTAAAACAGCAATGAAGAATAAAACTTAAAATTTTAGACAGAGGCGGGCATGGTCGTACACACCTTTAATAACAGCACGTAGGCAGATCTCTGTGAGCTGGAAGGCAGTCTGGTCAACATAGCAAGTTCCAGGACAGCCAGGGCTCTTAGTGAGACCTTGGGGATGGGAGGGGAGAGAAGCAAGGGGGGGGGGGGAAGGAAGGAAGGGAAGGAAGGAAATAGATATATTATACACAAAGGTGGAAGACAAGCTTGAACTTAACATCAGAAATATTGTTGCCACAAAACTATGGAGTGACTTTTCAAAAGCTGAATGTAAAATGTTGCTAGAATATAATTTCATAGTGAGTGAGAATAGCTTTCGAAGTAAAGACCATTTCTGACAGACAAAAGTTGAGAATTTTTTGCTTCCTGGATAACCTAAAAACTGTTATTTGAAGTTTGAGAATGCTGTAACATTGTGGAAATCTGAATCCACACAAAGGAAAGGCGAGAGTGTCAACAGATTGGTAAAATTAAAACAATAATTTTATGTAAACTCTTCAAAACTATTTCAGGAAAATCCACAACATATGGCCGTGCTTGTGCCGTTGTGCACAATGCACCCCGATGGTAGAGTGGTGGAACAGGGAGCATAAAGCCTGCTGGTGGAAGTTGCTCTTCTTAGTAAAGGGCTACGCTATTCCCCTATTCCATTTGAATGAACATGCTGATAAACCAAAGAAGAGCAACAAAGGAGGATAGCACGAGGCATAGCCAATCAGCTGCGTGAATTCAGACAGCCTGACAAAGGCCTGAGAAGATAAAGAATATAATTCAAACAGAGAAGTACTTCTCCTGGCTCCCTCCTTGAGGATATTCTTCTCCCAAGGAAGTTCAGCTCCTTGTTTACACCACTTTCCAGTAAGGGACACGTCAGATTCTGACTTCATTGATGGATCAACTCATTTACTAGGTCAGTGGCTCATGATTTTATCATGGGTTACAAAGTCTACCCTCTGAACACTGCACTGAGAACAAAGTCTTCAATACAAGAGCCTTTGGTGGTGGTGAGTGGGGGGTAGGGACACACTTAAAATCTAATCATAATGTCAGCCCAGGAGATCTTAATCCGAAAAATCTTAAAAACTACTACATTTTCCTGGTGTGGTGGCTCACATCTTTAACACCAGCACTCAAGAAGCTGAGGCTAGTAGATCTCTATGATTTCATGGCCAGCCCTGTCTATGAAGTGAGTTCCATGACAGCCAGAGCTTTGACACAGAGAAACCCTGTCTTAAAAAATCAAAACAACAATAAAAACTGCATTAATTTCAAAATAACAGGAATAGGGGTAAAAATGAACTAGACACTAGAAAGATAAAGTCTTGGAATAAGTCACATTTATAATAGGATTGAATGAATGTCATTTAAACACAGTACTCAGCAGACAGGGATTTATAGACCGAATAAAACAGAAAAATTGTTATATACATACATAAGCAATACACTCTGAATAAGTAGTTTATTCAAATGTAAGCATTGCTAAGTATATGTCTGTAATCCCTCAGAAGGCTGAGGCAGGAGAATTGTGAGATTTATCAGAGTGGAAAAAGAAAGAAATATGGAGAAACTATAGTAATATTAGAGCAAATAGAAGTTGGGCAAATAAATAGTACCCAGAATTAAAAAATTTCCTAATGCGGTGAGGGTCAGATGCTACTGACATAATGATCTAAGCATGTGTGCACCTCAATTAAGACTGTGACCATAGGCAGAATAAAGTCTGGAGAATGGAGGAGCGGGGTGGAGCCACGGGAGTAGAGAAATGTTTACCTTGGCTCTCTACTGTTATAATATGTGCATAAAGGAGAAAAGCAGGAAGCACACGGAAAATCTAAGCAGCACCCACAGTGTTGAGCAATTGGACCTGGGTGACATTTACAGAAGACTCCACCCAACATGGCAAACAATGCTATTCATCAGTACACTTGAATCATTGACCAATACTATGTGCGGAACCATAAAAGAAACCAAAAAAGTCAACAGAATTCTAAAGGTAGAAGTGCGAAACATATGCTAGATCGAAATAGTGCAAAGCCAAATCTTTATACTGAATAATTTCAGTGTACTTGGGAATTCTACAATGTTCTCAGTAATTCATGGTTCAGAAGATAAATGAAAAGAAAGGTAAAAGTGTTATGATCTGCATGATAGTGAAAACACGTCTTTTTCCAGGTGAGAGCACAAGTCTCCAGAGGGGTGCAACATGCTTACAGAGTGTTAGAGTTTTAAAAAGTAATCTTTATTTGTTTAATTTTATGTATATGAGTGGATATATGTACACTATGTGCATCCATGGTGCCTGTGGAGGTCAGAAGAGAGGTAGGATCCCCTGTAACTGGAATTAGAGGTGTCTGTGCAGCCATATGGTGCTGGGAACTAAACTCAGGTCCTCTGCAAGAGGAACAGAAATTGCTCCGAATCCCTGAGCCATTTCTCCAGCCCATTTGCAGCATTTTATAACCAGCTTCTCTACTAAGACCTCATAGCAAATGTATTTTATGTCATTTATATTTTGTTCGCTAGTATCCCACAGCATGGTCCTACTGCTTTTTTTTAAGTCATTCTTTTCTAATTGACTGATTACATAATTCTCCTTTTCTTCCTGATTTTGCTATTATTGATAATGACCTAATTACAAAATTGCCATTGTACTTTCCTTGCATACTTCGTGAGGAATGCATATTCTAAACAATAAAATTAGTTAAAAATATCTAATCTAACATGGATTGATATGTCTGTGCATGTAATGCACTCTCTACTCTTGGTGCAGAGGTGCCGAAGGAAAAGATAAATTATGTTGATCAGCCTCTGCCCTCCAACCTCAAGCTTTATTTCTATACAAGGTTCATACTTGGAAGGAGAAAGCAGCATTACAGGATGTTCTAGTTTTATATTTTTACAGTTTACCCTGTAATATTTCTAAAATTCCACGAACTATCTCAAGTAAAGGAATGCATGCCCTAGAGAACAGTACCGGATATGAATTCTTCAGTTGCTTCAACTGTTCCCGTTCCCCACTCTGTCTTGGGGGATCACAAATGCAGATCCAGAGGAGGCTGAGCTGACTTAGATGTTAACAGCAATGATGATCCGGTGCTTGTTATTGTTCTTGACAGGTGTTTCTGTACTAAATATTTTTGTAATAAAAACTCTGATGGGATTTTCTTCCCATTCCACCAGTATTTTTTTTTTAACGCTTTTTGGCATTAATACAACATTCATTAAGAACCAAGTGTACACAATATCTGCAAAGCACTGGCTGTAATAGAAACAGAAATTGGCTTAAATAGAACTTACACAAGTTATCTCCATCCTGCTTCCAACAAATAAAGCTATTGTAAAGTGCTGAATCGTTCAATCTTTGTAACTCCAAAAAAGCAGATCATGATTAAGGGGAATGTTTTCTTCTCTGTGTCTGTGAGCAATTCCTTTTGAGATTGATAAGGGTGCAATCGCACTTCAAAGAAAAGAATTGCTTTTCTGTGATGCCTTTTGCAGGTGGTTAAAAGAATTCTAAATATCATGCACAGACAGATGGCTCCGCTCACACTCAGAAGCTCAGCCAAGCAGATGGCAGCAGGGCACAGAGAAATCCATAAGTTTAGGTCTTCTAGGCATGGCTGGATCCACAGTGAGAGTTTCATTTCCCACCCTTCCTTCTATAAGGGAATGCCAACATTCTGTGTTGATCTTCTGTGAACAGGTACAGCTAAACTCTTAAAAATGGCGGAAGTTTGACTTGAACGAGAGTGCTATCATCAGGATCACTTAAGGTTCTTCAACAGCTGCGACCTCTGTGATAGCCAGCATAATTGGGTGATGCCTCCAGCCCTCCAGCCCTTCTTAAAATGTTTCCAATCTAAGATCTATGGTCTTCTGAAAGGTTTGTGGCTTTTCCCCTAGTGCTTGCTTAGGGGTCAGGTAGATGCCATCCCTTCTCTATTAGGTAATGTACCTTTTACCACATGACTTTAACTTCAATATTCTAGGATGCATCCTACTCTTTGGCTTTGGTCATTTGTTTTCTTCCTTCCTATGGTTTGACCTACCACGATCTCTTAGGAAACTACCTTTGACTTGACCCATCATAATCGCTAGTTCTAAAGCTTCTGATACTTTTCTAAACCCTTGGACAATTAAATGATTTCAAAAGAACAAGTTCCTAACTTTGCTGGAGAAAATGGCTCAAACTTCCATGTTACTGTTTTCTAATGCTTTTATAGGAGGGAGAATAATGCATTCAACCAAAAAATTAATATCACCATCAATTTTGCTGCTGAAAATTAAAAATTTCAGGACAAACATATCCATTTCTGTATAATTTGAATGTAGTCCCAGGGACACCAAATTTAATGATGAGCAAGGCAGTAATGGCAGTGTGAAAATATGGCTCCAGGACAGGATAGAACAGATGTTGGGACTGGTGTCCTTGTTATCAAACAATAAAATGACGATTCTTGTGTACTACTCTGCAAATCTGTCTAAAATTGACACTTAATTAGCTATTAAGCTTTATTTTAATGTACAAGTACAATTCATAGGAGGAGTCATCATGTGCATGTATGTGCTAAATGCATGTGAATGCACCAGGTCAAATCAGGGTATCCATTATCCTCCTCTGTTTCTTTCTACTTTATTTCCTTGAGAAAAGGTCTCTCAACTGGACTGGAAGCTTGCCATTTTGGCTAAGATGGTTGAACAGCAAGTTCTCAGGATTCACCCTTCTCTGTGTCCAGGTGCTAGGATGGCTTTTATGTGGCCACTAAGAATTCAAAGTCAGGTCCTCATGTTTGTAGAGCAGTGCTCTTGTTACAAGAATTAATATCCTTGGAGGTGACGAAAGATGGACCTCCTTCGTAATTGACTTTGAACCCAGCTCCTGTTTTCTGGTAATACTAGAAAGGTAAACATCAGATTTGCCACTCTGTACAATTTAAAATACCACAGGAGAAGGTGAGGAGTCAGAGCTTTGTCGGTTTCTTTTAGGGGGAAGCTATTTCTTCCTGGTCAAAAGAATGGAGTCAACCTCTAGCCGTGGGTGGAGATACGGCAGTCTGATCTGCTCCAAGACAAATACTATAGCCTCCTTTCTTAGAAGATAATCCACTAGACCTCCAGGTGACCAGTCCTCCGGAAGGTTGATTCTTCTGAGGACACAGTGAGGAGAGCAAATGAATATAGTTGTCTCCTTAATGAGATAATATGCCTCCTCTCCCACTGCGCAAGCACACACACAACTGTCATTGGAGAAGTCCCTTGAAAAACTTCCTTCTTGTCAGTACTGCTAAGCCTGGCTGACTTTCTGAGTTACAACTCAGGAAGGCTTAACTGTACCTTTAAAAAAAAAAACCAGTTTCTTTGGGATACTGGCCAAAAGCCTATACCTGCTATCCCTGACAATCTGTGCTTTCTCAACTTTTCTTGAAAGTCTCCCTCCTCCTCTATCCTGTAGCAGCTTACTGACTTCCATTGTTGAAAATGCCAGCTTGCTCAGGTCCTAGCCCAAAAGGCATAGTTTTCTCTTCTTTGTCCATATCTCCCTCCTTATAGCAGACCCAAATATGGTCATAAGCAGTAGCCCAGGCCAGGATATCACCTTGCCCCAGGGTGGCAAGTGGGTAGCTAACATTAACCCCTTCCTCACAGCCTCCCTTTTCAGAAATCCTCTCTCCACAGCACATAAACCATTCTGCCTCTCTTTCTCTCCCATTTTACCACTATATAGACTTGTGGCCTGACGCCACAAGTCGCTGGGTGGGCACGTGGATGATTCAGGCAGGCTGAACCATGAGGACCCAAGCTGCTCCATGGGTGTCTTTTACTGGCCTGATCCATATTTGTTTTCAATTTAATCTATTTTCTACTGTCTCCTATAATTAGTTTTGAACCATGTGTTATTGAGAGGCACTTGTTTTAAATTGGTTAGGGTTTAGGATACCATAGCTATTTCTTTGTTCTTAACCTGAACCTGGTATCATCAGAAAATATTCTCTTCGATTTGTAATCCTGAGTGAAATTCAGTTTTTCTTCATTGTATTAATGTTTTCTTCTAAGCATTTGAATATAGTTTTACAAGAAACACTGAGCTAATTCCTCACTTAAACCATTCCTCATCTTATTCCGTGGCCTGGCTTTTCTCCTGACATGTTACACTTTCCTGCCTCTTTGTGAGTCTACTAATTTCTGTTAGATGTTTACCATCATTCACATAGGTATACTCTGTGTCTGTTTCTGTTAACTTCCTTTTAAAATGTTAGTTAGGCTTTGTTCTGGTCCGCAGTTGGTTTAGAAGCATTTGAATTCTCTCTAGTACTGGATGCTTCACAGCTCAGAACGATCTCTGTGTTCTTACCATGTTCAGCAGGAGCAATGAACAGCTATGATCTGAGTATGGTCTGCAGAGCTGCAATCCTGATTGTTAGGAGCAGCCCAGAGGATCAAGATTTAGGGATCCTGGCTCAAAAACAAACACAGAATATCCTAGTGAGTGTCGTCTTATCTGGATTACTGCTCTTGTGTTGATTGCCATCCTAGGCTCTCTATTATTTAATATCTGGAAAATGCATTTTTCAAAAAAAGCATATTCTACTGGAATCTCTTGTTGTTTAAGGCGGAAGTGTTTATCAGTGCCTGTTGTTTCATTTTGGACTGCAAATATCCCCTGAACTCTATCTTGAAAAACTAGGGGAAGGACTCAAGATCTGCCAACTATATTTAAACTACAAAACATATTTTGAAATAAATAAAGTCTCAAGTAAATGAAAATCAGAGAAGGGTTTTTTAAAGTCATCTCCATTCAATAATATGCAAATATGTCTCAAGTCCTTAACAAGTTTAGTGACCCACTAAGTAGCAAAATTAAGCAGGCATAATTTAAGCAATTTTATATTTTTATGTTTATAGTTTTAATGCCTTCTCCTGTGCATCACTTCCTGGAACCCTAACAAAGCCTTGGTTCTCAGTAGGCCTAGAAGATAAGTATCTTAATTGCAAGCATCTGATCAAAAACTGTGTTATATTTGATTGCCCATAAAGCTTTTTGGGGCTTCATTTAAATTACCAAATAGTTTAGAAAATGAAAACAATGGGAAGGAGTAATAAGATTTGAAGAGGAAAAGGAGAATTTGCATGAAAACTTGGGTGCTTTGTAGTTTTCATACACATAAATATCTCAAACATATAAATGAGCTTCACGGGACTAGGTGAGATTTTATAGACATCCTCAAAAGGAAGGCTTACCTACCATCTTGATTCGTCTTTCTAAACAGTCCTAGTTTAGAAAGTAGAATAAGGATAATGAAAATGACAGTTTTTAATTAGGCACTTACTGCACAATTAGGTCCTTGCCAAGTGCCTGTTACAGAACTTAATTCTCAAAGCAATGCTATTAGCCACAGACGCACACACTAAAGCCTGAAGAGATTACAAACCCAACCTCTAGGGTATGTAGTTAATAACCAACTGAGCCTGCATCTGATCCAACTAAGTTTCACTTTGTGAAGCTGAGATCTCAACCCTAATTATCTAACTTCCTCCAAAGAAAATCTTTATCCCCTTGCCATGCTGAGACAAGGAACTTAACTTTTTCTTCACTGCACTCCTGTTTATTTAGTTTCACAATATTTACCATAAAATGTATATTAGATTATGCAAGCAAGATTCAGCCGACTTTAAAAACTGACTCATTGAATACTTGGCAACCAGCGAAGGGGGAGTTGCCCATCCAGATGCACAAAGATGTGTACTACAGTTTTGAAAGTCTGAAGTGAATTACATTTCAGCAAGTTCTAAGATTGTGCCAACCCATAAATCTGTTTATGTTAGTGCACCATGAAAACTTTTCAGATTGATATCTAAAATGCTAAGAGTAGGTATCAGAAATGAAGAAGCTAGATACTGGTTTCTACTAAGAAAAAGAAATACAGACTTTTGGCTTTCTCTTTCAGACTCAAACCTAAAGAAATAATGGAAATATAAAGGAGAATTTGAGGAATTAGAAAAACAAAAATCCAAGAAGGATGAGGCATGGACCTAACATTCATGATAAGATGTTCTGTGTGGAGGGCTGCTGGGGGCAGACTAAGGGAAGGCTTCAAAGGAAGTCTTTAAGCAATGATCTAGTGCATATTAAAACCATTTAATTTATACCAGATAATACAGAACTGACTTTATTATTTATTCAGTTTCAAAAATTAATCATCATTTTAGTTTTTACAGGATCCTATAGAAATAACATCACCCACCATGACATCTAGAAGTAATTCTAGAAAACAAAGTTTCCTCTCTGAACAAAGTTTGTCCTCAGGTTTACTTATAACTACTAGGTATGGTTATAAGTAATTAAGGTTGGGAGTGAAAATAAAGTTAGCTCAGGGATCTCTTTTGAATAAGGAAAAAAGAGGATTAGATAGGATGGGATAATAGGTAGATTCAATTATTACTTGTGAGCTATTATTTATAGATAATTTACATTGGTATAGATTCTTGTATATTGAAACAAATTTAAATTATATTTTATATTGAATATTCTTCTATTTCTATTTACAATAAATGTATACTTATGCAAAGTTATTTTGTCATATTGTATGCATAAATGTTTTTACCTATGCTCAAGATATTTTGTATATTGATGCAATTTTAGGATATATTTATCATATTACACTATACATTTCTACCCATAATCAAGATACTTATATATTATTTACATTTTGAGGTCATTGTTCTCATTTGCTGAACATTTGTTTAAGAATTGTTTAATATTTTAATATGAAGCCTTATTCTTTAAGCTCTATTAGTATTCCATGTTTATCATACTTGTAATTAGACTAATCAGGTTCCTTAGATGCAGAGAGATTGTATTCTACGTAGATAAGTAATCTTCAAAAACTTCAAAGAACTGTAGAATATGACCTTTAAATAACTTAGGATTCTTTTGATGTGAGACACGATTGCTCCTTGGCAGCACTGATCTATTCCTGAGAGAATGTTGACTACTCCACTGGATCTTGTTTTCTTTTTGGCAAAACCGGCCCTTGGGCAAAGAACTGCTCCGATTCAGTCACTGACAAAATGCATGTTGCCTAGACTGGGATACAAGAAAAAAGGCTGCCAAACCTTGCCAAGACAGGGTGAGACAGTTTTTCAAGTTTTGCTGCCTCTGAAAATGGCCTGTCAGTTACTCTAGGCTTTAGCCAAAGTTGGTTGTCCCAACATTGCAAATGAGACTTTAGGTGATTGCTCAGATAGCCAGTTGTCTTTGTCATTTCTTGCACCTTTTAGAAGTTACTTGATTGCACTTTCTGTTTACTCAAGTAATATTATTTCCCTTGTCAGGCCTTTGATGGGATTGAAGAATAGATAGTCACAGTTACTTTCCTCTCATGACTTAGCCAAGCCATTTTTAATTTTAGACTTAGATTCCTTAGGATAGGATAACTATTGAAACATTTAGCATATGTTTCTTGTTTGAGGTGTTCATGCTGGTTGTAATTCTAATTTTTATGTATGTTTTTTGCCTCTTCTTTTCCCTAAACAATATTTAATGTTTGTTTTTATTGTCTAATTTTATGTTAGACTTAGAACTCTTTTATTTAGACAAAAGGGATAAGTACTGTGGGAATGCCTTCAGCCAAAATCCTTTATGATACCGGCCCACTTAGGGCATAGTTTCATGTACTATAAATGCAGATGAAAAGCTTGCATGGACCTCTTGGCTGCTGGATTCATTTCCAGTTCCCAGTGCATGCAGAAGACTGCAGATCACTACTATTTTTGTGAGTTTATCCCTTAATAAATAAACATTTGTTATACTCCATTCTGGGCTATTTTGGAGCTCCTTTGTATGCCAACAATCACCTTTATTTTTATTTTTTTAGACAAAAAAGGAAAAATGTTGTGGTATCTTGTGTGTACAAATAAAGCTTATATTCCCTCTTCCCTCTCTTGGACTGGATTCCCTGAATTTGGCCTGGTGCTTGCTTGTACGTTTTTGCATCTAGTTCTATCAATTACTAGAAGAAGTCCCTAGCTTCTCTGGAGCTGTGGATTGTAGTCTGATTATCCTTTGCTTTGTTTTATATCTTCTATCCACTTTTGGGTGAGTACATAACATATTTGTCTTTCTGAACCTGGGTTATCTCACTCAGGATGTTTTTTCCTAGTTCCATCCATTTGCCTGAAAATTTCATGATGTCATTGTTTATCACAGTTGAGTAATACTTCATTGCACAATTGTACCACATCTTCTTTATCCATTCTTCAGTTGAGGGACATCTAGATTGTTTTCAGGTTCTTGTTATTATGAATAATGCTGCTATGAATATTGTTGAGAAAGTGTTCTTGTGGCATGATTGAGTATCCTTTGCAGTAGAATTTGAGGAATTAGAAAAACAAAAATCCACTAGTTGCGGTAGATTAAGTCCCAATTTTTGAGAAACTGCAATACTGATTTCCAGAATGGCTGTACCAGATTTCAGTCTCATCATCAGTGAATGAGTGTTCCCCTTACTCTACATTCTCTACAACATAAGCTGTCCTCAGTATTTTTGATCTTAGCCATTCCAATGGGTATAATAAGATGGTTCCTCAGAGTCATTTTGATTTGCAAGTCCCTCATGATTAAAGATGTTGAGCAATTCCTTAAATGTCTTTTAGCCATTTGAATTTCTTCTGCTAAGAATTCTGTTTAGTTCTCCACCCCATTTTTAACTGGATTATTTGGCGTTTTGGTGTCCATTTCTTGAACAAGTGAGATCAAGATCATGGAAACTTATGAACTCTGGGTGGAGAGCTGTGGAGCTTTCATGGGTCTGGACTAGGTCAGCTACATGCAGGAGTCAGTTGTGAAGGTTGGGATATCTGAGGGACCTCTGGCAGTAGAACCTGGATCTATCCCTGGTGCAGGAGCTAGCTTGTTAGAGCTCATTCCCTATGTGGGGATGCCATACTCAGACTTAATGCAGAGACAAGGGTCTTGTTCCTGCCCCAAATTAATGTGCCAAGCTGTGTTAACTCCCCATGGGAGGCTTTACTTGTTGGGAGGAGTGGATAGGGGCAGGCTAGGGGTGAGGAGAGGGGGCAGAAGGAGTAGCACAGAGAAGATTGTTTCGAATGTAAAATGAATTAAAATAATAAAATAAAAACAAATAAAGCTTGCCTAAAGATTAGAGGGCAGAGCTAGCTACTAGCTAGCTACAGGGGTCTGGAGGGCTGTACAGATAGAAAGTGATATCCCTGGACCAAGAGAGGAAGTAGTAAGGTGGGAGGAGATGGGAACTCAGTCTCTTTTGACTGGGAAGTTGGTAGGTAAGGTGACTCTGGTTTTGCTCCTTTGTCTTTTTGATCTCTCAGTATTTCCTCCATTATCTGACTCCAGGCTTTTATTATTAAGACTTATTAGAACTCGTGCAACAATCTAGCCTCTTCTTGACCTGGGTGTGGGAGAAATTGCTGCTTCCCCCTCAGTGGGCAGAAGTTACATCTTACTGATGTGCAGAAAGTATTATCAGGGCAATGCAAAGCCCTAGAATCAGAAGTCAGCCAAACTCTCTCTCGCCACATCCCCAGGGTGCAAGGATAAAACCTCGAGAGACTATATTCTCTCAGTCTTTCTCCCTTTTCTAGTCCAGAGGAGTGCCTACAAAGCAAATGATCTGAGTGCTTCCTGTGCATGGGGCTCTGTGACCTGGGACTCATGCCCTTCTTTTTCCTTGAACTCATTGGGTGGCATTCTTTTTTTGTGTGTGTGTGCGTGTGTGTGTTTTGTTTTTCGATACAGGGTTTCTCTGTGCAGCACTGACTGTCCCAGAACTTATTATGTAGGCCAGGCTGACCTCTAATTCAGAGGTCCACCTGCCTCTGCCTCCTGAGTGCTAGGATTAAAGGCGTGCACTACCACTGCCTGGTAGGGATTGTCAAAGCAATAAAGATTTAAGTTATGAATATGAAGCAAGAACATGAGCAGACAGCCACAAACCAAGGGTGTGAAGCATATGGGAGGTAATTAGACTAGGAAGGGATAGATGGCAGTGAGTTCTCCGGTACACACAGGCCCTGGACCCCAGCTCTGGTAAGCTGCACTTAAATGGCGGAGGAAAGACACTTCATTACTGGGTTCAAGGTATTTCTAAGTTAGGGTAACAAAGTGTTACCTTTGAAAACTTCCAGGAATGGGTATCAACACCCTTTAAAAGGGATGAGACACACCAAGATGAGAAACCAACTTAAAACTGTTATTTTATCAATGGCCCCCATGAGGAACCTGGCAGAAGACAATGCAAAAAGTCCCGCGTGCTCCAGAGTCCATGGAGTGTGAAGCCATGATGAGATAATCGGGAAACTTGAGAACAGATGCTGCCACCAGCAGCAGCTGGCAGAACTTACTGCTGAGAGAAACGGAGTGATGATTGCATCAGCCACATGAAAAGCAAATGACTAAACAGCCCGTTCAGAAGGGAGAAGCAGGAAAGCGTTTGCTGCCCCGTGCTGCTCTCTCACTGGTAGCAGACAATGTTCCACATCCACCTTCCTCATGCCCCTGCATGCCTGAACTCCACTGGGATCTT
The DNA here is from genome assembly GCA_025134845.1 of Neodon shergylaensis. Classification (NCBI taxonomy): domain Eukaryota; kingdom Metazoa; phylum Chordata; class Mammalia; order Rodentia; family Cricetidae; genus Neodon; species Neodon shergylaensis. The sequence goes on from JABTXL010000001.1 coordinate 41,822,770, forward strand.
GTTCAACTGCCAGGACAAGGTCTAGAAGCGACTCACCTTTGGCCACACTGCTGCTTCTTTCTTTCCTGTTGCAGCGTGGTGAGCCTGGCATGACCACACTTCACTTTCGGGATCTAGTTATAGAGAGATGCTGCATCTGTCAATCATCCCTCCAGCACGTCTTATGTAACTTAGGGAAGACACTTTAAAGAGCAGCGATGCTTCCTCCAGAGTGTTCTGTGTTTCCAAACTGCAAGGCAAGTCTGTGGTGGACCTATGAGATAGGGGACGTTAAGTCACAAAAATGCCACTGATTCCAAAATGCTGGAGGTGCCAGTTTTCAAAATGATCACACCCACCTTCTTCTCAATTGTTCTGTCTTTTCAGATTGTCATGAATTCCAGGTCAGTTCGTCCAGGTCATGGTCTCATTTCCCATTGGCTTCTTCAAAACATTTCTCATTTGCTCTGAGAAAATGTCCTCATTGATAGAATCCTTATCACGATGGGAAATCCCTAGGATCATTGTCCTTTTCTGAATTGTTACCACCTCCACCTTGGCACTGAAGTAGATGACATGCGTCACAGAACCAAGTGGAACCTAAAATCTATATTTGACCAATGGGAGAAAAGAAGTCCAGAGGCACCACCTGGGGCATCCAATCACGATAGTGAGAAAGCCAGAAGCTTTCTTTGACTCAGACTAGACTCCTGATAGGCACTCCGGGCATCACTTGTCTCCCATGGCTCCTAGGAAACTTTCTAAAGTTGTTTACACAGCACCGTACACCTTAGCGTCCTTCTGGTTTTAGAGGCTGGGGTCTATTACTGTCAGGTTGTCACAGAGGAGGGCTGTCCATTTTAGGAAGCCAGAGCAGAGCAAAGGGCTTTTGCTAGACCTTAGTCTCCATCTTTAGAGACGCTCTGGAGAGAAGCTAATCTGTCTGTAAGGTTTTCAGATGCTGTTCAATCTGGTGCCATTCGCCTTCTCTAACGCGCTGATAACGCTTTATCAGCTGCCGCGAAATGGGAGGTGCATGAGACATCAGAGCTCTGTTTTGTATCAAGAAAAAGGAGGCAAATTTCACAGCACTTAGATTCCATTAGATTTAAAAGTGAAGACATTGCACGAAAGTTGTTTTTTTTTCTGTTTTTATTTTTTTTTATTTTTTTACATTATCTTTATTTTATTTTTTTAATTTATTTATTTATTAAAGATTTCTGTCTCTTCCCCGCTACCGCCTCCCATTTCCCTCCCCCTCCCCCAATCAAGTCCCCCTCCCTCGTCAGCCCAAAGAACAATCAGGGTTCCCTATCCTGTGGGAAGTCCAAGGACCACCCACCTCCATCCAGGTCTAGTAAGGTGAGCATCCAAACTGCCTATGCTCCCACAAAGCCAGTATGTGCAGTAGGATCAAAAACCCATTGCCACCGGGCGGTGGTGGCGCACGCCTTTAATCCCAGCACTTGGGAGGCAGAGGCAGGCGGATCTCTGTGAGTTCGAGACCAGCCTGGTCTACAGAGTTAGTTCCGGGACAGGCTCCAAAACCACAGAGAAACCCTGTCTCGAAAAACAAAACAAAAACAAAACAAAACAAAAACCAAAAAAAAAACAACCAACCAAACAAACAAACAAAAAAACCCATTGCCATTGTTCTTGAGTTCTCACTCTCAGTAGTCCTCATTGTCCGAGATGTTCAGCGAGTCCGTTTTTATCCCAGGCTTTTTCAGACCCAGGTGGGTTTTTTTTGTTTTGTTTTGTTTTGTTTTTTTTTTTTTTTGTTTTTCTGTGTGTGTGTGATTGTCATGCCTTGGTTTTCCGAAAGCTGCCTTCTCCGATGTGCTATGCTCACTTAAAGAGCTCAGGCAGCAGTTTGCCGGATGGCCGCCGGGCACGATGCAGCTTTCTGTCACGATTGTTCACAAACATGAAGATATTTTTCGCGTTTTCTTTCCTTCTCAACAAAAGACTCTGACACATCACCAAATTTTAGTTGGCTTGAGAGAGGATTTATTCTGCCGTAATTAATACTGCACCATCGCAACTGTTCTTTTGGATTCTCGCTCATTTAGTTTGAAGCCAGGACATTTGGAAGCTCTACAAAATAGACCCCAGCAATGAGTTTGGAACAGGCAAAAGATGACAGCTTACCCAGGGCCTCTTAGCAGGTGAACTAGCCGTGAATTATCACTCCTAAGGCCACTGCTCTCTTCTCTAAACCAAACTGCTTTATTTTCGGTGGGTAAGCACATGCCCTTGTGGTGCCATCTAGCTGAACGGGAGAAAGACTGGGGACTGAAACCGACGACACTGTTCCCAATTTTGTTAGAACACTGTTTGTTTTTTTTTTTTAATGAGCTCTACATTTTTCTCTATGTCTCCCCTCTTTCAACCCTCTCCCAAGGTCCCCATGCTCCCAATTACTAAGGCCATCACTGCTTTTTAAAGTTTCATTGTTTGAGCTTCAACCAGCCAAATGCCACCTTCTTATAGTGCAAACAGACGTTGGTATTTCTAACGACTTCCACAAAAAAACTCTTTTGCCCAGGGAAATTTCAGAACCCTGGCCACAGAGAGATCGGTGAGCAGTATTTTCTCTCCCAGTATATTGCTGCTACCAGCAGAGGGCCCACTGTGTCTTACACAGGCTTCAAGGACCGAAGAAGGTTTAAATGCTCAGCTTCCTCCTCCTTCCCTCTGGTGGGAGGGAGCTCACCAGCTAGCAACTGCACTCTGCTCAACACTCCACCCTGAGCAGCTGGCTTGTGGAAGGTTCACTGAGGGATTGGATTTCCATTTCAAAAGCCATCTTATCTGTTAATTCAAACAAGTTTTATCAAAGTCCCTTAAAATAAAATTATGGGCTAACTAACTGGATTTTTGATGACTAAAAGCAAGACAACAAAGTTCTGCTTTTTCCCCTTACAAATCTGTGCATATAATAGTCCTTGTCTGACTAATTTTAAAATGTGTAGCATCTCCAGAAAAAAAAAAAAAGAAAAAGCTGCTGCAAGAGACTGGAAGAGTTAAACACTTGCAATGCACTCCACTTCCATTCTGACGTAAGTTAACACAGGGGACGCAGAGAGCATAGGTGCAGAAGAACAATGCCTCTGAAAGAATAATTAATTAATTATTTACATCTCCCCAAAGAAGAACCACTTTCCCCCATGCAGGGGAAGCCCCAAGTTTAGCCAGGACAGAAGGCCTGTACTGAGGGGCAACCCTAGATAAAGCCTTCCTGAGGCTCTCTTGAAGAAAGGCAAATGCAAGAAGAGCTTGGTTTGCATCAATCTGTGCACCCTGGGGCTCTGGTCAAAGTGGGTTGTGTCTGATGGTCTCTAGTTTCCTAGGATCTCAGCTTGGGATGGGTTAGGGCAAAGGACCATTGCCTTAGCATGTGAGCATTGGCTAATCTGGTGGCTGGGTATATATGCCTAGCATTATGGTGCTTACACTTGAAAGTTGTATGATTGAGGCCAAATCCTTTGCCCCATGTAGGAACTGGCATCTTCAGGGACAATGTCTCTCCAGGTAGCAAAACTTTTAAGATGTTAAAACACTGCAAAATACATAAAAAGAAATGGGCTTAACCTAACACTTTGATTTGGATAAAGATGTACAAGCTGGAAGGTTCTGGGACATCACATCCATTCAGGGCTCATGTCTCTCTCTGTTTCCAAGTGTAGAAGCCTCTGGTGACTTTACTTCCCTGGAAGTACAGTTTCCCCACCAGTTTGGAGGAAAAGAGGAAAATCCAGTCACCTCAGGCCATGTGACCTGGTCTTCTCCAGTCACTGGTGTGTTCTGACTGAATGTGTTTACTTGATAAGGGCTAAGAAATCCACTGAGAGCGGCAGGGAGCTGGCTCAGCAGACAGGAGAGACTGCAGTATAAGCGTGAAGACTGGCTTACAAATTCTTCGAACCCACATAAAAACCCAGGCATGGCTGTATGTGCACTGTAACCCCAGTGCTGGAAAAGGAAGAGACAGGAGCGTGCTGGCTGCCTGTCTAGGTTTGGTGAGCGACCTTGTGCCAAAAGAATGAAATGGAAAGCAATAGAGTGGAGCATCCAGCATCCTCCACTATCCTCCACATGCCACACACAAGGACACGCACATCTGCATCATACACACATTCTCCTCTCCCTCTTCCCCCTCCCTCTCCTCACCCCTCCCCTGTCCCTTCTTGGTGAAGGAGCTTGCATAATCTCTGTAAATCAGTCAAGAGTTAGGACAGAGGCAAAGAACCCCACTCCCAGGAGTCTCGAAGCTGTGTTTGTGCAGTGTATACAATGTCCAAGTTGAAGGTTGTGCTTGCTAGGACATTCTCAGGTGTTCAAAAGTTTGAAAGGTGACACTTCCTCTCATCTTCCACCCAAATGGGAATGGAGGAGTTTGGTTGACTTGTAGAGAAAACTAATTTAGATTTGTAGTAAATTTAATTTGCAAAATCAGATCTTATGAATTGTTCGTTTTTGTTCACGTTCCATATGTGAAAATGAATTTTGCTGAGTTTGATGCTACTTGTACCACTTTTGTCCCCTGCAGGAGGCTTTCCTGGAGCAAACAACTTGTGAAAGTTTGATGTGGGATTCCCCTCTGTATGCTGTATATGTTTTATTACCATTGGTTAATGAATAAGCTCTCTGGCCAATAGCTCAGGTGTCTTTCTAGCTAGCTCTTACATCTTAAACTAACCCGTTTCTCTTATTCTGTGTATCACCACAAGGCTATGGCTTAACAGTACATGTTCTGGCATCTTCCTCCTTTGGCAGCTACATGGCATCTCTTTGACTCTATCTACTCTCTATACATATATTTCTGTTCAGATTTGCCGCCTGGCTTTGCTCTGCTAAGCCATTGGTCAAAACAGCTTTATTCATTAACCAATGGTAACAAAACATAGTCACATCATACAGAGGGGAATCCCACATCAAAAATATTATGCTTTATTTTTGTTATATTTAGTATACAGTTTTGATAGGCAAGTTTGCAATATGAGTAGAGTAGATGCTCCAGGCTCCACAAAAGGGAAATTTCCAGGGTACTTAGTGGCACAGCTTGGTTTGGCTTTGCTGTGGTCTGTAGGATTCCTCGGGAGTCACACTGGAGGCTGGGGCAGGCTTCATTCCTGTGGTGGGAAGTGAAGCTGAGCGTGGGTGGTTAATGTTCTCTGCTGTTTAACAATGGTAACAAAGAGAATATGAACACAATATGCTGCCAGCCATTCTTTTCACAGCTGACTCATATTCTAAATGATTGCTCTTTAGCATCACAGTTTGCATAACAGAAGAATATCGTAGAAATATAACCATACCACGCCGAGGTTATGCTTCTCTTGTATCCTCTTTAGAGCAGGGAATTTTGCTCAGCACGGTCAGAGCAGTGGGAGAGGGGAGCCCATGAGTCATGCACAGTAAGCATCAGTGAAGAACTGTCCTACTGCAGAGACAGTGGGGCGCTGCTGTTAGGGTCAATAAGGATAAAGTCTGTGCGGCTATGGCTTGCATTTATCTCTTTATCCATGGGTTCTCTATTCATGGACTCAACCAACAGAGATTAGAAATATTAAAAAATTGTGTCTGAAGCTAGGATGCTGGCTTGGCCCACTCTGTACTTGCTTTAAAACAAACATGCTGATCTGAGTTCAAATTCATGTAATAAAACCAGGCATAGTAGTATGTGTTAATACAATCCTCGTGTTGTGGAGCCCAAGACAAAAAGGGCCCCTGGAACTAATATCAGCCTCTGGCTTCAACACATACATGCGTGGGAGAGTGGACTTGTACCTTCATGTACACACACACAGTCTGCACTAAATATGTACAGACTTTTTGCCGTGTTATAGACCATACAGGCTAAGCTTAAGATGTGTTGCAAACAATCAGGAGGTGACCTAAGGTCTGCTGGGGGAGATACAGAGGCTATGTGCAAAACCACATTGTACTGTAAAGTTGTCTGAGGAACTTCCTAGAAAACTGATATCCATGAAAGTAAGAGAACAGCTGCCTATGAACACATATCAGACAAAGTGGCCTTAACCAACAAGGAGTGAAGTGCGGACTAATGTGAAAGCAGAGAAAACGGCAGCTCACACAGCTTGTGGGCTTCCTGGCCTTTCGATTAAAATCATACTAACAACTTAAAACTAAGGAGTAAGCTCCAACCCTAAATCAGAGTTGTGGTGGTTTGAAAGAAAATGGCCCCAAAGGGACACTATTAGGAGGTGTGCCCTTTGTTCAAATAACCAGGCTAGCTAAGGATAGAATAATTATATTTTATTTATTATAAGGGAAAAATTCACGAAACAAGAAATGAGAAATCCAAGCACAGCCATCATGTCTCATAGAAAAAGACGCAGAGAGAGTGCACACAGAGGTGCACGCATTTTACCCTAAGTCCCAGCAAAGCCACACCTTAACTAAGACCCACCTCTTAAAGATGGTTGGCTAACAAGGTTCCCCATTAACCCTTGTCTGAGGAAGTGTGTCACTGTGGGACAGGCTTTGAGGACTCTTTTTTTCAAGCTTAGTCAGTGTGACAGTCAGTTGACTTACTGATGCCTGTAAGATGTAGGGCTCTCAGCTGTTCCTCCAGCACCACATCTGCCTACATGCCACTATGCTCTTCTTCATGATCAGGATGGACTGAATCTCTGCAACTGCAAGCAAGCTAGTAAGCATTTCCCCTCCACAGCCTCTGCATCCGTTCCTGTCTTCGGGATCCTGCCCTATTTGAATTCCTGTCCTGATGTCTTCAGAGATGAACAGCAATGCACAACTATAAATCAAATAAACACTTTCCTGCCCAACTTACTTTTGGTCATGATGTTCCAAAAATCACAGCAGTAGAGACCCCATCTAAGATGAGAGTCAATGCTCAGTGTGCCTGCAAGGCACTGTCCTTCCAACATACAGAATGCCATGGAGCCAGCGCAGCAGGCTGACTGATGCCCCTGTTCCCTGATGATGAATTTGAGGCTGCTTGAGGTGCATGACCTGCTCCAGGATATGGCCAGCTAAAGCCCTGTGCCAAATGATGCTATTCCTTCAACACATAATCTGTGATAAGCAAATGTTGGAAATTGCACATTAATTTTATGACTGTTGAATAATACAAAATAAGTTTACCTTTTGTTTATCTTTTTGGTCATTTCCAGCACACAGTTCAGGGGCATTTGGACATAGACAGCAATCATCACCTGCCTACTGCAGAATATTTTTATCATCCTGAATGAGAATTTTTGCTATGTTCAGATAGTGAGTGAGCTTCTTAAATTCCAGTCTATATAAATATAGACCTGTTTACATGGCCCGGCAGACTTACCCAGGTAATTTCTGTCAATTGCGTAGAAGGGACTTGTCTCCTTGAAGAAACAAAATCTCCTTTGTCTTTCTCTGTGAGTTTTTTGACCACGTTTGTGTCTGCAATATTTATTCTCTATTAACTTTATGTCGGCTCTAGTCTGGTAATTTTTCTTTGAACCTGAAGATTTTGAGTCACTGCCACCTCAGCCCCATGCTGTCTTCCTGCTTCCTGTGACTGTGAAACAGGCAGCTTATGGAACCAAAAAACCACACAACAAACTCTCCAAAATGATGAAATGAAATTAATCATCCGCCTGCCTGGTGTCTGTGTACATGACTCCACATACCTGCAGACTTCAGACAGTAAAAGATGCTTGCTCAAGTCCCTAAAACCAGGCACCCAGATTCTTCTCTGTTTGCAACTATGTGGTGCACTGGAATCTGGGCAAGGTGGTAGAGAAAAACTAGGAAACTATGATTCAACATGATTTTTGGAACTAAAGAAAAAAAGTCATCGAATCTTACAATTTAATGTTTTATTAGAAAAACTAAAGAAAATAATTAAAAAAAAAAAACCCTGTAAGGTTCCAAATCACCCTGACTCTCTGGTTTCCTCCATCCACAACTTCTTGTTTTTCTTATAATTAAGTGGACCTTACGTTAGACTGAGGGATGCATGGAAGAGCCAGGATGTCATAGTAGAGCCTCATGAAAATAATTATGCACATATTCCATTCTGGCAAAAGTAATGTCATGATTAGGCACTTAGTTCTTTGACTGCTCTCTTGGAGTAGCATTTAAATTGGTATGATGATATAGAGACTGTAATCTCAAAAGAAAGGGTACATGGCTTGTGCTCCCCATAAATACACAGGGTCGACTGGAAATGACAGAAAGGTAAAAGAATGTCAGCTCAACTGTGAACGAACTCTTTCCTCTAGGTATGTTTTCCTGTGTTGTTCTTTGATTGATGGGCTTAATATATTCCCATGCACTGCCCGTTGTGTGAGGCCATGGCTGCCAGTTAGGGATATTAAGCATAATACTGTAATATGAGGCTTCAAGGCAGTTTGAAGATTGGATTTGTGCCTTTGTATTACACTGGAGGTGTTCCTGTGTGAAATTCATATTTTATATTACATCAGGGGAATAAAAAGATGAACAACACACACTACAGGAAATCAACACATCTTGATATATTTTGAATGTTCTGCTAAAAATCAACCCACCTCTTTTGGCTTCCGGAATGTCTGTCAAGAAAGAAAGATGTTTGTAATTAATATGTCAACAGGAAATTCACCAAGCCAACACATCATCCTGTCATGAACTTGTCCTAATTCAATGTTGTCCTGGTGCCAGCCTGAAGCAGCCACGATGAACAGGCAAGTGATAATGTTCTTCTGAGGAGCTAGGCAACACCTTTTCTTGAATTCTGAGCAGCTATTTTAACAACCCAGGCCTAAAACCTTTCAAAAACTTTAATGTGGAAGCTAAATTGTAGCATGTCATTAACAAAACACACAACAGATCAAATGCACACCTCAGCATTTGAATACCTGGCTCTATTCTTTACTGATTGTATGAGTGAACAAGCTGTTTAAGCTTTCTGAGTTTTAGTGACACCCAAGGATAATGGTATGGTAGTTTGAAAGTAATCGGCCCCCATAAGATGACAGGGAGTGGCACTATTTGGAGGTGTAGCTTTGTTGGAGAAGGTATGGCCTTGTTGGAGGAAGTGTGTTACTGGTGGGTGGGCTTTGAGGGCTCACATATGCTCAAACCACATCCAGTGTTTCAGATCACTTCCTGTTGCCTTTAGATCAAGATGGAGCTCCTTCTCGACTCTTAGCTCCTTCTCCAGCACTTCATGAATGTTGCTATGTCCCGCCACGATGGGACTAAACTTCTGAAAATGTAAGCCATTCTCTTTAAGAGTTGCTATGGTCGCTATGGTCATGGGATCTCTTCATGGCAACTGAATCCCTAACTAAGACAGATGGGAACAATTGAGACTGTCTTGTAGGGGTTTGTGAAGATTAAGTAACATGCACATGTTAAGTGGACACACCAGCTCTGTTTGGGAACCAGTCCTTTCCCTCCAGGAGATGACTAAGGCTTAACCATAGCAGCCAACACAAATATTCCATTTGTGACACGGAGTGGAAAAGACTACCATGCTCTCTCTGTTGGGAAGTTCAGGGTTCCTATGATGCTTCCACACAAATAGAACTGAAGTCCAACACAGAGAAGGTTCTGAAAGCCTCTGTTATCACGGAAGGCAGAGGGTAGACCCGTGAGCAGTGGTGGTGGTGGCTGTAGCTGTTTCTTACGGTGAACTAACTAGTTTAAGTAAACTCCCATTGACTTTCTGCTTCTGTGTGGCAGAAGTCCAGCCCAGCTTTGCTGCCAGGTTACTGTCAGGCTGCAGTGCAGCCATCAGCCCTACCACTCACAAAGCTACTAGTGGAAGGCAAGACCCTCCTCCCAGGTTCACCAGACATGGTCCAAGTTCACTTCTCGTGTTTGTACGGCTGTGATGGTTTCAGCAGAGACACTGCCCTCTATGGAGATGGTGCACATCATACTTGGCTGTTTGATTTGATTTGATTTTCTTGGCCAATGTCATCAGGATAGCATGTCTTTGATGTTTTGCCCTCTTTTAGAATCTCCTTTCCTTATGTCTGTTCCATCCAGGTTAACAATGTATCTGATTGCTTGGTCACCAAACCTGGAGACCAATATCCTACCCCAGTTGTGGATTCTGCCACACACAGGGGAAGGACCTGTGTGATGTACAGAACAGGGGCACACAAGTTCATGCCCTGACACTGAAGTTCTGTGGTGGCCCAGACCCAGAGACACATGTTCCAAGATAGATCATCTTCAAACTCATTTCCAAACCAGATTCATAGGTTTTGTTTTGTTTATGGTTCTTCATATTTAAGATATTTTTTTCATAGAATATATTCTGATTATATTGTTTCTCCTCCCCCAACTTTCTCAGATCATCTTCACCTCCCTACGCCCTCAAACCCGTGTTATTTCTCTCCTTCTTTCTGTCTCTAACTGTACCTCAAAAAAACAAAGGAAGACTTTTAGGACAGTTATTTATACAAAGTTAAAGACCCTCAGTACATTCATCTTGAAGTTAAGCAGAGCAAATCCAACCCAGTGACACAGGGCATTGGAAGTGAGTAACTGCTTTCCCAAGGCTTTCCTTAGTAGTGCAGGAGTAGAGGCCTCTCTGCAGCATCGGGGATGCCTTTCTTGTCTCTATAGGGCATTGGAGCTTATACTTCCTCTGGACTTAAGAACCCTTGAGGCAAGAACTCTAAAAAAACATACCCTAGTCTGTAATACATCAGATTTCCTAAGAAAATCAACACTTGGAATTTATTGCAGGCTCCATTGTGTCTGTATCCCCAGAATTGATTAGCTGAAGCACTAACCCCCAGAATCTCATACCATGTCTCTATCTGGAGCTGGAATCTTTAAAAAGGAAACTCAGGTAAGATGAAGCCCAGTAGATGTGGGAGACTATCTGCAGGCCAAGGTGAGAGGCTTGTCAGAAGCCAAACCACTGCCCAGTCTCGGAATCCCAGTCTCAGAACTGGGAGACTTTATAATACATGACACAGGTGACCTCTGTTGAGAAACCACAGTGGGATCTCAGAGAAATATGGCCTGGCTAATTTTTATCTCTCAGTTTTTAGAATAGGAGATGGGGCAACAGCCTTCATCAAATAGGTGCATGATCAGAACCCCAGAATGCAAAAAAAAAAAAAAAAAAAAAAAAAAAAAACAGAACAGCAAAGCAAAGTGGAACATCATATGAGCATATTTAAAATAGATAAAGAGCCGGGCAGTGGTGGCACACGCCTTTAATCCCAGCACTCGGGAGGCAGAGGCAGGCAGATCTCTGTGAGTTCGAGACCAGCCTGGTCGTCTACAGAGCTACAGAGCTAGTTCCAGGACAGGCTCCAAAGCCACAGAGAAACCCTGTCTCGAAAAACCAAAAAAAAAAAAAAAAAAAAAATAGACCAAGACACAAATGGAGGAGCCAGTGCCTCATGAAGACATAAAAATGTCTTAAGACACAAATAAGAAATTTAAAAATAAATGAATTCATAGACTTTAAATCCTTTTTTAAATTAAAAATAAGCAATTACATAGTGCACAACATACAGTTTGAAAGGCAATGCGCTGGGAGCTAGAGACGTGGCAGCTACACAGTAATCATTAGCAAAGGGTGAGAAACAGAGGCTACAAAGGACAATTTAGAAAGTGCAGCTTGTCCAGTGATGATCTGTCTGCTTATTGGAGATCCTAGGAGAGGGGACAGAGTGTAGGATAATGTTAAAAACTAGTACTGCGTTGTTCTGCTTGACAATAAGGTGAAATAAAATGTTTTCCCGGTAAACAGGACATGAAATACAACGCCACCTACCATAGTGTAGTGACATGGATACCGGTGACAAAGGGGCAGCCCGAGCACCAAAGGTGAGCCCGAGCGCCAAAGGTGAGAGACAGAACAGTTAAAAGCCAGCAGGACATTTGATTGCCCCATGAATTGACCCAATAACAGACATTTAAGGGCTGGCGTGTCTCTCAACAATCAGTTTTGCCTCTCGGCTAGAGTTTCCTCATCTGTAAAAGAAGGAATTGGAGAAACGCACCAAGACCTCAGGTTTGGTGTCAGATAATACAAAGTCCATCCACTTCCCACTGGTTTGCTCTCCATCTTAAGTGGTTTAAAATGCTCCTTATGGGAGTTGCTTAGTCTTTCTGAGGCTGGCTGTGTTTGCGTCCTCTGTAAAGTTGCCCCTCTCTCCTTGGAAAGAGGGACCTTCAGCTGAGGAATTGCCTCTACCAGATTGTTCTTTGGCCTCATCTGTACCCTGTAGAACATTTTTTTTAGCTTTTAATTGACATAGTTGTCCTGGGCTATGTAAGAAACAGCAGAAAATGAGCCTGGAAGGGAGCCAGGAAACAGGGTTTCTTCATGGTTTTTTTGTTTGTTTTGTTTTGTTTTGTTTTGTTTTAGATAGGGTCTCACTGCTCTGGCTGTCCTGAATCAGGATGGCCTCTGGAACTCACAGATCTACCTGCTTCTGCTTCCAAGTGCTTAAAGGTGTGAACAACTATACCCAACTCCTCTGTGGTTTTTGCTAAAAGCTCCTGCCTTGAGTTCCTGCAGTGGCTTCTCCAGGTGATGAACTAAAACCTGGAAGTAGAAGAACCCCTTCTCCCCCAAAGCTGGCTTTGGCCAATGTTTTACCCAAGCAATGGAAAGCCAGCCAGACCACTCACATCGCTGATCTGGAGGGAGCAGGGAGTACCTGGAATGTGGGGGGAGCACCTGGCTCAGATTCCTGACCTGGAATGGGGATGGGGGAAGCACCTATCTCAGATGTCTCTGGGAAGTTTCACTGAGACTTCAATGTGATTGACAGCATTGTGTTCCTAACAGGGAAACACCTTCGCAGAGCACAGGTGCTTTCCATCCGAAACCATGGTTTCATTTGAATAAAATTAAACTAATTTGCGGGGGATGTGAAAAGTAAGTTTTTTTAAAAAAAAATCACAGTTGCATGAGTCTTGAAAAACACGTAGCAATGAGCATGTTTTTCTTAAACATAAATGTTCTTGGCTGCAGTAGATGCAAAGGTTGACCTCTTGTGGCTGCGTGTGGGGACTGCAGGCTAGAACCCTTTTCCTAGGACTCTGGCTTAAAGCCCTGGCTGCAGGCCTGGAATTGGGTGCTGAGGCAGTGCAGTGGGGGATGGGCTAATGGAAGCAATGCAGAGTGTTTCTGCAAGTCCACTGAATTGAAAGAGCTCATTCTAGAGAGTTTCTGTGTCTCTGAATTCGCAGCTTTATTCCAGCTACGTTTTAATAATAGCCACAATGAGTGTAAGCTCATAGCTTCCTTGGTAAGCTATCCATCATCTGACCCCCACCTTTGCTTTGTGAAGCCAAGAAATTCAAATTCGGCTGGATGTTCTTTTATGTTCAATTTTTCTAGTCAAAACAGCAAATGAAAATGTAAGATGTGGGTCTTTGGGATTAATTCATTTTTAGTTACAAAGAAATTCAAACATCTGCCCCCAAGTCAAATATGCCACCCTCTCAGAACAATGCCAATAACATTGTTTCTTCACTGAGGAGACTTTCAGCAGTCACTAGATGAGGAGAGAAGATAAGTTTCAGCCTGACAACAGGGGTCTCTTGGTGTGTTTCACCAGTGGAATAAGAGATTACATTGGGCTGGGAGGTCAGCAAGATGGTTCAGTGGTCAATGTAATTTCCTCCAAGCCTGGCAGCCTGATACATGAGTTTGATTCCTGGGATGCCACATGCTAGCCTTGGGACTTGACACATACAAGCAAACACTTTGTTGTTGTTGGAGGGAGGGAGGGAGAGTGGGAGAGGGTGGGAGAGAGAGAGAGAGATATCTCCTTGGGGAGTGGAGATTGTAGGCTGTTTCTGTAGACATAGGTTCTGAAACAGATGTTGGGAGCAAAATTTTGTTGGGGGTCAATGCCAATGAAGAAAAAAAGGGAGAAGAAATATGATTGGGCTTATGCAAAAGTCCAATCGCACCTGCTCACCCAGCAGGGATCACCTAGAGCTCTGCCTGCAGTAGAAACAGCTGGTCCTTCTTGGCTTGCTGGACTACCCTGCACAGCTGTTCTCCAGACCTGAGGCCAACAGTGAAGCTTCCACAAGTCCTCTGAAGGGAAATCAGAGGGTGGCAGTTCTTGGCCCAGCTGCAGTTCACTGGCTTGGTGAGAGGATGAGGGTTTCTCCTCCTGTCCTCCCTCCCCAGTCTTTCACATTATTCTGACCCCCTTCCCTGTGCAGCTAAGCACACTTCCATCCTTTGCACTGAAAGCTGCTTCTGCTCTCTGAACTGTGTCTCCAAACGCCCTGAGCTCTGTGCAGTCCGAGTTGCTGCACGCATCACTTACTCCGGGCCTCCTTAAGGGCGCCCTCCCCGAGAAGCCATGCCGGTCAGTATGAACGTCCCAGACCTACAGTTATTCTGCCTTGTATTTTAAAGTATGCATATTATTAATAAAATTATAATAAGCCGAGGATTTGAGCAAATAGGTACAACATGTTTTTATCCCATAGTGCAATATTGTTCATTTGTCAGCGACTTCCTGGAGAGCTGTGTTCAGAATCCTGAGACTCATCCCAAACTCAGTAGTACTGGTGACCTTGGTGGTCACTCAAGAGAGAGAACTGGCATAGATTTTAGTGTCTGCACCTGTCCTTAATACTCCACATAATGACAGCTGTAAACGTATATGCATAGAGTTAGACATTTCATATCCGAGGGTTCTTCCTTGAAGGCTCAATCAAACACAGCTGTCTCTGTGTCTTTGCCTCTGTCTGTCTGTCTGTCTCTCTGTGTTAGGAATCTGCGCATTAGCATTTGGAGAGCAGAGTCAGATGGCTTCATTGGTCGCTGTCTACATGTCTGCTTTGAGATAGTGTACTTCAGTGAACTGGAGACACACTAGTGTTGTCTTTTTGTTCTGTGTTTTGCTAGGCTGGCTGGCAATCAGGCTCTCTAGAACTGCCTGTCTCTGATCCCCAGTGCTGAGATTGCAAGCACATAGCACACAGCCAAGACTGGCTTTTTGTGTGTCTGATGAGTGCTGGTGGTTCAAATGCAAGTCTTCATGGTTGAAGAACATGAATACAAGAATTTACTGAGCCATCTCCACAATCTAGAAGCATTAGCAACAGTGTCAGCGTGCTGGGGATATTCAGACTGCCCCTTGCCATTGTCGCATAAACAATAGTGTACAATAACTGCTGTGCAATGTTTGTGTTTTACCAGGTTAGTATAAGTGATCTGAGATGATAAAAGTGCAAATACTATCTCAGAGGCTCAAGCATCCAGCAACCTTCCTGTGGGTCAGGATCCTGTGGCCAGTCTCCATGGACACTGAGTGATGAGTTTCTAGAAATGAACCCCTGTAAGCTCCTTGGGGATCCCTAGTTGTGGTCTGCAAGCCCCTGCAGATAGATGCTCTGCAATGAGGATGGGGTGTCACGTGGCTTGCAGTCTATTAAATTCAGAAATAGCTCATTAACTTTTATAGAAAGTTGGGCATCTCCACACTACCCTACACACACCATGTTGAGCAGTCACTGGTGCCATCCATTCTTTTTAAACACTTCATGTGGCTCTTCACTTGTCCCTGAAGGGAAGTCCTTAGAGATCCTGTCTTTTTTCTGTTCTTTACATAGTGGAAATCTCCCTTTAAGCCATAAGACACAGCCTTAAGTAAGCAGTTGAGTGTCCAGCAAATGGAAAAGGGAGCATTTCATCTTGATTTAGTCCCTCATTCCCCACAGCTTGAGCTTGGCATTGTTAGGGCCCCCTTGTGGGGTCAGTGTCTTCATTTCCTGCTCTGTGCCCTGGATCCTCTCCCGGCTACCACAGCAATTGTGGCTTCTTCAGGGTTAGAGCATAGCTGTGGGGAGAAGTGGCCTGGGAAAGAGGATAATTGGTTCTGTCCTAGCCATCAGGGGCTGAGCTCAGTGGATGTGGCAGGTGTTTTAAAAATACTTAAAATCTTGTATCCCATAAAAGCCAGCATTTTGTTGTGTTCGCAAGGCTGTACAGCTATTGCCGCTGTGGAATCTGCTGAGAGTTTTTGCTTCTCCCATGGTCTGAGTGGCTCCCCTGAGCCAGTCCGTGGCATGAACCTAAAAACTTCAGCCCATGAAACTTGCAGCAGATAAATATTTTTAGCAAAGAATCATGCTACAAAATTAACAAATAAAAATCAGTAGCCTTGCTGTACTCAAATCACAATTGCCTCAAACATTTCTCGGGATGACCCTAACCAAGCAAGTCAAAGATTGTTTGATGAGAACTTTTAGACATTTAATAAAATTTGATGAAGATATCCAAAGACGGAATGATCTTCCCTGCTCATTGATAAATAGGAATGATATTGTTACTGGCCATCCTACCAAAAACACTCTATAGATTCAACACGATTCTGAACAAAATGTGACGGGAATAAGGACAGCATGTGCACATATGTCTGGAGGTACGAGGAGCAGTGGCTGCCCAAGGAGTCCATGGGATTGTCTTACCCTCAACTTGCCTATAAAATGGATACTAGCTTGAAGCATCCATTTCTGCTCATTGGGTATTCTCTGTAAGTATTAAGTAATGCAATTTAGCATTAAAGTTATACCATTATCAACCATGTAATATCAATATGCTAACGTATCTCAAATGAGTCCATAATTCAAAACAGACAGTGGGAAGTACCAAAGCAATTTCCCTAAAAGTGATTAATTTTTTTGTGTCCTTAATCACAGTGAACATTAGTAACTTGAAGTTTGAAGAAGAGGTGAATCACTTGTTATCAGTAACATAACATTTTCAGGCTTTCATCTTTACCTTAAAAATCTTGATGAGAACAAAACAGAAAAGCAAACAAGGAATTAAACAAGTTACACACTAATTTTGCTCACAAGCAGAAAATCAGGCTCATTTTTTTTTCTCATGGTCACCCTCTGTTCTGGTGCAAGCAAAGTCACACACACACTGGAGTGGCAAGGGGCTTCAGACATATGAAGGGGCAGAGTAAATGGCCAGGCTCATGCACAGACTCATTGAGCCTTCTGCTTTTATGCTGTGTGTGTGTGTGTGTGTAGGGTTAGAGAGGGAGGGAGGGAGAGAGAGAGAGAGAGAGCGAGCATAAAGTTGGGTGAGTAGGGGGTATGGAGTCTGGGTGGAGTTGGGGGAGAAGAAACATGATCAAAATACAGTGTATTAAAAGTATTTAAATATATTTGTATATATTACTTTGGCCTTTCTACTATTTTGAGTATTTTATTGTTATTGTTGTTGTTTTCCTAGAGCTTTCAAATATGTCATTAAGTTATAGATATGAAATCTCTCCATTTTTTGGTATAGACAGTTTTATGAACTTTTCCCTTAGAAATGCCTTCATTGAATCCCATAGGACTGAATATGCTGTCTTTTCATGTTCATTCAGCTCTAAAGTTTTTTGATTTTGCTTCTTGATTTCTGTCTTGAGCCAGTTTTTCATTCAGTAGTGAGTTCTTCTGCTTCCATGATTTTGTATACCTTCTGTAATTTCTCTTGTTGATATTTAGCTTTAATCTGTAATAGAGAGATAGGATGCTGGGTGTTCTTTCAATTTACTTATATTCATTGTGATTTGCTTTGTGTCTTATCTGTGGTCTGTTTTGGAGAGAATTTTATGTGCTGCTGGGAACAAAGTTATTTTTTAGCATTGGGTGGAATGTTCTGTAGATGCCTGTTAGATCTATTTGATTTATGACATGGTTCAACTTCAGCATTTCTCTGTTATTGTCTGGATGACATGTCTATTGGTGGAAGTGGACTACTGAAGAAGTCATCCTCTATCACTGTCTTTGGGTAAATATGTAATTTTAGATGCAATAGTGTTTCTTTTATGCACTAGGGTGACATTTTGTTTGGTGCATAATGTTTAGAATTGTAACATCTTCTTGGGTTTCTCCTTTAATGAATGTCCAGTTTTTTTTCTCTCTGAAGTTTGACCAGTCTTGGCTTTCGGTAATGACCTCTGTCTACAGCCAAAGGAAGCTTCTTTGATGATGATGATGTGGAGCTCCACTTATCTATCTGTATAACAATTACTATTTAGAATGCAAGTAGGAATCACAGTGATTTAGGAAAGTGTTAATAGTAGATTTTCCTCTAGGGTTTATGGCCTCATCAGCCATGAGAACATGAGTAGTTGGCAAAGTCTATAGTACCAGGCCTGAATTCCCTCCTATTGGTCCAGTCTTAGTCCTACTGCATGTCTATTGGTTCTCTCCAAGATGCAAACGTCACCACTGCACTTCAAAAAGTATTCTTCAAAGTAGTTGTTGCTTGTACCTCTCTTTTGCCCAACTTATTCTCAGGAAGTCTCAATTAATTTCGTCGTTGACTTTGACCTCATGAAGAGTAAAACATTTTCTGTAAAACATCCCAACTTAAAATACTGTGCTGTCTTTAAAAGGCTTGGTAGATTTGGATATTAATAGTTCTACCATTGGCATGCTTGTTTCATATTTAGCTACAAAATGAGAAGGATGGAGAGTCCTTTCTTCAAATATCAGTTGGCAGTGGCAATAGAAGTCTACTTATAGAAAAAAACCAAAATTACTATATAGCTGTCTAAGATGACTAATTTGACTTAGTTGGGAAAATTATGAATAAGTATTAAAGCCCAGAAGCAGCATGGTGGATACTGCATAATCACCATCTGCCAACCCTAGAATTTAATTATATCATTGGACTGCAATAGGACAATAAATTCAGGGAAGCTTGGCATAATGTGTGGGACTCACAAATGTCCACCATGATATTTCCTTCCCTTTTGCTCCGGCATCTGAATTATCCTTCAACAAATCAATATGTCTCTCACATTTGCACACAGTGAGATAAATGATAGGAAACAGGAAAAAGCACTAGGCAGCTGCCCCGTCAGTGTGTTTCCAGACCCACAGGTGCCAGCCCTGCTCGGCATTCCTCCATCCCTTTGTGCTCCACTGTCACCTTCCCCTCTCCATCTGTTCTGAACAGAAGGAGGAGAGCCCCATCAGGCATCCCACGCCAGACTCTGTACTCTCACAGATCACGGATGTCTTTAACCGTATGTGGTGGATCATTGAGGAACAGATTTTCTATTCGTGTGACAAGCTGTGGCCTCTAGAAGGCCCTGGGGGGCGACCTCCAGTTGAAACACCCAGTGGCTAATAGATGCTTTCCCCAGCACCAGTCAGGAACACCTGATTTGGCTGCATCATCGTCAGCCTCAGACCGCAGAACTTCTACAGTAGGCTGTAATGCAAGCCATTCTCCCTGGGCTTCTGCCTTCTTTTCTGTCAGATGCAGGTTCATAAACCTGGTCTGTGGGGTTAGAGAAGTGGGTGACATCATGTAGGAGTGTGTGCCTTGGGACCAAAGACTCCTTCAAGTTACTGGCCATCCTTTGCCCTTAGTCATTCCCTTGTTACTCTACTTCCCGTGTTTTAAAAGGGGGAACCTCACAGTGTCCCCTCTGAGGGCTGTGTGGAATAAATGGGATAACTAAAACTGCATCAGGCACAAGTGTGACTCACGTAACTATGCAATACGTTACCTGTCAGGTCCAGGAGAAATGGGTGAGGTGCTTATTTAACATATCCAAGTGGAGGCTGGCTGCCTGTTCTCCCTGCATCCCTCATTCTACCTGTTACAGGGCCCTTCTGTGTTGTGGTATATTTGCTTACACTGCATGAAGATGTGTCTATGTTTTGTCTCACCTGCAAAAGACACCTGATTGGTTTCATGACGAGATGAATGGCCAGTAGCTATGCAAGGGAATAGGCAGAACCTCTGGGCAGAGAGAAGAACTCAGGATGAATCCAGGTGTGCAAGGGGATGCCAGCAAGATACTGAGGAAGTCGTTCATACAGAAAAGAAGAGAGCTGAAAAGCCATGTGGTAGGATGCAGATTAATAGAAGCTGATTAAGTTATAAGAGTTAGATGGGAACAAGCCTAATGATAATGTCCATGCCATTATATTTGGGGACTGGAGGTTCAGTGAAAGTCCAATGAGAAAGCTAACTAGACTCTTGCCTGGCATACCCTGTTCCCTACCCTAAACTCCTTCAGTCCTGGAACTGGCCTGCCCTCCTCTCAGCTACTCTTCCCTAAACAATCCAGGCATTTTGGCTGTGCTAGTCTCTCTTGGCCAGTATGGCCCAGGCTGGCCCTCTTGGTTGGTGATGTCTCTCCTCTCTCCCCTCCCCCTTCTGCTCACACAGCCCAGATCCCATATGTCTCTGTTTCTGATTATGTTCTTTTATCTGCAATAACCGCTCCTCCACCAAACATAGGAGTAGCCATGTCATTTCCTTTTATATTTCTTTTTATGGTTCATCTGGTGCCAAATTCCCAGGTGAGTTACATCCTTCTAATTTCTTTTCAGCTATCATTATGAGCTTTGCGATGACTAAATGAAATGAATTAGTTAAGACATTAGAACAATGCCCAGCACACGGAGAACACTAAGTTTAATAGCATTCTTTACCCAAGATTTTCACCCTGACTTAGCAGATATATTTATTTGTTCCTTGACTACAAGGAAGAACTTTGGTCAGGTAACAGATGTCATTCTAGAGGCAGACAATGTGTAACTGTTTGTGCAAGAATGATAACAACAGTGCTCAGAATTGGGATGTTTGTTCCCTATTGATTCAGAGTCTAACATACCAGACGGTGACATTCCTAGGAATCTGGGTGGTCCCCACGTAGACTGACGGATTTTTGTTCAGGCTAACACACACAATGAAGTGGTGGTAGGACAGGATTGACCCATACATGGATAGAAGTATGAGCCAAAGAGAAATATTTCTTCAGATTATTTAAATTGTTATTACAAAGTATTTTTCTTTGAATCATTTTCTCAATATATTTTTCTTCTGTATTTTATACCCAATGGAGATGAAGACATATTTTAAAAGGGGAGGAAGCGATTGGTTACAAATTAACGTAGAGCAAAACCCACTGAAACTAGAATTAGGCACAACAGAATTCAAACTGTGCTAAGTTTGCAGGTTATTTAAATGTATGTAAGAAATTTACCTTTTGTCTAGAAATAGGGCAATGTGTCTCAGAGAAATATAAGAACTAGGAAACAATGAATGTCACTTGACCCTTTCAGTTCCTTTCATAATGAAACGACTGAAATAAAACTTGAGATGGTCTTTGCTGAAGAATCATGGATCCCCAGGAGGCCCTGCATGCAAATCAAACCATTCCTTGTGTTCTAATAGCACTAGCGCCATTGCTGAATCTGGGTTCATTGCGAAGGCCAAGGACCAGTGCACGTGAAAATGGTAACTGGCAGAAGCATCCTTCCTGAATCTGACGGGAAGTTAAAGAAAAGTGCTTGGCAGTCAAACTAATCGCTTGGATCTAGCTTAATCTTATGTGGTTCAAAAGCACTTTGCATAATGGCAGCAGACGGTGAATACAAATTTCCAAGCAAATGCCTCGTGCGTCCACTGAGTCTGACTCAGACTGAGTCACGCCTCCTCCTTACTCACTTACTACATTTCAAACGACTGTCAAACAGGCTCTGAGAGCCGAAATATTTCTAACAAACAAATCATATAAAAAACTATAGCCCTACACAAGTAACAACAAATTAAAAAAATATAATAAAAACAAATGATCATATTCTAGATCGCATAAAAACATATGGTAGGCTGGCAGGCACTCTATGGGAAAAACACCAAGTCATTATAGAAAAAAAGGAAAAGAAAAATCTGAATAAAATATGGGTCCTAACATGCCTGTGGCTAAAATATGACTATCACAAAGATGTCAGTTTCCCAAGATTAGCAAGATTAGCCTGTCAATTCAATGCAAATCAATTTTGAAAATGCATATGGCATGTCTTTGGTGGAAGTTGTAAAGTTAATACTAAAATTCACATAGGAAGAGCCAAGAGTACTTAGGCTAATCTAAAGGTCACCCCAAGGAAGCTGTAAAAGGTGATAGGTTTAGATCCAGCCCTGAGAGTGGCAATGGATAGGAATCCCTGCTAGTCCCTAACTTTAAAAAATGTACTTAGGATTAAATATTATAGAAGAAATTATTTGAAGGATTATAATACAAAATGGTTGTTTAGAACTAACATATAATGGTTGCTTTTAAGACTAAAAACTTTTAAAGAATTTTTATAAGGAGAATATACATAAAATCACCCAGCAGAAAATTCCCGGAGGATCCAAACAAATGATAACCAAATGGAAATGGCTTATAATAAATATGTAAATATCTTAACTACCCACTACCTTAAATCAAGTTAAAACAAGTTGAATCAGAACTGTATTAGTAATATGCTCAAAGGTGAATAGTGCCACATTTTGGTGAGTACTTGAAATGTGAGCATTCACACACTACATTTAAACAGAGAGATGGGCACAGTCACACAATCAAGATAGGGCAAAACTTAATTACAGAGTCTCTTAGAGTCTCTCACCTGCTCCCAAGCAAACCGACAGTGAGGGTTTGCAGAAGCATCATAATTACTTTGAGAATCCCAAATGTCCTCCAGCTCATATGACAGCCAGAGCTGAAAAACTTGGACCACTGATTGTTCTGCCTCTATCTCCTAAGTCCTGAAATCACAGGCTTGGGTCACCATGCCTCATCCCACAATAGTTTCATCTTTAACATTAACTTCTGTAAGTTAGGTATACATCAAAAGTACAAAAAACTCAATAGTTTTTTATCCAATAAATAGATGACTATGCCAGAGGTAATAAAGTATAAATACCAATATGTATAAAGTCTAAACACATGAACATGACACTGAGTTTTTAGAAAAGCTTTAGAATATCATATAAAAGGAGAACAAAATATTCTATTATCTATATATTTCAAAAATACAGACACATCACTTATGCATGGAATAAACTGCCAGCTGGAATGATGAGAAGCTCTGAGGGCAAAGAGAAGGGAGTAGCATCAATCAGAGGAGAGTCTACAGGAGCATGGAGGCCTAAAGCCAAGGCAGCAGAAAGATTTGTCAAGATCTATCTAGCTGTCACCAAATTTGGGTTCATGGCTCTTTAAACATTTCAGATAGATTTCTCAGTTCTAGAATTACTGTTTTGTTTAAAATTTCTGAAGGTCTTCTGAAACCTTCTATTGCCTTTTCTAAGGGCTGTTTGAAATATTTATCCAGTTTCAAATTACTGGGTCTCCTCCCATTCCCTTCACTTACCCCTCCCAGCCCTCATCTACTCCTCAAAGAGGCACATTGCTTTGGGGAAGGTCCAAGGCCCTCCCTATTATATCTAGGCTGAACGAGGTATCCATGCAAACAGAATAGGTTCCCAAAAAGGCAATACAAGCAGTAGGGATATGCTTGTTCCTTCCCCGTCTGGCTGGAGTTGGTGAGCTCCCATTACTCAGGTGGACTGAGTTTCAGAGGGTGTCCCTATCATGGTCTTGACCTCTTTGCTCATATTCTCATTTTTCCCACTCTTCAACTGGACTTTGGGAGCTCAGTTCAGTGTTTTGATGTTTTGATGTAGGTCTCTGCCTCTGTTTCCATCAGTTACTGGATGAAGGTTCTATGAATATCTATTTGAGATATTCATTAGCCTAACTATAGGGCAGTTCTGATTTTTTTTCAGTATTATAAGTCAATAACTTGTTGGAAATAACTGAGTGTTCTTTGGGGTTGAGATTACCATGAATTATGTTACCAATCAGTGCCTGTTGCATCAACTCAACCAAGAGTCTCAGCAGTTAGTGAGGCTCCCCACTGAATATGCCTCTCACTTTCTCATTTAGGATTTTATGACTTTACTGAGGTATTTGCAGTAAGGAAAAGACATTTGGTTTACCTCTGGAATATTATTTCAAGACTGACCAATGAAGCACCCTGCTGAACTAACCAGCTCTGACTAGGTTGAAGTTCCTGCAGGGAGTACTGTGTACACTGAGACTATGACAGCATATTGTTTTGGGATGAAAGAGATGAACGTCATTTCCTATTCTGCCAAGTCCGCTGGTGGAGCTTGGAGAAGTCAATGTAATGCCACAGAATGGGTTGCCTAGGGTCCACACTCCAAGGCGTGGGTTAGTGCTCAGGTTCATTGGGGGGAAATTCTTATACTAAACGGTTACATAAGAGAGTCACGGGAAACAGTGTATAGGACAGGAGTTGAGCTGAAAGGTGTGTTTGCAAGGCTCACCAGCCCTTACTGAAAGAGCTTGGGAAATTATCACCTTATGGGATTTTATGTTGCCACTCAACCCCTGGACACAAGCAACAAAACTGAAGTCACATGTATGAGATAGGCATCTCTTCACCCGAGGCTGTCTTTAAAGGAGCTGATAGCTGAAGTGACCTTTTTTTTGACAGCAACCTACATGTAATTTAAGGAACAGAGAGCACTTAGAATTCACAGCCTCCAAACAAGTAATCATCATCATCATTATTATTCAAAGGTTAGATTTGGCATAGGTACTTTCAAAAATGTTTGCTTATATAAAAATACAAATGCTTTTCTGAATTATAAATTACAAGCATTGCCAAAAGGAATTACAGTCTCAATAACTTCTAGAATACTTAATATTTTGCTGTTTTCTTAGAGAGCAAAAATCCCAAACTAGGTAGTACTAGCAGTCCACTGCCCACTAAGACATTGCTGGGACATTTCTTGGAAATTCTGGGTAGGATTGCAAATAAACAAAGGATCACATAGCTTTATTCTCCAGTTCCCTTCTGCTTTCATAACTTTGGCAGCATGACCAGAAACATGATTCATTCTCTTTCCTGTCCTGTGGCTCACCATCCATCCCTTCTTTGGTCCCTCAGGACAGGAAATAAGATAGTCACAGCATCTGAGTGGTTCTGACCTTCTTGGAAGATTCAGATTGTTTTGATTCATGTCGGTCTTGGGCAATCAAGAGTTCCAGGATCACAGGGTCTTGTTCCTTTATACTGCTCACATTTTGTATGATTATGTGCAAGAGAGCCATGGAATTTCAAGGAAAACCCTTGAGAGTGACAGATAGATAAAATATGGACAATCGCTGTAATTGGGAAGCCAAGGAAAATTCTTTTCTCTCATTTTATATTAGAGTAATAAAAACAACGAGAATCACTAGGAAAATGGCTTACTGAACAGCTGGTAACAGGATTTATATCTGCTGGTGAAAAGAATTTTACTCATTCTACCCCCCCCCCCAAAAAAAAAACCAGATTGGGAGAAGTTGGAGAGATAACTCAGTGGTTAAAATCATGAACTACTTTTGCAGAAGACTGCCTATATATAGTTCCCACAAGTGCATGTAGTTCCAGTTCCAGGGGATCCAGTGCCCTCTTCTGGTCTCTCTGGTCAGGACATGAGGCTTGTTGCGATGGCGTTATGAGGAAAGATTGAGCTGAGAAGGAAAATACTTACACACTCAAGGAGGTGTGTAAACAAGCATCATGGTCTCAGGCACTCCCCACCTCCAACATAAACACACAAATAAAAATAAAAATAAAATCTTAATAAATACATTGAATAGAAGAAACATCACGGTAGTTGGTAGATCTTAGAAACTACTTAATGACGTCAGGCTGCAAGAATCTTACTCCATTCTTATATGTTATTCTGTGCTCCAACACTTAAAGAATTAAGTGACTACAGCTGAAACCTCACTTTTAGATATCTTAATATTATAACATACCATTCTGTGGAGTGAAGAGCTGTAAATTCAGGTAGAATATTTGACGTGGAATAGTACCATTTTCTGAAAGGGCTTTAAAAAAATTGCTCCACCACAGAAAATGCCTCATCAGTTATGCTCAGAATTTAAGTAAAGATTGCATTTAACATAGCCCACATGATTTCCAGATGTTTAGCATACTTTTTTAATCATAAAAATCAGCTTTGACATGAGATTTGGTCTTTCTATTTTCAGTCCAAATATCTTCTCCCAGGAGGCTTCCCAGTGCAGCAGAACATATACATCTCATGAGGTGTAAAGGAATGGCAGTCTCAAATCACGTACGATCTCTCAGCTCTGCAGATTCACCTGGCCAGCACAGCCACACAGCTTCTGAAGCCACATGAGGCTCCGGAAAGCTACACCTCCTTGAGAGTGTAGGCATTTTCCCTTCTCAGCTCAATCTTTCCGCATAACGCCATCGCAACAAGCCTCATGTTCTGGAAATTGCTAAGAACAAAAGAGATGAGTGAGGGAATTTCAGAAATGTGTTTCTTTCCATCCGATCCAACATCCAATTCACTATTTGGGGGAGTGTTCTCTCTGGTAAGCCGCATGCCCTAGCTGTAAAAGCAGACATTCCTGCCTGTGGTTTTGAGAGTCACATAACATCTTGTCTGTTGGGAGCATTTGGAGTCCTGGCCTCTTCCCTGCTAGAGATCTTTACTTTCCTTCTGATTTGAGTTACTGAAGGCTGTGTCAAAGTTGTTTACCAGCTCTGCTTCACGAGCGCGTGCTGCCTTGCCTTGAGGATGAGAGGATAAGGTTTTCACCTGTTGGCCCACCTGACTGTTGGGTATATAAGGCTCTGTGGTGCTATTGAATAAAGGGCTTCTTACCAGTGACTAGAGGTCCGCGTCTGTGTGTCTCTGTGTGTTTCAACCTCCAGCACCTTGCCTGAAGCTCGAAACTGTATGGTAGCGCGTAGATCGCAGACAGGTGTTGTGCGCTGCAAGGAAATTTCCCTCTTTGACCTGTGTGTTTCCAGTGTTTGTAACAGCTTTTTATTTCCCTCCTCTGCAGCTGCTCCATTCTGCAGCCTGTAGTCTGCTCCTCAGGATCTTTCCCTTATGACCTTCAGAAGGATGTCTTTCTTTCCTCCTACTTGGTTGCCTTAGTTGCTGTCCAGGTATCCCTCACCTCCATTCTGGTCCAGATCATAGTTTTGTGCACACTTACAGTATGACGCTGATGGCCCTGGGATTTTCATTTGTCATCTTCTTTTGATGGAGATTTGTCTATTGCTCAACTGTATTCTATGATTTTATATTTCAGCTTTTAATATTGTTTTTGTTGAGATATAATACTTAGATCTTCATGTTGGCTATATTATAGTAATTCAATATATGTGTATACATACATATATTCAATATATGTAGTATACACTAACCAAACTAGACTTACAGGCATTTCCATTTAATTTAAATTTTTGAAAATTAGCTCAGATACTATGGAACTTAGTATGGAGGTTCCTCATCCCTCAAAACTAAAACTAGAACGATCATGGAATCCACTAGATCATTACAGGGAATATATCCAAAGGAATCTAAGCCACATACCACAGAGGTGTCTACACATGGTGCTCACTGAACTACTATGTGAAACAGTCAGGTTATAGGGTCAGTTTAGCAGTCCACCAAGAGATGAATGATAAATATAAAATGTATACACAATGGAGCTTTATTCAGCTATAAGGAAAGCGAGATGGTAGCAGGAAAATGGATTGAAATAGAAATCATGCTAAGCAAAATAAGCTAGATTCAGACAAACAGCATCTTTTCTCTCTTTTGCGGATTTGTGATCATTTGTGCATGTACATACATATAGCCATGTCTACATAGGGACAAGGCTCTGGGTGAGGGATAAGCAGACGCAGGGATATGGTTGAGAGGAAGAAGCAAGGAGGATAACTGTGGTCAGAGTGAAACCCACCACCATGAGCAATGAACATAAACTAAGAAAGTCTAGAAAAAAAATTGCCCTTGTATTGTTTCAAGAAAACTGGATTTGGAGAAGAATGTTCTTTGGTTTTTACTACTCTAGCCTCTAAACTCTGAGAGTGGCCTTGCCTCGTTGTGTAGACATTTATCAAGTATCTCACACCTGTGCCCTCTTCCAGGGTATTCCCAGTCTCAGGAGAAACCTTTCCCTTTGCTCTCCTAATTCCTGGATTATGTGGTATTTTATTAACTTACATTATTATTATAGTCTAATTATTATGAATAGATTTGGGAGCAAGCATGTGGTTTCTTAGTGTACAGATGGATCATTGCGGGAGAGAAAAGTGTGTTGGTCCACATTTCTTAGGGCAATGAAATCCTTTGTTTCTATAACATCCTTTGAAAAATCAGCACGTGGAGAGACTGGGTAGTAGAATAAGGAGAAAATATCACTGTTTAATATAAATAATTTTGACAAATGAGTCCTGTACTTCTAGTGCAACATTATGTTTCTGATTAAGATGTCACCACTGAAGACCAAATAGAAAATTAGATTTTTAATAAAGCTCATAGTAAAAACCACTAACAGTGTGATCAACTATATTATTATTCATGTTTGATACTTACATGCATATATTTTTCAAATTTAACCAAATTAGGCTTTTCTTTAAAGTCAGTGGTACCACAGAGTTTCTTTTTTTCTTCTTCTTCTTATTTTACATCATGACCACAGTTTCTTCTCTATCTTCTCCTCCCAGTCCCTCCTCCCACCTTTACCTCTGCCTCTGTCCTCACCCAATCCACTCCTCCTCTGTTTCTATTCAGGAAAGGTCAGGCCTCCCATGGATATTGACAGAACATGGCATATCAAGTTGTAGTAAGACTTAAGCACCTAATCTTGTATTAAGGCTGAGCAAGGCAACCCAGTATGAAGAATATTTTCCTAAAAGCCAGTCAAAGAGTCAGAATCTCCCACTGTTAGGAGTACGGCAAGAAGAACAAGCTACATAACTGTCACATATATGAAAAGGGCTTAGGTCAGTCCCATGCAGCCTCCCTGGTTGTCAGTTGAGTCTCTCTGAGCTCCTATGAGCTCAAATTAGTTGATTCCATTGGTTTTCTTGTGATGTCTTTATCCCCTCTGAACTCCTATAATCCTTCCTCGCTCTCTTCATTAGGATTCCCTGAGCTTGGCCTAATGTTTGTCTGTGGGATTTTATTAAATCTATTTCTACCATTTGCTGCATATCAGCCTCTGTGTGACTATTGGGATAGGCACCAATCTATGAGTATAAGAGAATATCAGTAAGCATCATTACATTGGCATTTTTTCTCGAGTCATGTTTGCTTCTATCCTACGTCTCTAGGCCATCCAGCTTCTTGAACCCAGTGCTCTAGCTACTGTCATGAATGGGCTCACTCTCATGTCTTGGGTCTCAAGCTGGACCAGTCATTGGTTGGCCACTCCCACAATCACTGTTGCCACCCTTAACCTAAGATCAGAAAAACAGTGACAACTCATGCTGGAGAGGATGTGGGGCAAAGGGAGTATTCCTCTATTCCTGGTGGGAGTGCAATCTTGTCCAGCCACTTTAGAAATCAATATGGTGGTTCCTCAGAAAATTTGGAATTGATCTACTTCAAGACCCACCTGTACCACTCTTGGGCATATGCCAAAATGATGGTCAATCATATCACAAAACACTTGCTCAACTATGTTCATAACAGTGTTATTTCTAATAGCCACAATCTGGAAACAACATAATGTTCAATCAAATGAGGAATGAATAAACAAAATGTGGTACATTTACACAATGGAATACTACTAAAAACCAATGGCATAATGAAATTCAAAGGCAAATGGATAGAACTAGAAAAAATTTATCCTGAGTGATTTAACATAGACCAAGAAAGACAGACATGGTTTGCCCTCACTTATAAGCAGTTATTAGCTGTAAAGTAAAAGATAACTATGCTGCAGTCCACAGACCCAGAGAGGCTTGGTAGCAAGGAGAGCCCAAGGGGGATACTTGGATCCTCTTGGGGAGGAGAAATAGAAGAGATTTTGTGGGTGGACGGAGGGCAGGTAGGGATGGGAACACGAGGGATCACGTGGAGTGGGTGGGGGAGATTACTGAAAGAGATGATTGGAAAAGGGGTGCATTTCAGAATCAGGTAGAAACCTGGTGCAAAAGAAACTCCCAGGAGTCTACAGGATGACCCCAGCTAAGGCTCCAAGCAATAGCTGATACATAGCCTGAGCTGACCACCTCCTGTGATCAGGCAAGACTTCCAGTGGAGGGAGTGGACCTTCAGCCTTCAGTGCGTCCTGCCCAGAGTTTCTTTCTTAAAAATCATTTTATGGGTGTTCTGCCATGCGTCTGTATGTATACCACGTACATACCTGAAACCCATGGAGGCCATCAGATTCCTGGAACTGGAGTTACAGTAGTTATAATCTACTATGTGATGCTGGTAATTGAATCAGGGCACTCTGCAGAAGCAGTCACTGCTCCTAACTTTTGAGCCATCACTCCAGTCCAGGGCTGCTTAATATTTCAGTGTACCTATGGTGGGTGATTGTGTTCTATGTGCACAGCCCCTTCAACAATTGCTGCTTGCTTATTCAGTAAGTTAAATTTCGACCACAGTCACAGTAGGAGGTAGGATCTTCCATCTTTAGCAGATGTGCTCGAACCCAAGTCTATTTGTCTATTTATAATAATTAGACTTGTTACAATAAACAACAGCAATAATAATGATGATAATAATAATAATGTTGTAAATTAGTAAAGTATCGCATAATTCAAGAATTATGAGAGTAAGAGAAGAGGTTTCTAATGAGAACATGAATACCCTGGAAGTGTGCCCTGGTATAATATGGACATATTGCTCATGCTCTCTCTCTGCTAGAAACACAAAGGACATAGGAATAAAAATAATATTTATCAGGTTGGAAATAACTTTACTTAATTTATTAATTTCATTGGGATCATTTTCCATTCCAATATCGGAGCAGGCTGGGCCATCTCTCTGGCATTGAGGTCACTATAAAAGAAACTGACATTTGTTGTCTAATTGATAACTGCTCAGCTGCTATAGAGATAGAATGACTATGTAATTAGTGGTGCTTTCCTGAGGATTGTGGACTGCTGGTCCTACATTTCAGGACTCTAGCTTCTTTCTCAGCATATGATGTTTAAAGAAAATGATCAGAATAAGGATGCAGATGTTAATGTTCTGGCTACTATTTCTTTTTCACCCATTACCTACATAATGGAAGTTGTAGGAAGTCTGATAATGAATCACGTAGTTTCTTGGGAGTTCTAAGTGGCTGTCCTGTTTTGCAAATTAAACTTGTTTCCAACCTAAATATACATTTTATACTAAAATAAACATTTGCATAGGTATTTCCACTTATCCCTGGGCTTATTGCACAGCGTCCCCTAAGGGATATTTGCTTGCTCGAGCTAGACATCATGCCTTGCTTAGACCTTTGTCTTTCCTGGAAATTAAAGTCTTAGATAGGTGGGCAAAAGGAAGAAGTGAGTGTAGTTTGAAAGGGAACAAAGGCACAGCCCAAAGCCGTGGAGCCATGATGAGTACAGTTGTCAAACAAGGTGATACAGGCCTGACTTCATTTTCATAATGAGTCAAGGATCACGGGGAACTTCCCCCGGGACAGTGGCAAGGGTTCCAGGTCTTATCTTACAAAATAGAAGGCAGTTTCAAGGACAACACAGACTATGGTTGGTATCTGGACAGTTAGGACCCCACAAGGTTTATTGTTGTAGGGACTCCAATGGCACTTTAAAAGGGGAAGTGAGGATATTTGATAATGTCAGTTTGTTTGTTTGTTAATACTGTTGCTGTTCTAGGTTTGTACCCATGTCATAAAAATTAAGAGCTATTATTATGAAAGACAGCAATCATGAGTTTTGGGCCATTTTGTTCCCTAAAACAAGATTGAAAAGCTATACAGATGATGAATAGTGTTTGCTTGTGTGCATGAAGCCCTAGGTTCTGTCCTTAGAATACACATAAACTTAGTGTAATCATGCATGGC
The DNA here is from genome assembly GCA_025134845.1 of Neodon shergylaensis. Classification (NCBI taxonomy): domain Eukaryota; kingdom Metazoa; phylum Chordata; class Mammalia; order Rodentia; family Cricetidae; genus Neodon; species Neodon shergylaensis. The sequence continues at coordinate 41,854,389 of JABTXL010000001.1, forward strand.
TGTAATCTCTGAACGTGATGGGTAGAAGCAGAAGAATTAGATGTTCAGGGATATCCTTACCAATATAGTTTAGCTTGAGGCTAGCCTGTGCTGCATGAGACTCTGGCTAAGAAAAAAAAGCATCAAGCTATATTAAGTATAGACATGATTTTTCTACATTCAGCCATGCTATTTGTGAGTGCAACAGATTGTTGACCTCTTCACACAGTTCAGTTCAAATGAAGAGGTGATGAGCAGTGTTGGTGTTTGCTGAGAAATACTGCAGATATGTAACTGGTGCTTACAGGGTTAAATAAGAATTTGTCTTTATTTTAAGGGAATCTGCCTGATATGTTTGACATTTAAAATATGAAAAACCTGGGAGATCTTAAGTCATAATATAGTGCAAGAAGTTTCTTGAATAATATCTGTTTTGAAAATGTCAGCATTGCTTTGTAAGTAAATGACTTGACACTAGCATTTCAACAGATTTTCCATGCTTCTGCTTTGCAATTTAAAAATGTATAATATTCTTTCTTTGATCTCTCACGCTTTATTAGTGAGTGAAGTCTAAGAAAATATTCCGAATAGTTAGCTGTGGTGCTGGTGAGATGGTTCAGCAGGTGAAACTCTTTGCCGCATAAGCCTGGGGTCTGTTCAATCCTTGGAACATACGTTAAAGTAAGAAAGACGAAAACAAAACAACAACAAAATGTTGGCGGTGATGCTCATGTCTAATCGCCCCACTCCTGTGATGCCAAGAGAAGCAGTGACAGGACAACTGTCCAGAAGCTCCAAGGACAGTTAGCTGAGAGTGTGCAGAGCAAATGTACAGAAACAAGAGAGCCTGTTGCAATGTGGTAGAAGGTGAGACCCGCTCCTAAAAGTTGTTCTCTGACTTTTACCTGTGTGGCAAGCATGTATCTCTGTGTTTGTGCGCACACACACAAAGACATCTCCTCCACACTCACACAGACACCCCCATGCACACCCACATACAAAGTGAAAAGGAAGGGGGAGGAGGAGGCAGAGGCTGCCTCTTCAGAAGAAGAATGGACAGAGAGAGAGAGAGAAGAGAAAATGGAGACCAGCTTGCCTTGGTGGGAAGGGGGAGATTGGGAGTGGGTGGGGCTTGTTTCTTAAAGAAAGAGAGTACCCAGGTGACAGGGCAGGCCCCCATAATCAAATGCCCACCTTTTTCTTAAAATGTGAGGAGTTAGGCATGGCAGGTGAAAGGGTTGAGGGTGTAGAGTTCTCGAAACTGCTTTTTGCTGATTTGTGGATGTCAGAGTCTTGGGGGACCTGAGAAAGCTGGGGTACTAACCACACCTTGGGATATCTGGTTGCTTTACTCCTGTTCAAGATTTGTGGTGTGGAACTGTCTCGAGTCTCTTGGACCTGGTGAGGTGTTGGCAGAACAGAGGACAAGATTAAGTTTAGGAAGAAAATATTTTTCTTTAAGTCCTGGTAACTGAGGAGGAGGGTGTCAGGACCAGAGAATTGAGAGAGGGGTGTATCTGACCTGTTTAAGGTGAATCCTTCAGTTCAGCTCTCCAGAATTTATAAGAAATCTTTGAGCTTGTGAAAATTTAAAATCTTGATCTTATGGTATAGTCGTGGTAGCACTCTGCAAGAGTTAGATTAAGAGCTTTGCAGCATTTTATTGATATTGTTAAGTCTATGAGCGGCAGCATAAAGAGAGAGAAATTTTATAATTTGCATTTGTCCTTTATAACTTGTATTTCTATATCTTAAAACAACTTTTTGGTTTGTGTCATGGTCCGGTGCCAGCCTGGACCATAAATGATTTCTCTGGAACAGAGGGAAAGCATGGGATTAAAGACACAACTCACATGGCTTTATCAGGAGGGAGATTTTCAGTGATCCCTCATGAAATCCTGAGTTCACATCCTGAAAATTCCTCTGCATTTATTCTCCAAAACAGCTTCTATATCAAAATGTAACTAAGGGGGAAATTCATTAGCATTCTGTTTCCTAGGTAACCAGGTGAATGGCTGTGGTCATGTCCACACATCTACATATGCCTGCTCTGTCACGTCTTCCTATCTTCCTCTTCTGTATGCCAGCCCTGTCATGTAGGCTGAATTCACATCTCTATCCCAGACATCCTCCAAATTACAAAGAAGGAGCAGAACAATGTTAGCACATCCTGACCCTTTGCTAGGGAGGTGATGACCTCCTGTGTGGCAGGTGCAAACTGTGGCCTGGAAGTCTGGCTGCCATTCAGTGTGGAAATACAGGTTTGAGCTTCGCATCTTAAAATACCTTTTATTTACACATGGTAAGAAGTTATGCTGAAATCTGTTTCATGAGGTTTCCTTTTTAAACTGGCAAAACCTCTTAGCTATCAAACTGCATCAGAGATCTTTGAGAAGGCTAAAATTTTACTTGAGTTATTGATTTTAAAAATGACAGAGAACTTACTCGATTGGCTGCCTAGAGGCACTCCTCAGGGTCCTCCATGGTTGTTGAGGGCAGGGGCTTCAGGGCTGCATTTGCCTTCTGCTGTTAGCATAGCTAAGCACTGTCCACCCTTTCTGTCATTGCTAGGATGAGTCGCTGAAGCTTCCTCTTTGTTTCGTCAGAAGCGTCTATTCTACCTCTGCCTCTTCCTCTCTGGATTGCAGAGGCAGCTTCTAATCCGTCATCTTCCACGGAAGCTCTCATTTTGTGCTTTTATAAGAACGATCCTTATCGAGTTATGCAGACATTCAGAGCAATGCATATATATGGTGCTGAGGAAAATATTTGTTAGGCGCTTGTATTCTTGACCTTTCAACCCATAAAGAAACATGCTAGGTTTCTGAACATTCTCTCTCTCATCATTTTGGAGAGGCATGTAGCAATTTTAGTGACCTTAAAGGAAAAAAAAACTGAACTAATGAATTGCACAATTAGAAGTAATGAAGTCCTCTTTAAAAATATTATAGTAAAAACAGAAATTGTACCATTTTAACAGTTTTCAGCTGTGTGATTCTTAGGATGAAATGGATTCATTCAAATTCCTGTGATACTGATCTCTAGGGCTTCATCATTCTGCAAAAGTGAGATTGTGTTCCCCAGCAACAGCCCCCGGTTTGCACTTCTCCCACTCTCTGACAGCTATGACTCACATTCTGTTTATGCATTTGACTGCCTAGGCTTCCTCATAGAAATGGAGTTATACTTCATCCATGTTGTAGAATGTGACAGGACTTTCTTAAAAGGAAATAACGTTGTCGTTTATGCATATGCCATATTTTCTTATCTATTATCTGCCAACGAACACTGGTTTTTTTTTTATATTGCTTCTTCTTTGGTTTCTGAGTGAGCAGCAGAGAAGCGTGTGCTGCAATGAAGTCATTCTCAAGCAAAGCATACAGGGCCAGGCATGCAGTTTAATATCATATCTGAATCTTTGATTTTCAAAATGAGTATCTATAACTTGGTGTTTTTATATTTATAAAAATCTGAATAAACTATAAATTAATTTGGAGACCTGATTACTTGCTAGATTAGTGTGTGGAACGTTCCTCTGTTTTCTTACAAGAAAGCCCTAATATCTGCAAATGCAATGGAAATATCCACTATTTTCGTGTGATAGTGTGTGGATGAACTGCTAGACAACATGGATTCTTCAGGAAACCTGACTGTTGGAGGTTTGGGCATAACCAACAAGCTTATTCAGAGATTTTCATGTATGTCCTTCCCTGGTTCAAAGGACACAAAAGCTCACAAGGAGACCTTGCAGCAGGTTATATTCAACAGGGGTGTGATATATAGAACACACCATTCTCTGCACTGCACTGTCTCTAGTTCAGTTTAACTACTCCATTACAGCATCTGCAAGAGATGGTGAGAAATAGTACCCGAATTTATGCTAATAGAGGTGAAAATAACTTGATAGTTTTATAAATCATTTGTAATTGGATAAAAGGAATTCTATTATTCATGACTCCTCTCGTGTTGATGACCTTACTTATTCAACATACCTCACAAGGAATATTTCTCAAACTGGGATCCCTGAGTTGTAATTATACTATGTTAAACCCTCAGTAGCTCTGGGAACATTGATAACACTTAACGGTAGAAGTGATTTGACTAAACACACACTTGATGAAAAGGTCTAGTAGACTAGAGAGGGAACAAAGGTCTGAGAAGTTAGCCAGGCAAGAGATGATGAAAAAGATAGGCATTGACAGAGGGGAAAGGATGGATGGGAGTCAGCATTAGGAGCTGCCGTGGATTTGGTGAAGAGGGAAGAAGGGGAAACAGTTGGCAGACTTCTTCGTGTCACTCCTTCACTTCTTCTTCTTGCTTATTTGTGCAACCAGGCAGCAAATTCTGCTGACTCCTGATGCGACATCAGTATTTCTGCACAAAGCTGCCTTCAGGATTGTCGGGGACACATTAGACTTTCCAGATACGAAAGCTTTCTATCCTTGCAGACATTCATTATTTATTTATTTATTTATTTATTTATTTATTTATTTATTTATTTGCCTGAAATATCTTATTTGGCTATAAAAATCAGTAAAGTCATGAAGTAACTGTCAAATCTCCATGATCCAATTTTGAACTTAATCATATTTTTAAATGTAAGAAGTTACCTAGAATTGCCAGAATCAAAAGACCCACTGAATCCCCTTTCTCTATTTATAATGGGTGTGGTCTCCTTTCTTCATTCAGGGTGATTATACATGCATTAAAGCCATCCCTCCACCTTCTATATTATCTGGACAATAATTTATACAAACAATATCATGTGTGCATATGTCACAGTATACATGTGGAGGTCATAGGACAACTTGCAAAAGCTGATTCTCTGTTCCCACTATGTAGGTTCCAGGGCTTGAATTTAGCTGGTTAGGCTTCAGGGCTGCAGCTTTACCAGCTGAAACATCTTGCTGGCTCAGTCTTCACTCCACTTATATAAACACAGATCAGGTGAGCAATTCATTCTGTTTCTTCTTGTTTGACTTTGGTTAATTTTCCATTCATGAATCCCAAATATGTGAAATCATAAGACAGCTCCTTATGTCTCCATGGATTCCCAGGACAGTGGAATAGACATGGACAATATCTTTATTATTTCACTCAAGAATTTGATGAAACCAGGGCAAATATGCCAGCAATTTTCTTCCTTTTCATGTTTCTCCTTGTTTTAAATTTTCCTTCCTCTCAAAGTGATCACATGAAAAAATTGAAATTCATTTCAATTGAGTTGAATTTACTGATATCCAATATAATTGCCATTCTCGTTGGATTGCCCAAGAGTCAAAGCCAATATTGTAGAAATGAAACCTAAGGCGGGAATTTCAGATGCCAGAAGACACAGAAGTAAAGAGCGTGTTTGAGCAAGTGCAAAGACTCAAAGGGAGTTCTGGTTTCTTCTCCCTTCCCCTGACAGAGCAGTGACCCTGGCACGCTTTCTCTCCTCCTCTCTTGTTCCTCAGCATTTTGCAGATGACCATCTACAAGTGAAAGTGCTCCCCTGTGACAAAGAAGCGTCCTGAAAGTCTCTGAGAGGAATCAGGGCCTAGGTTTGCTGCCTCCAGGCAGCACCTTTGTGACTAAAAGAGGATGGTGGAAAAGGAGTCCCTATGCCAGGAGCAACCACTTTCTGCTTGGGGTGGGATCTGTAGAGAGATCTCGAGCTTGTTTGCACACTTGGTGAATGAGAATGTTAATAAGACTTCTGGAGGTTAAGCCAACCACTCCATACCTCATATAAATTGAACTGTAAAAGTATTATATAATATAACCTTACAATTATTGCATTACTCTGTATTTGTATAACATAATATAACTTGAGTGTTTTTGAGCATCTGCATATGATCTAATTTGAATTTCAAAACAGCTTCATAGGGTTGGAACATTTTCTCTATTTAGAAAAGGAAGATCTGAGTTTTTGACATTTGTCCAATTACTCACTGAACAGATATCTAAATGACTTGGTCATGACATTGTAGAAACGTTAGATGTTTTGGTGTTCTTATGAGACTACTGTTTGAAAGACACAAAAATGTCTTCCCAGTGCTTCTGCAAATTATTTCTGAGCCATTCAGACCTATCATTTTCTTGCACCTGTGCGTAATTTCTGGCTTCGTCCTTTGTACAGCACTCTTTATAATTCAGCATTTTGGAAATGCTTCAACAACAATGTGAAGGTGTTATTTAAAGGAGCTGGAATCCATCATTTTGGTCCTCTGCATTTGCTAGATACACACAGTTTCTCTTCCCAGCATCCAACCCTACTCAATACTCACAATCAATTCTTTCAATGTCTTTTCTTTTAACTAGGATTGGATATTTACTTTTATAGCTCTGATTACACATGCAGGATTTTGGATGTGCAAATGATAGCAACAAATGTGCTGCAAAGGAACCTTATGAAAAGTTCATTCTTTCTATTTGTAAATACATCAGATGGATTGGAGTCAATGAGCAGAGATTGTGGTCATTTAGATGTTTATAAAAATTGTGTTGGATGGAATAAGGACTGCAGCCCTCCAGGAAAGTATGAAAGACAGCTATAGTCATTTAGGAACAGCTGTACTTTGATCATTTATTCATATTCTAGCAAGGGAAATTATAATGCAAAATAAAAACATGATTTTTCATTTTGAACTATAATTATAGTTCATGGAGAAATCTGGGAAGAGGTTTATTTTGGGAGCTCATCTCTATAGGTTCCAAATGATGATGAAAGAAGCTTCAGCCACTCTTCTGTAGCCCTGAATCAAGTAGGGCTCATTTAGTATGAGCTTCAGTCGTTTCTGATGCAAAAGAGAAAAAATATTCAGTAACTGTCAATGGAGAAGGAACTGGAACCCAACAAAATCAACTGCTGCACTAAAAGGCCTTAGCCTTTTCTCCTCAAATAGCATGAGGTGATGTTTCCAGTCAAATGACTTCCTTGTTTCATCTCATGCTGGAAAATAATTGAGTCAGACAACTGACAAAGTCAAAGAGGGCACAGACTCCCACATTCCTCTCTTTCTGCTTTTCCACTTTCATGAAAGTACAGTAAAACATTTGAGTTCATTTGTAGAAACAGTTTTTACCCTGGAAGGATGTCTAAGAATATTCTCAGAGAAGCTCGCCCCATACAATTAATTGCATTAAATTATTTACAGCAAAGATTGCAGAGTGCCTGAGATTAAAGAGACCTGGGGATTTAACTTGGTACCATTCTACAGTTGCAGAGAAAAGGAGGCATGGTAAAGGATGAAGAAGGGGGAAAGAAAAGGAGGAGAGTGCAGAAGAGGGGAAGTGGGAAGAGAGGTAGATAAGCACAAAGAAACAAGTCCAGTGCCCCCACAGACCCCCCTCACAACAAATGGAAAGCAGATATCAACACCCAGTCTAAAATCTGGGGTCCCTGACTTTCCATTCTGCCTTTGTCCACTGCCAGGGAGAAGGCCACAGCAACACGAATTCGAACCTGTTTGTGGTTTATTGTTTAAGAGGCATGTAGCATCGAATAAATTTTTCTTCCCATTGGCTTCTCCACCTGTATAACAGGAATGCTATGTGTAAGGATGGACTGAATTGACAGGTTATTTATAGCTTTTGGTCAAGGGCATGTGGAGGCCCAAAAATGTGAGCTTGTTTCTACCTTGTCTGAAGGTCAGAGAGTTTAAGGTTGCTCAAAATTTTTGACAACAACCAGGGCTACACATCCTGACCCAGGATGTGGTTACTTGGTTCTTTTGACATTAAGATGGCCATGCAGGTAGATCCACTCCACCCTGACAAATGGTCAGAATATTCAAGCATACTTCTGCTCCTTCTTTTGTAATAGAAATTTTTACCTGGCGAATGCCTGCCTGCATGATATTTGGTCTAGGGTGGATTCTCTGCCTAAACAACAGAATGCTAACGACTTGATGTCTCAAAGTGCTGAAGCAATTAACTGTTGGAACTGTCCTTTGTATCATGTTAAAGAAGTCTTTTGTTGCCTTCTTACCCCGTTTGTATTGGAGTATAAAAGCATATAGAAAATTAAATGTGGGATTTCAGTATTCACTGGAACTCCCTCCTATCATATATTTCTGTTTCATTATTTTCACTTGCATCTTTGTCCTATTTACTATTTTTCTGATCCCCTTACCCGTACCTTGGTAAGTGGTATTTTTATCCAAGCTTGTCTCTGACAAGGGTGTGGTGTGTGTGTCTTTAGTGAGTGTTTAGCTTTTGTAGTTTATTGATTCATTCCTATTTTATCTTGCATACTGTTTTGATTGACTTCTTAGTTCACACTGCAGTCTGGCAAGGGTTCACATCTTTATTTTCTCAGTATCTTCTTTGATCACAGGTCGTGCCACAGTTGGTTTCCAAGTGAGAATCCCTCGGGTGGCTGCGGAGAATTTCAACAGGAAGAAATGGAGTCACAAGTTATGTGCCCTGTGCCCTGCCTGCACTGATGGAAAGTTTACATTCTGAACACTTAAAGAAAAAAAAAGTCTATATTTTAAAATGTAAACTTGCCTTGGATTTTGAGAATCTTAATAGCTGTAGAATGCATCAATGCTAGCCTGAGGGCTGGAGACTGCCTTCAGGTCCATTTTGAGAGGAAATTCACAAAGCCTTGTGTTGTCACACAGGGAGGCCTATTTTAGTTGATGAGACCAAGAAACTTTCACGTGGAGCTATTGAGGGAGGAATGGTCTGCCTCAGAGAGCCTGTCTCTGCTGGAGTTCAGGATCAGTCTACATTGTCCCCAGGGGAGCTACTGCCACAGGCCTGGGAGTACAGAGAAGCCTTCAGTGTTGTTGAGAATCCTAAATCTGCCATGCCTGATTAGTTTCAAGAAATCAAGGAACCTTTTCCTTCTATATCAGTCTACAGGATATTGGTTTGTTAAAATGGTCAAAAGGAAAAAAGATTCTGTCCCTATTTAATACCTCTTTTCCTTTAAAAATGCCACCACTTATTTGTGTATCGTTATATAAATTTCTAATCGCAGAGTGTTGATTTTTATTCTTGTAGTATTTGCTTTGCTCAGAAATATTTTGCAGATATACTGTGACTATCATGTGTCATATACAGATCCAAGTCCCGGTCCTAGTGCCGACAAAGCCTATACTAGGTCAGGTATCCACCCACAAAGTACACCGCTTTTGTACCACCCAGACTGAGGTTTCCAAGGCAACAGTGACCTGCTCTAACAGCAAAAGCACAAAAAAGCAATTCCCATTTCCACACACCAGTGCTTTCTATAGGCATAGGATGTCTACTTCCATCCCTGCAAGACAGAGCTCAGAATAAAGTGCTGATGGCAGAAGATTATTTTAATATGTCACAGTAGCTTCTTGTTCCCAAGAAGAAACTTTGTTTTGTAGACTTGGGCACATGTAGATGAATATTATTTGAGTTAGAGGGTTAAGTCTAAAGAATATAACAGTTATGGCTGTCTTTGATGGATACCAATAATGGACAAAGGAGACATGGCTCATCTCTCCTCTGACTTTCGGGTCCCTTAGTGACCTAAGTCTCAATTTGTTTTCTTTGTTGATACATTTATGATAAATGTTCTCCATTCTACCTTTCATTTACTTGAGAACTCACTCAATATATATATATATATATATATATATATATATATATATATATATATA
>JABTXL010000001.1:41864000-41886448 GCA_025134845.1 Neodon shergylaensis
ATATATATATATATATATATATATATATATATATATATATATATATATATTTGTTTTAGAACTGTCTTTGCAAGAATATCATACCTTAGATGACTTGTGCACCCTTTTGTGATTCTATACCATGCCTCCACCCCACCTCTACCTTCAGCAGGAAGCCACTCACACTTCCCAATTCTCTTCTTCCCTAAATTCCTCTCCGTTTCTATTTCCAAAGTGTCCTTTCTCAGCCAGTACTTCAGCTAAGATTCTCTCTTCATCTACACATCTCTTTTGGCAATAGCCTATCACTCTCATTCACCAGTAGAGTCATTTAGAAAACTACCCACCCACAGGCCACTGTTCTGTCCACTCCCAGTGAGTGGGATGCAGTCATCAGTACATTTTGAAATGTTCCTAGATTTCAATAGGGGGACAGTTTTGGAAACCACTGCCACAGAGGAGGTTTCTCTCCTTTGTGTTAAAACAAGTAGCTAAAAAGTGATTCACTAAGTTTGGCTTTATTCCAGACTTAGATACCGTAGCTAAGAGCAACAGAATAGGACCATGGCTCTTTTTTGCTGGTTTATGGAACTGAGGCCACAATTAAGAGGGAAGGCAGGAGGCATTCACATTGCACTGATAGAGGTGAAATCCTTAGACCAGTGAAAAGGGGACTAGAGTGTATTAATAACTTAAACCATAAGCTCTTTTGTATCCACAGTCATAGACCAAAACTATTAAAAAAAACTTCCATTTGAATGCAAATGTTTTCCTTTGAAATTTCCTATATGAGTATAATGCAGTTTAGTTATTTCACCTGCTCTTACTCTGCCCTATTCTCTCTTCTTCCTCCGCTAAAACCCTTCCAATTCTACTGCCATTTTCATCGTGTGTGTGATCTCCTGCGTTTAAAGAGGATTGCCTGCATGTGTGCTGTGGGGAGGTTGTTTACCGGAGCATGGGCAATTGATCAATGGCTATAACAATGAAGAAAGTGACACTCCTTCCTGAAGCCACCATCAACTGTCAGTCATCCTATGCGTAAGCATGTGACCTAATGATAACTTCTCTCTTCCATGATGACACATTGAAGGGCTTGAGTAGATAATTACAGCTGCCATGAATCTATCTGTACATTGTCACTGTTGTAATTAAAATAGTCCTCTTCATCCTCTGGCTCTTATGAACTTCTGCTTTCTCATTCATGATGTTCCCTGAACCCTGGGAATAGGGTGAGATATAGGTGTCCTGTTTAGGAACAAGCATGGAACAGTCACTTGTTTTCTCGGCTCTGGCCAGTTGTGAGTCTCTGTATTAATACATCCCCTGCAAAGGAAGCATCTCTGATGAGGGCTGAGAGCTGCTATAGATACTTTTCTTCTAACTCTTCTCTCGGAAAGGCTCTCTGATGGCTATGCAGCATTTGCTTTATGTTAGGCACTGTAAGTAACAGGGAGAAGGTGATTTCAAGTATGGAGGAAGATGTGTTGTACTATTTTATATTAACGGCTTGAGCAACTATGTATTTTGATGTCAAAGAGAATCCTAGAAAAACCCGTAGATTCTGAGGATCAGCTATATTTAATTCCCATTTTTCACTATTTCGAGATAGAACAAAAAGCGTTACTCTGACACCCAAAGTTTCCTTCCCCATGTGGCTCCACAATCTCTAGCAATGTTGAGGCATGTTTCTGTTTTCCTTGTCATCAGCCTAATTCCATTTTACCCACCAGCCCAGATATTTCCCAGATAACTCCTTCTTTCAAACCCTGGTGGGTTTTCTTACTCTGTTTAATAACTTCACTGGATTGTCTTATAGTCTCTGAGAATTTATTGGAGGTCAGAGTGTTTGTTCATTGACTTCTCTACCCTGAGTGCAGTGTTGTGAACATACTGAATGCTGAGAGCTTAATGCACCAAAGCATATAAAAATATAGTAGTTAGAATTGTTTGCATAGAAGTAATATTCAAATAAGGCTCAATCAGAATTGATTCTTTAGGGAGAGCAGAAGGCCCAAGAGCAGTAGTTCTCAACCTGTGGGTCCTGACCTTTTGGGAATCACGCATCAGATATTTACATTATGACTCATATCAGTAGCAAAATTGCAGCTATGATGTAGCAACAAAATATTTTTATGTCTCGGGTCACCACAACTCAAGTAACTGTCTTAAAGGGTCTCAGCATTAGGAAGACTGAGAACCACTGCCCCAGCATCTCAGAGCTTACCTCCAGGATCAGGACATTCTTTCCTCTGGTTCTCCTTTGTCCATTTGGCAAATAGAACATCTGGGAACACAGTCTAGATGTTAAGGCCAGTTTTCCTAATACTTGGAAATCACTGCACACCATTCTTAACAATGTCTGAGAAAGCTGTCCCATCATCACAGAGCAATCGTGACAACTTGACATTATAGGAAAATACCTACTAGCAAATGGCCTGAGCAGCTTAGGGGTCATCAGGGGAGGAGCACACACTTGACTCTAAATGTAACCAGATGTAAAAGGGGTATCATGTACCTTGGAGAATCACAATCTCATTCTATGTAAGATGAAAACTTTGAACTCTTTCTAGAATCATTTATTTCTATGAAGTTAATCTGAAGGTCATTTTTTGAAAATTCACATGAAAGCTTCAGCTTAAAATAAATCATGGTGCCTATGTATTGTTTTGCACATTATACTTTCAAACTACGAAAGGAGAAACTCTGAAAGAAATAACCCTTGGTTACATTATGCACTGAATGCTCCCAGTGAATATACGGTAATTAGGAGAAAGTGTTTAATGAGCACTTAGCCTCTTGCATTTGGACAGCTCTTGGGCTTTCTCCCCGTTGTCATTTGGTTTTAGTGTTTGTTTAAGTATATTTTTAATTAAGGGTGATATTTCTCCCCCTTTTCTCCTCTCTCCAGCCCTCCTCAGCTTCATTCCTTTAATCCCTTTTATGTTCCCCATACTACCAGGTAACCCCCAACACATTCTTTTTCTTTTACTATCTATCTGTCTATCTATCTATCTATCTATCTATCTATCTATCTATCTATCTATCATCTAACTATCTATCTATCTATCTATCTTCTATCTATTTATGTTCTCTCTCTCTTCCTTTCTCTCTCTCTCTCTCTCTCTGTGTGTGTGTGTGTTTAGGCAGGGGCACATGTTCAGAATTTGACTTTTGAGCTGTTCCTGGTGTCAGTGCTCTTCCCAGCCTTCTGCCCCAGTTTAACCCCCTGCATACAGTATGTAGTAGTAACCATTTCCTGTTGCTATTGATAAAAGGGAAGAGTCACATGGTAACACGGTCTCATTAAATAAGTTTCACACAGATCTGCTCGAAGGTATCTGAAAACCCAGGGACTTGCTGCAACAGTCATCTACTACAACTTAGTAACATATACTGTTCTTAAAGCTGCCTCTGTAGGTGTATAGCATGGACAGTCACATAGGTATTGCCTCAGAAAGACTCACCCTTGCTTTTATTACTACTTTTTATTTTTGGTTTAATATATTCTGATCATATTCTTTCCCTCATCCAACTCCTCCTCCAAGAACCTTCCACCTTCCTACTCACCCAACTTTGTGTTCTTTCTCTCCCCTGCTTTTCTTTCTCAAACAAACAAAATCCGCTCCCCAATTAAAAAACAAATAAAGGAGACAAAAACAATACCAAACCAAAACCTAAACATACAAGCAAAAAGTAAAAAAAAAAGCATGGGGTCTGCTTTGCGTTGGCCAACTCTTACTGAGCCTGAATATGTTCCGAGTGTTTGTTGATATACCTGGCGTCACTCCATTGGAGAAAATGAGTTTTCCCTCTCTCAGCAGGTATCATTCATAGACAGTTTCTTGTTAGAGATGGAACTTTGTACCCACCCACTCCCCTCCTCTCTGCTGAGACCGTGTATGGCTTAAACTTGTGCAGATATTGCATATGCTATCAGTATCTAAGCTCATATGTGCATCAGCCCTGTTTGACTTGAAAGGTATTCGTTCCGTGGACTCACCTAGCATCCCTGACTCTTAATCCTCTTTCTCTTTCCTCCAGGCAAATCCCTGAGTCTCTCACTCTCTACAGATTTTCCAGTTCTGGGCCTCTGTATCCATTACCACGTACTATGAGAAGCTTCTCTGGTAAGGATGGGTGTTGCTTCTGATCTAGGAGTTGTTGTAATACTCAATTGCAGTCACCATGAAAGGCTTAACTTTTGAACATTGTTTCTCCCCCTCTTATTGTGATTCGGTCCCTGTAGGTGATGTACTTGGTCCTGCCTGTCTGGGAATATTCATCAAGTATTTCCCATTGAGTGAAATGCACCTAAAGTCAACAAAAAAGTCAACACTAAGAAATAATAGTGGGTTAGGTGGAACTGCCTGTTGCTCTCATGTTGCTGGCTGATCGAGATACAGTCATTTTCCAAACTGGGATGGTAGGATACACCCCGGCTGAGTCCCAGATATCTCTGGTGTTTCCCTTTTTTAACATCATTTCATGATAGCCTTCATGACTTTCTCTTTGCTCACTTGTTCTCCTAGATCTCTATGTGGAACCTAGAAATCCTCTCTAGATGGAAGTGATTTTTGTTGTTGAGGGCAATTTTTAACTCAAATATCTTACAAGCATGCATATCCTTGATGAAAATTGGTAGTTTCTGAGTAGGTAAGCAGTGTATTTGTGTGTGTGTGTGTGTGTGTAGGTAGGTAGGCAGGGGGTGTGTATTTGAGAATGGCAAGGGGAAATCAACCTTACTTCCAAGTCAGATTCTCAGAGCATTGGCTGTTGTGAAGCCTCATCTTTCCCCTTGTGGATGCTCATCTATCAATGTCTTTTCTAACACAGTTCATGTTCATTGTCATAGTGATCATTATTACTAACTATTGGCATGGAAACTTTAATTTGTCACTAAAATATTAATGTTTGTCATGTCATTACTCAGCACAAGTCTTCATTCTTAAGTGGTAATGGGAGTGGTGTCAAGACAAAAACCAAAACACTTCTGCAATTCAGAATTGTAAACATCTGTGGAAGAACTTTTCAATTAAGAGTTTCCATTTACCTACAAAAGGCTTGACTGGAATGGCTGCGGACATCCTCCAAGTGGGAAACAAAAGTAGCTCAAAAGCAGACAAATATTTTGCCTAGCCATCATGTGTTTGGCCTGTGGTTATTCTGGAAGCTAAGCAGATGTTTGTGGTGTGACCATCTAATGAGCTGCATAGCCCCTCTGCGGCTCTCTGGCTCCTTTGCAGATGTCTTACAGGAAGAGGGAATAGCAAACTGAGTTAGTCTTAAGAAGCATAAAGAGACGTTAGGAAATAGTTAAGGGCCAAACATATTAATGAAACGACAGAAAACGGTGGGAAATAGCCATCTACATTGACTAATGATAGTACTTTTTTTTTTCTGTTTGGTCTGAGTATGCTTCTGTTTTATCTTCATTTCACCAGATCTTATCTCACAGCTGATGCTGCTTTCCATCAGCGCTTGAAAACGAATGCTCCACTTGCTTCAGGCCACACGGTTCTATGAGACATTTTGCATCAGTTGAAATGATGCTCAGTGGGAAAGGGGACAGTTCACGGTGACTGATTTAAATTTAAGTTGTGCTAATCTTCCAGAAGCTCAACTATGGTGTTTCTCAGTTAGATATTTGACTCAATCTTTCATGGTATTTCCTAAGATTCTAAATATTTAGGTTTAAAGTTCTGCCGAATTTGTCGAGGTTTCACTTACCTTTTGTTTGACTAATTTTTAAAATCTATTTCTCATCTCTTTCTGGCACTCTGGTTACACTCATGTTAACTTCTTTGCTCTTGTCCATGATCCATGAGACTCTATTTTCCTCCAACAGGTTTTCGCTGTGTAGCTCAGGCAGGGAGTTATCTGCTGGTCTGTTGTCAGCTTCCTAATTCTGTTCTCTTCCATATCTACTTTCCTGTTCATCTCACCCAACATGTTTTAATTCAGATGCTACATATTTTCATTTCTATAATTTTATCTGATCCTTTTATTTATTTTTTCTTATTTGTTTGTTTTTAATTTCTCTCTCCTTGTAGAGATTTTTCTATTGCTTATTCATGTGTGTCCTTTGCTAAAGTATTATGATGAGGCTCAGTGGGTGGCACATGCCAATAGTCCCCACTACGCTATGTGTGACTGAAGCAGAAGGAAGCTTTGAGGTCCAAAATGCAAGGCTGGTCTGGTAAGTTTAGTGGGAGCCTATCTGTAAAGTGAAGTGGCTCAGGTAACACCATTTTGTCCTGACTTCATTTTGTGTCTGCTTACACACTCTGCAGCCCTCCACCCCTCTCTCAACAGCCACACCTGTCTTGGTAACACATCAGCGATTTCTATGACCCTGACCATGCTCCACATATTTTAAGCAAATTAATCAATGTTTATTAACATAGACTAAAACAATGAAAGAAGATATAAGTAAAAAATAATTGTCATGTTATATCTGAAATAACTACTTCATTCTGCCTAAGAAAATGTTGCAAAGTTTCTCTGACTATCATCTAACATTGATGTGATTGTAGGTTTTGCTTCCAAAAATGCTGTACCTCTGACCCCAACAACAAGAGACTCTAATGAATGAACCTGCTCTTGCTCAGCAGCCAAAATTAAAGGACTCAAGCACTCTTAATTGCTCTAATTAGTATGGTTGTTTGTATCTTCCTTATGTAAATTTATTTCAAAGTAAAACAAAATATGAGGAACATACATTGCCCCATTAGAATGAGTTGCTGAGACTCTGGAGCTAGCAAGAATGACAAATAAATGGAAGAAAAGTATTTTGATAACTTTAATAATTTTATTTTTTTAAAACTTTAGAAATAAGCATCTCATTTAGAAACCAAATTTTACCTTCTTCAGCTTTCATATTTTAAAAGACTTGAATAACATCGAGAATATCTGAGAGGATTTCTTAAGGTTTTTCAATAAAAAAGAGAGTTTTAGTACTACAGATTAAGCTGAACAGCAAACAAGGGGAGGGGAGGTAAGCTGTGGGGGAGAGCACAGCAAATGTGCTATTTGTGCTATTTTTATTATTACACTGGCACAGGAATGCTTAAAGGACACCACGCTGAGGTCTCACAGCCGTGTGAAATGGCTTTGCTCAGCCGGACAGTCCACCTGTCCTCAGTGATCTTGAGAATTTCCTCATATATCAGATGGTTTATGAGAGAATGGGAGTTTAATGTGATTGGCCAGGTGCTCTACTTTCACTGGAGTGATTAAGGGTTAAAGCTAACAGAGTCGAGAAGTATTTGTTGGAGCCCCATTATACAAATACCATAGGAAAATCATCTCAGTTTCTCAAACATAAAAAACTAAATAAGACAGCCGATTTGTTTGGCACCTCTTCTATTTATAGCTCTTTGAATTTATTTTTTGTGTCTCTTTTCCACTAGTTTTTATCTACTAACTCCAAAATCTCTTAGGACAGCTGCTCTAACTACCTCATAGTTGATCCCTGGTGCCCGAGGCAGCAATCGGATTATGATGGAGGCACAGAGTCAGAGTGTACCATGGACACAGGGCAGTGACGTACTTGTTCTTCAGCATTGTTTGCAAGCACTTGTTCTACTGCTCATTGTTGTATGACCTGAGAAGAGAGAGCGACACTGAACATTCTACATGCTCACCTCTCCATGAAAGGAAGAGGCATCATCTCTGAGTCTCCCTCTAGCTCTAACTGGAAGCTGACATTTAAGCCAACCATAATACCAGATCCCTTATCAACTTGGCACACATTAGAATAACCTGAGAGAGCCTCCCATGAAGAATTGTCCTGCTTGATGTGGGAAGGCTCCTTCTGGTAGGAGGAATGAGTTAAAAAGGTTATTTGAAAAAAAAGTTTACTCTCTTGTCTTTGGCTAGTTTGGCCTTCCCCTTGCCACCAAGGGAATTTTCCCCACCACTGCTGTTGCTGCATGTTTTTCAGTGATAGTAGAGATAGCTTTTCCAAGCTGACATCTTGGAATTGAGACTGGTGGCTTTCCAGGATCTTCCAGTTCTCCTGATACCAGACTGGGACTACCGCATCACCCTACCTTGTGGACTGAGTTACTGCTGGTTATTCTCCTGCCTCTAATAAGAGACAGCTATTATATGGGTACTTTGACTTCTGATGCATCCAGCCTGGATTCTTGGCATCTTTGGTGTGAGTTGGTTCTCTCTCTCTCTCTTGTATCATCTTGACTAAAACAAATTATGGTAGCAAGAGTAGGTATTGATATGACAGACATGTTTTGGGAGGACTATGGTGACAATGAACTTTGAACTGGAAAAGTCATTGCCTTCTCAGAGCTCAGGGGGCTGCTCTGTGGGATTTTGAAAGAGTGTTGAGAGAAATGCCAAGGATGGAGGCCTGCCTAATGAAGTTTCAGAAGGAACTTTGAGAGCTCCTCATAGACTATTATAAGTGAACATTAGAACTATTCAGAAATGAACTGTTAGAAGTGCCCTCATTTATATGGCAAGAATAACTTGCTAGGAAATAACACATAAAGTGACTCACATTAGCTAAATGAGGACTTAATGTGAAAGTCCCTTCTGTGTGCTGTGATTACTGTTAATGAATTAAAAAAAACTGCGTTGGACCTAGTAAGGCAGAACTTAGGTACGCAGGGAAAACTAAACAGAATGCTGGAAGAAAAAAAAAAGGCAGAGTCAGGGAGACGCCATGGAGCCCCTGCCGCTGGAGATAGACATGCTGAAACTTAGCTCATGGTGATATACAGATTACTAGAAATGGGTTAAATTAAGATGTAAGAGTTAGCCAATAAGAAGCTAGAGCTAATGGTCTAAGCAATGATTTAATTAATACAGTTTCTGTGTGGTTATTTCGGTTCTGGGCAGCCAGGACGAACGAGTAGTTCCAGGCAACAAGGATTCCTCTGAAGTATGCCCTTAATCTATTATTATATACAGGCTGTTCTGTTATATTCATGGCTGCTGCATTCTGTGCAATCTACACAATAAACTTGTTTTGTTTGTTTTGTTTTTATCTGCTCTGGTAGACATTAGTGATGAATTCTTTTACCCCCTCACCAGTTCTCCCACCAAACTCTTAACAGCTATCTGTTAGTGGTCTGTCAGTTGTAAGGTCCCCATGCTCGTGAAATGATAACACAGACTGTCACGTTTTTTAGCCTACCAAATTCAGTCATTTTATACATGTTAACAAACATACATGTACTTGTCTTCTACATGTATACAACACATATTTTTACATATGTTTAAAATGATAGCTGATTTTTGTTTTAAATATACGTGTTTTATGTCAATAATAACCCATACTAATTCCATTTTGTTTCCATATCTACAGCAGACATTATTAGTTTATTTTTAGTGATATACATTTCTTGAGAAACCAAAGAGAAATTAAATTGTTTTTATATCTTTACATTAGCTCCCAGAAACAGTGTTTTTTACTTTTTTCCTGTCTTTGCATTGCCACATTTGTGTTTATTAAGCTAAACAATGTATTGATTCAAGAGCAATAATGTAAAGGTGATACTTGAACTGATGAAGTAAATAACAATTTGAATGCCTTACTGCTAAGAAAGCCAGGAGAATAAGATCTCTCACTTGATACATTTTAAATACCAAATGAGTAATTTTATATTGATAGGATTTTTTGAAATAACGTTTAAATTTATTATTTATAGTCTATAGATATGGTCTTTTCAGACTTCTCTGGAGGGACTACCACCTTCTATTGTTTGTCATCTCCTGTCATAACCCAAGAGCACAGCAGTGGATATTCTCAGAAGAGTTGTCTCTTGGGTGAAATCCAGATGAAATATCATAGAATTAGAACCAGTGTTGTTGAGATAATTATTATAATCATAAATGTGCCGGTAATGGACTGCTGAATAATGTTAGAAAATTAATATGTAGCCTGGAGTTGATTTCTGCAAATAGGCAACCCCCTATAATTTAAAGTTTATGACATGATCTTGGTAAGGTTTTAATGTGAGGTACTCAGATATAAATATAATCTAAATATTACCCTTAGTTACTTAAGCACAATTCCAGGGCATAATTATGCCCTCAAAGACTGACGTTCAGCTTTCATAAACTATGGAACATTGCATTTAGCACTAAATTGAGCCGAGCTAAAATGGAAGAGCGCTGTCCATTAGTCTCTCATTCACATGTAAAGTCAACTTAATTTTGAGTATGCAGAAAAGTATTGCTGAATATTTCCTTAGCTTTACTCATGGCTGGAGGGTGGCCTATGGGTTTCTAAGAAGGAGTCTGGTTCTCCATTAGGCCATCCCTAATGTCCACCACCAATGAGAGGGCTCAGACGGTGCCATCATCGTGGGCTTCACTCCAGCACCCACATCCATACAAACAGGAGCGAATGTGGCTTTGCTCACAGTGTGGATGCTCCCCAGGCTGCAGCTATCCTAATAATCTGATATCTCTTGTCTTTTATCTTCAAAAGAGGATAAGAAACAACAAAAGTCATAGAACAACCTAAGAGCCCTGAAGACGGCTTGGCGAGTAAATGCCTACTGCCAGGCCTTGTGACCTAAGTTTGATCCCAGTGACCCACGTGGTAGGAGAGCGAACACAGCTCTCAAGTTGTCCTCCAACCCTCCCCCACACCCTTACACACCCCTACACACACATTCATACACTGTGGTATACACATACACCCTCACACCACAGGGACAATAAGTAAACAAAAATGTAATTAAAAATAAAGCAACACACTCAGCCAATTGTATTGCTAAAGATAAGGGAGACTAGCCGAAGTCTGGTTTACTCTCCACAGGAACTGTTTTTCCAGGGGTTTTGAGTATCTGGTTTGCATTGGTCATGATAGGGAAACTATGTGATAGTCCAACATTGCTTTCTACTAATTTCTTCCTACTCCGTGTCCTCCTGCTTCCTTCCTGCCCTCCCTTATTTCTGCTGCCTTCCTATGGGAGTGTTTTCCCTCTGATTTCCTTGCTTCCAGTTATCTTTTAATTAAATCACCATGGAACATTATTGAAAGGCCTTGGGGCTTACTCAGCTGGAGCAAGCTCTCTCCAACTATAAACAAGTTTTCATTTAAATGAAGTTTAAGAACATTTCCTCTCTGATGTTTGTTTGTGAATTACTTGCAGAATCAACTTCTTTATCCAGACCCTGGGAAGACAAGATTTTGGTAAAACGAGTTATGAATTTCCAACTCATTACTTTCATAATTATTAAGATTGTATCTAATAAAATGGTGTATTTAATTATGAATGCACTCCTTATTGTCATAATCCTAATACTCTCAATTAATTCTGGACAAGAAATAATGAATGACACTAAAGTATATAAAAATACTGTTCAGGGAGACCCATGTGGTTCCTTCAGTTGTCCATGTGGTATAGTAGTGTTGGACCACCAGCCTTTGAGGCTCAGCTGTGTTGAAACATTTTTCCCAAGCACCTCACTATTAACGTTCCTTCTCCAATAGATACTCAGTGGTCATATTAAGCCACCCTGGGGTAACCAAAGTTCCATAGGGATTTAAAGGACTGAGGCTTTCTCTAGTAACTAACCCTCATCCTCGCGTTAGTTAGAATCAAGTCTATCTTGACTGACAGCAGGTGATTGCTGCCTCAATTTTGCATTCTTTGTAGCACTGAGGAGTGGCATGCAAGCAACTTGTACTTCACCAATGTTGGGTGTACAGCTGTCTTTCCCAGGAACTGTGTTTATCTCATGCAAACATGTCAGGATGATTGCAGTGCTTTGGGTCCTCTGACTTGGCCTTCTTCCAGAGGATACCGTCACTAGTTGGCACGAGAGCATGGTGAGATGAAAGAGAACTTGCCAGAGAGAAGACCAGCCTGTGCAGCTCCCCTGAGTTCATTTCCTGCAGTGCAGTCACATGAGCATGTCAAAGGCTCAGCAAATCCTTAAGATCTTCAGAAGCTTGGGCGCTTTGCCTTCTCTCTGGGAGTTCCCACGCTCACCTGGTAGTCCTTCCCATCATTCCCAGCTCAGCTTAAAGGGCTTTCTCTAAAGTCAGACCACTCACAAGTACCATGTTTATGGGGATGCTTCAAGAGCCTGGCAGATCAAATGGTGGCAGCTGGTGTGATCATCTCACTGTGTGCTATAGTTTTGAGGAAAAGGTGGATGTCTTCTCTTGTCTTGAAAAAATGTTCTGTTGGTCATTTGTTGTGTTTCAGAGATAAGCTCTCACCGTGTAGCTTAGGCTTATTGGAGAACCCTGCTATTAAGGTGGTTCTCCGCCATGTCAGGATAGCTCTCTGAACTCATGCAGAATGGAGGACTCCCTTTCTCAGCAGAGCTTCCTATTCTCTGTCTAACTTTAGAGTATCCCTAAGCTCAGATGCTTGATCGTATTTGGTGCTCCCTGCAAACACTGTATGATTCAGCAGATAAATCTCACTCTTTCCTCCAGCTCATATAATTAGATGCTGTGTCATGACCAGTCAGTCTTTCTTGCCTAATTCTAGAGGCTGGTGTCTGAGATCAGTGTACTAGTGGTGTTGGCTTACAGAAACCACCACTGTGTTCTCATGGCTCGCTTGTCTATGTGTCTATCTCTAAATCTCCCCTCATGAGACACTATCTCATTGAGTTAGGACCTTTGCTCATAACCTTATTTTAACTTGATAATTACTGCAAAGATTATCTACGACTACAATCACATACTTAGGCACCAGAGCGTAGGATTTCAAGGCAGGAACTCAGTAAATGTGGGAGCACAATTAAGCCAATTTCAATGCTTAACCCGCTACTTCCAGTGTTTCACTGTAAGAAAGCCACTATGATGACTGAATAATACATTCTCATCCTTGATAAAACTTTTTTGATATATAATTCTAGGATTTACATGGCAAATAGGGAGCCATTGCAGTTTAGCTATCTGGTAATAAAGAGCATTTCTTTGTTATAGATGAAAAAATAAACACACTGATACATATGCATACATTTGTAAAGGATGTAGATCTGTATCTCTGTATCAAAGAAATGGATGTGTGTGTGTGTGTGTGTGTGGTGTGTTGGGAGTTGTGTGTGTGTGTATGTGTGTGTTTGTGTATATCCAATAGCAGGGAAATCATCTGTAATACTAGTATGCAAGAAAGGTAAACCCTAACCTTCACTAAGCTATATCTTCTACATATGTGCACTCAATGGTGGGGATATTAGGATATGTGGACTAAGAATGAAATACCTTGCCTTTTTGGAGGGTTTTGTTTTTTATTAGAGAAAAGCATGCTTAATCAAGGTTTGGAAGTCAGACACAAGAGACTGTCACACAAAGAGAAGAAATTTTCTCATTGGTTAAGGGGAAATGGAAATATCGAAGGAAGTCAGAGGATACCATTCCTCCTTTACCTAGGACACAGTAGAGTTATAAGTTAACAAGAGCCATTGGGTCCAGCCCCAAGGCACACATCAGGGTTCATATTAGAAACTACAAGAAGCAAAAAAGATTTTTTTCTCTGTCTATTTGAGGGCAAATTAAATATTCTCTCACTCCATACTTCTTTGTGCTAGTTTCTTTCTTGTTTTTCCATGCTGTAAACTTTCCAGTTTACACATACACACACTCACACATACACACACGCACACACACATACACACACGCACACACACACACACACATACACACACGCACACACACACATACACACACACACGCGTGCACACACACTCATGCAATCAGCAATTCTCTGGTAAAAACAAGGTTACGAAGGTCCAAATTTCTTAGGGTCATAAAACAGATAAGAGCTGCTCAAAGTCACACTGTCAGCTTCTTTAAGGCCCCAGGGAGGCATGGCTAGAAGGACACCTCTCCCATGCTTGTGTGGAGACCAGAAGTTGATGCCAGGTGTCTGTGTCCCTTTATCTCTCTCCTTACTTTTCTGTGATAGGATTGGCCACTTAACATGAGGCTCATTATTTCAGCTGGACTTGTTGCTAGGCAGGCTTTCAGGCTTTTCCTGTCTTCCCCTTCTATCTCTGGGATTACAGACATGTATCACAGGCTCAGCTTTTTATGTATGTGTTGGGGATCTCCATTCGGATCCTCATGTTCATGCAGCAAACACATTCCTGACTGAACTATTTTCTCAGATCTGGGCATCCTTTCCTGATGAGACTAAGCTTTGACTGCCTCCTATGCAAGGGGGAGGGCTCCTAATTAACAGTGGAATAATTTTTTGAGGTGGTTCCTTGTTTTTCACTCACAAAATTGTATGTATTTATTATGTACAACATGTTTTAAAGGAGTTACATATTGTAAATAGCTAAATCAAGCTGATTATTATTGTGTTACCTTACATGAATTTAAAAAAGAACACCTTGTTTTCTTCACAATTTCTGAAAATACTATGCATTCCTAGTCATTGTTGCTGATGTAAAAGATAGATACAATAGATAGTTGATTATGATCCTCCTTTCTTCCTAACTGAACTTTTGGGTCCTTTGGCTGACATTTCCCTGCCTTGTCCTCAGTGGATTTTAGGTACAACCCTAGAGTTCAAGCAAGTTTAGTTGTAAAGTTATTCTCCCAAATGAAGAAATTCCTTCTAAAACCTCTGTCAAATTTATTGCTAACATTTTTGCCTTATTCTTCCATCCAGATTTCTGGCTACATTTTCTCAAGAAGGGAGAGAACTGTTGCTTATGCTCAGTTCTCATTGGCAGGATGGCTATGGAATTATCACTGTTTCCAGGCTACGTGCAATTATAGACATCCATTAAGGATAGGAAAAATTCCCCCTGCTTTTATGTGACTTGAATTCTGCTGTCACTCTGACTTGCATTCTGACCTTGGCAGTGCACCTCTGGCATGGACAGGAAATCAAAGATATTACTAATATTATGATTTCCAAACATCTGTCGTTGTTTGATCATTTCAAATGCTGAATTATTAAATTCTCAGGATAGCTTTTCAACAAGAATCTAATCTAATTTTAACTGTTAACACATTGTACCTCACCTCGTAGGAGGCAAATGTATGTGTCAAATCAATTTTTGAACACCATGTGTAATCCTGTAAGCCAACCAATAACTGGAAAGCATTTCCCTGGTGTACATAGGCAGAGTTTTAAAGACATGGGGCAATCCTAGAGACATGGAATAAATCAAAGTGTATCCTTCCTCCAGCAAGCCTTTACCATACAACTTCTCTCATCAAGACATTATAACTTATAGCAGTTCTGACCTGAATTTGTAGCTTTTTAATATGATGTTCCACACAGACCTGTGAGTTGAATATTTGGTTCCCAGCTGATGGTGCTGTTTGGGAAGGTGACATAAAATTAGGTGGTAGGTAACTGGAAGAGGACCAGTTAAGGGTCTCTCTATGCTTCTTATACAGCATGAAGTTAAGTATTGTCTACCACATAATTCAACCCTAGTGGTGTTCTGTCTCACTATGGGCTCAAAAATTAATATAGCTCAGAATCATAACTAAAACATGGGGAAATGAGCCAAAATAAATCTGATGACCCACTAAGTTATTCTCCCAAATATTTATGAACCAAAATAGATAGAAAGTAACAACACAGAACAATAAGTAAGTACTGAGAAGCAAGAGACAGTATCCAACAGCCCTGACATCCTACGGAAAACAACTCCATTCTCCTGCATTGCGCTGTTATGATGTAGTGCTTGGTAGAGTTAGAACCATTCGATACAGCATTGATTTAGGACATTTTCCACTTACTGTGAGGTTGGGGGAAGTAACGTCATCATGAGTTGAACAGCATCTGTATGTAAAGTGAATTCTCATAAGCATGTTCAATGGTATCTTCAATCTTTTTTGTTTGTTTTGTTTTTTTGACACAGGCTTTCTCTGTCCTGAAAACTGCTCTGAAGACCAGGTTGGCCTCAAACTCAGAGATCTGCCTGTTTCTCCCTCCTGAGTGCTGGGATTAAATCTTCAGGCTTAAAGGAAGATTTGGAAAATATTCCAATTTCTAACACTTTCCAGAGCTGTTATGAGGTTTATTTATACAGAGTGTGAGTGTGTGAGTGTGTGTGTGTGTGTATGTGTATGATACATGCATACCAATGCTCAGTGGGTTACGATGAGGTTACACTCTCAGGAATACAGCTGTGCGTGTTAGTTTTGCAGCCACATGACACAAGGTAGTTATTTGGGAAGAGGGACTCTCAGTTGAGAAAATGCTTCCATCAGATTGCCTATAGGCAAATAAGTTTGGCATGTTCTTCATTAACAATTGATTTGAGAGGTCCCACTCCACTGTGAGTGATGCCACCCTGAGGAAGGTGGTCTGACTTGTATGGGAAAGCAAGCTGAGAGAATCTTGGAGCAAGCAGTAAGTGGCATTCCTCCCATCGCGGCCTCTGCTTCAGTTCTTGCCTTGAGCTCTGCTCCGACTTCTCTCAGCAATGGAAGTGATCCAAGGACCTAAAATGAAATAAACCCTCTCTTGCCCAAGCTGCTTTTGCTCATGATATTTTATCAAAACAACCGAAAAGTAACTAAGACAACTGGGGCCATCCCAAATGTGGAATACTAAGAATACATTTAGTACAACTAAGTTAGCAGGGCACATGCTAGCGTGTTTGTTGTTTCTCCTCATGTTGCCGGGCTTAGTTGGACCTCAGGTTGCTACCCAGCGTTGTCCTCAAGATGATGTCCTGCTGTGTATCACAGCTTGAGAGCAGAACAAATTTAAAATTTTTGGAATGCATTGTCTACTGAGTATATATTCTTTATGTCCCATTCTAATGTTTAAAAACAGTAAACATTTTAAGTTGGAAGTATCTGTATATAGAAGATACAGTCTGGAACTATGATTATATATCTATTATAATCTATATATATATCTATCCTCAGAGAAGTTTCTAGGTTCATAAAATGGGAGCAATGTTAGTAGTTGAAATATTTCACATACTCTCCTTCCACACAACCTGAAAGCCCCCAGTGACCAACATTTTCTCTAGAGTTGGAGCCTTGCAGCAATTAGAGCTTATTTTGGTGTTCTGTGTTAGTTAGCGGGCCTCATTGCTGAATAAGGATGCTACACTACATGAATTGACTACAAATATATTTAAAAGTACATAATAATTATTTTAAGTTCCTTTGTCTTAATTAAAATTGGTAGATTTATCTGTCCTGCCTATCTTTACCCATGCAGCTTTCTCTGCATGTGTCTGCACAGTGCTTTGCACTCATAGGGAACGCCATGGTAACAGGAAATGTCATGGTCACAGGGCAATGTGCAATCTCCTCAGAAATTCCTAGACATGCATCCTGCTCACTCCTTGTACTTCTTCACCACCATGATTGTCCCTGCTCATCTCATCTCTCCTAAATCTTTTCAGGGACAAACATATTGAGACAGGGGACCCTTACCTACCTCTGAATGCTATCTGAATGGGTTTTCCTGCCAAGTGACATGCACACGAGAGGCTGGTGATGCAGGTCATAAAATCAATTTTCACACCAGCAGACCAGGAATTTATAAATGGATCCCATAGTGGGAGAGGGTCTGGAGCTGGTCCTGTGCCTCTGAGGACTGGAAATTCTATAAGTGCAATTTGGGGGAAGTTACTTGGTCTTTTCTCCTGAGCTTTTTCTGGGTGGATAGGTAGATATTTCTTTCTTGTTACGTGAAAATTTGACAGTGCGATTTGTCTGCCTTGTGACTGACCATGTGTATAAGGTATCATAGGGCATTAGAGGTTAGACTCCAACCATTGGCATGAGACATAATGGCTCAGTTAGTGTCAGGATCCAAACGTTAATGGCCTGATTATTAGTGTGACCAATTTTTTGTTTTGCTTTTTTTTGGGGGGGGGGGAAGGTTGCTTCAGTATATTTTTCTCCACAACTCTAGCATCTCTCAAATACTACATAACCATTAGTTTAAAATCTGTTTCTGAAATGCCAGAATGTCCTCAACCACTAAGGCAATATCTGACACAAAATAGCAATGAATACATATTTGAAAATTCACCACATTATTTATTACTATTACTTTTAATGTTTAGAATTCAGATTTTTTAATACAGGAAAAAGATATCTTTAATACTCTTTTCTCTTCTTCTCATGCTTCTTTCTTCCTTTCTTGATAAAATTTTTGGGCATTTCGAGAATTTATTATGGAGCTATGTAACCCAGGCTGGCCCTGAATTTGTGACCTGGCAGCCTCAGCTTCACAAGTGCTGGCATATAACAATGGCATATAACAGTTCTACATATCTGTGATATGCAATGTAGCAGTTTGTTACTCTCGGAGAGTGTGGAATGAAGACATAATTTTCTTCTGATCTATCTATTATTCCTTGGTTTGGGGCTTTCAAATTACTCTCTCCTGTTTATTCATAAAAATACATAATAGGTTTTTGTCTATTAGAGCTGTTCTTCTCTAACCTACTCCTCTTAGCTAATTTCAACTTGATATCCATTACCTGATCTCTGTTTCCATTTTCTACCCTTTCCAGGTTCAAATCCCCACTACTCTGCTCTGTACTTTTTACATGAGTTAGTTTTACTTTTGTAAATGATGCACTACTCTTACATAAGAACAGAAATAAAATATACTCAAAATGAATTGTTTTCCCCCAGTAGACATGACTCTGCTGGCTTGCTTCAGCTGCTGATAACTGTTTTTCTATAGAACGTCATCTTCTATTTTCATCAAAACCACTGCTGATGCAGCTTTATTCCAAAGATTCAGGCCTAGGGGAGTCAGTACAGCAGGCACAGCCCGAGTTAGTCTTGCAGTCTGCAGCCCAGGAGTTGTTGACTTTTGCTCCCAGGGAGGTGACAAACACCCACCTACCCCCACTCCCATCACTTAGGCTATGAGCAGTTAAGAGAGCATCCCCATTGTCTTGGATATTTTCTTGTCTTTTATTCTGATGGTTTTCAAACGCACATACTAGTGCAAATCTCCACGGACACAGTATCCAGATAATACTGTTCCACTATTTCCCTCCTTTTTTTTTTTATAACATTGTAAGGTTCAGCTGAAAACATCACCTGTGGTTTCTCTAGGAAATAAAGAAACCACCCTGGGTGTGAATTGAAATTTCTGACACTGTAGGCCAGAGCCAAATTATCTTGGGTAATTTTATTATTTTTGCAAGCCATGTATAGCACATCCTTGTGACTATAACAAATCCCTCAAATGGTTATCTGAGAACGAATGGTCAGCCATGAAATAATTGTAACATTGTCTGGACTGAGAAGGCTTTATTTATATATTTAGAAGAATGAGCATGCACACATGCACACACATGCACACACACACACACACAATTAAAGAATAAAGGATATGAATTTGAGAGTGTGAAAGTTGGGGTACATTGGAATTAGGGGTGGCAGGGAAGGCAGAAATGATGTGATTATATTTTGATTCAGAGAATGTGCTCTTAGCAAACCACGAGCTTTCCCCAATCCGAAATCAAAGATTGTTATCAGGCAACACTTGGGGCATATAGCAGAAGTTTTCTTTTTTGCTACCACCTGCCTTCCTGTGGCTCCCAACAATGTACTCAGTAAATGTCTTGATTTATAACTTTCTTCGCTTGCTTTGTTATGGACAAAGACACACATAACCACCTTTGCAGGGGAACACAGAGTTTTGGGTTTTGTGAATTCATGTTCCTGAAGTCACTCATGCTGCCCTCCAGCTTAAATTCTTTCTCTTTGCAGTGAACTTGTGCTGTCATTGGCATCAGACAGTGTTTGCAGCCCAGGGAGGAGATCTCTAGAAACGATGGAGGTAGGATTTAATCTTGGAAAATACTAAAAAAGTGTCACGGGAACAACATTTTTAAACAAATTTAGTGGTTTGTGTGTGTACATTCTACATGAATAGAACTTTTAAGAAGAAAAATTATTTGCTGCTAAAATTATTTGCTTTCCTTTATGTACACAAGAAGAATGTAGCAGGCATCACATGGGGAACTGAAAGCAGTGGTTTCTAGGAAGGCTAATAAATGCACACAAATACACATCATGTGCAAATATCTGTGAATTAATTTCAAGGAAAACCATTCAACTACTATTGGTAGTTCTATGCTAAAAGAGTTAAGGACAGACAAGGCTCTTTAAGGAGGCAGTAGCAGATAACTATTGCTGTGACCAATTTTTAGCAGCATCAGCAGTGGAAAGCTGGCGCAAGATTTGTTACAAAACCTGATATTCCTTAGTGGTAGAAGGCTCCAGAATTAGTTTAACATACTTTCTTTTTTCAAATATACATCTTTCATGTGTGTTCATATATATATGTATGTATGTATGTATGTATGTATGTATGTATATACACATGTATGTATGTATAGATGCCTGTAGAGGCTAGAAGAAGACATTGTACATCCTGGAACTGGAATTATAGTATATAGTAAGCCCTGATGTTGGTGCTGGGAGCCAAACTTGGCTCTCTGTAAAATCAGCACGTCCATAACCATTTTCCCAAGCACCATCTTAAGCACTGAGCTGTCTCTCCAGCCTGATTCGTTTCTTTAGAGGCACGTCTGAAGCATCCATCCAGGGAGTGTAAAGGAGGAGTGGCCGCCACAGGTGCCTCTGTGGAAATATTGGGTTCTGCATATCTCCTGGTCCTCACAGTGACCCTGAGGATGGGAAAAGCAGAGAAATCCTTCTTCACAGATGAGACAATGGGTATCAAGAGGACACAGCCTGCCAGAGGTGGCTCTGGTCTCTGCTGTCTCTATTGGGTCCCTCACTGCAAAATCTGTCGGTACCACATGAGACCCTGCAGGATTTTGCAGGTACTTGAAAGCTGTAGATAAAAGCACCTGAAATGTCACCTCCTTGCCCGGATGGAGTTTAGTTTATCAATTCCCACACTGGAATTCAGGGCTCTGCCGCATACCAGGTGCCCATTTTAGACCTTACTGAGGGCAGGGGCATTTTCACTGCCGCAGCTTAGGTAATGATGCCCAATAGGCCTTCCCACCTGCACTGCGGCCATGTTTCTTTTCCCATCACAGTCTGGGGTTTTCCCAAGTAGCCTCTGGAGACTCCTGTTCTGATGAGGGCAGGATATACAGAGAAGCCACACCTTGTCCCCACATTTACTACAGTCTTTTCCCTTTTTTGAAGCTCCCTGGACAGACATAAACCATACAGGCAGGTTTTTAAGAAGTATTAGATGAAGATAATTTTTACTTCATTTTGCTATTTTACGTGAACATGCTCAAATATATCAGAATATGGTATCTGAATTGTTAGTGCAGTAATGATTTGCCTTGTATATGCTTCGAAAGAGTTAAGCTGGATTCTCTCCGTAATCATATGGATCAAACACAAAGTTCAGCATTGCACAGCAAAGCTCAGGACACTTGCAGTGGGAGATCTTCTGGCCACATTATTTGGTTCACTGGTTTGACTTTGAACCTTCATCTTCTACTATTGACTTCACCATGAGTTACTATGTAAGAGGCAATCTAGCAGACTTACAGCTACTACGATTGCTAATACTGAATTTTTTTTTTCTTTTTCTTTTTTCTTTTTTTTTTATTTATTTTTTTATTAAAGACTTCTGTCTCTTCCCCACCGCCGCCTCCCCTTTCCCTCCCCCTCCCCCAATCAAGTTCCCCTCCCTCGTCAGCACAAAGAGCAAACAGGGTTCCCTGTCCTGTGGGAAGTCCAAGGACCTCCCACCTCCATCCAGGTCTAGTAAGGTGAGCATCCAAACTGCCTAGGCTCCCACAAAGCCAATACGTGCAGTAGGATCAAAACCCATTGCCATTGTTCTTGAGGTCTCAGTAGTCCTCATTGTCCACTATGTTCAGCGAGACCAGTTTTAACCCAGGCTTTTTCAGACCCAGGCCAGCTGGCCTTGGTGAGATCCCGATAGAACATCCCCATTGTCTCAGTGTGTGGGTGCACCCCTCGTGGTCCTGAGTTCCTTGCTCGTGCTCTCTCTCCTTCTGCTTTGGACCTTGAGGTTTCAGTCCGGTGCTCCAATGTGGGTCTCTGTCTCTGTCTCTTTTCATCGCCTGATGAAGGTTAATTTTTATTAAAGTTTTTACATTTATTTATCCAGGTGTGCGCATGTACACAAATTCACACCCTTGCTACAAGACAATTTGCTAAGGGGATTGGTTATCTCCTTCTTCCATATGTGTTCCAGGGACTCATCTCAGGTAACCAGTCTTCTCAGCAAGCACTTCTACCTGCTGACCCATGTGGTGGGGCCGTGATGTTAAACTTTGTATGAATCTGTGCATCTGTGGAGCCTGCTTTGCAGCTATAATTCCATGTTTCTGCATACTCCCTTTGTGCCAGCTTGTTCATGTGACAGAGAAGCAATGTTATAACGTATTTACCAGTACTTGGATTTCCAGTGGGCATCACCAACCTGAATTGTATGTACCTTTTCATTCTGACCTGAGGACAACTGATAAAGGTCACATTGCAAATCTGTGAAGTATTCTTCTCCCCTCTTCCCCAGGCAAATGACACCCTCTGTCATTCTCTT
>JABTXL010000001.1:41886458-41909780 GCA_025134845.1 Neodon shergylaensis
TTCTTGAAAGTGGCTAGGCAGGAGCCTCCAAGGCTAAGTGTGGTTGTGAGGCTGGAAAATGAACATTCTTTCATTTCTGTTTCACCGGCATCAACCGGCAGCATGGATAGCGTAGTGTGCACCACAGATGGGCCAATGCAGAACTGTAACATTCCCTTTGCATATTCATCCCCACAGCACCAACAAGTGTCTGTCATAATCAGCTGTGTTGAAATAATACGGAAGAACAGCAGATGACTCCAGAGAGGGAACGCCACTGCAGTGATTTGCTGTGCTGCCGCAAACTGTCTTCATTAGAAACTGGTGTGTTAAGTCTAATATTCT
The DNA here is from genome assembly GCA_025134845.1 of Neodon shergylaensis. NCBI lineage: Eukaryota > Metazoa > Chordata > Mammalia > Rodentia > Cricetidae > Neodon > Neodon shergylaensis. The sequence goes on from JABTXL010000001.1 coordinate 41,886,783, forward strand.
GAAACGTAATAGAGATGAACAAAATCAGTGTATAGACTCAAGGCTAAACTTCCAAGTGATTCAGCCATCCAAACGTTTTTATGCTCTATGGCTAAAGGCAATTGCATCACAGTACCTTTTTCTTTGGGTGGGGGAAGAGAAGGAGAGGATGGTGAGCTACCGATGCATGCAGGAATGGACTGGAGAAAAAGGATTTGGTTTCTCTTTTCCCAGCTAACACTGTGTCCATTTTCTGCCTGTGTTTTGGCTTTTCTAGTTAATATTCACAACCTTTTCTTTGGTGATGGATAAATTCTTCCTTACAAATTTGTTTCCAGTCTGTTCTTTTTTCTTTTCTTTTTTCTTTTTTGAGTGGAAAAACTTAAAACTAACCCAACCGTCCACAGTGTATCCATTCATAGATGTGACTCGTCCTTTCCAATAAATGCTTGTCACCTTGGTCTATGTAGACAATGACAAGTTATTCAATGAGAGCCGGTCATAGCAAAGGTAGGTTCTATCTGTTGGCGACTCTGCCTTCTCCCTTCCAAGACTGACTGTTCCAGGAATCGGAGAGCCTTTGGAACCATCTGTGGAGAACAGCTTCCTGGGGCTGTTGGCCTGAGATCTCACCCTTTGGAGAACTGTGTAATTTGGCACTTGCAGGATTTAAGGAAACCTTGGAGGAAGGAGAGAGGACTTCTGCCAGGTGGCTTCAAGCGAATCCCAGTAAAAGTCGGCTGCATAAAGTAGGTCAGTCCTACCTGCCAGTTTAGAAAAAAACAAGGCTGGAGGGCACAGAATGAGACCAGCTAGAGTCCTGCTCAGATCCACTGGGCATTCGCTGGAGCTAGTAACCATCTCTAAGCAAATTACCTTAAAACTGTCTGAAAAACCAACAGGCACAGCAGTGACTATCTCAACTCTCTCTATCTCATGGAGTTGGACACAGAAAAAATTTTAAATGCTTCAAAGAACTATAAAATGATTTATAGGTGTGATATTAAAGGCTTAGATGTTTCAATAGAAGTTTTAAAAAGACGTTTCCTGTAAGAACTCATTAAAAAATGATCCACACCGTCTCTGTACCCACGTACACATGTCTTTGCTCTTCTCCAAATCTCTAGAAGGAAATATTATTTGGTGATTATTTTCTAGTCAGAGAATAAGGTCATCATTGAAGTGCTAAGCTAAAAACAACAACAAAAAATAAATAATGTATGTTGTGAATAAGGTTCTACCATCCAGGTGCCAATCAGGTAGATCTCTACTTACTACCTAAGCGTTAATCAGGCAGACTCAGGGTGGAATGGCTATGGACTGACTGTAAATACTATTCGGTCCTTTCTGCTTCCTATGGTCATGCACAGTAACACCACACTGCCCTGGGCATGACAGACTGTGCATTGTAGAGAGAGATAATTCACATGACAGGGCCATGGGAAGGCTCCTGTCCTCTAGGAGGGGAAATATGGTGGATCCAAGCACTGCTTTCTGTCATTTACTCCATCCGAGGACAATGAGTGGTAACAGGGAGGTAGACAGGGTGGCAGTTTAGTAAAGTGCACTAAACAAGGCTACCTGAAATTTTTGCATCTGTTGTTCTGAAAGAGAGAACCAAACATTGATACTTTGCCTGAGTAGGATCCTATGAGCATAGAATGGACAAGTGAGGGCATGGAGATGGGGTCTTCTTGAGATCCTAGAGGAATCATACAAGGTAATCACTTGAACTGTATTGTACATGTTTACTTGTTGAACTGTATTCATCCTAGGCATTGTTAGAGACTAGAGAGGAGTGACATCTTCCCATTTATTTTTAATTAGGAAATGACTTGGGGCAGGAGTCACCTGTGTGCCAGTCGTGGGAGGGGCCTGTTGTGCATCAGGAAATAGAGAGCGTTTTTTGATGGACTGGGCAGACCTGACGCTCACGAAGCTGCTAGAAAAGCCAGACTGAAATAAACAGCCATTTGGGAAGGTCCTTTATAAGCCAAATTGAGGAATTAGGTCTGTCCCTGGGAACATTACACAGAGCTCCAGTTTGGGCATCCACAGCCACGCTTCATGGCAGCAATCACCTTGACCTAGGTGGTATGACGATACATTGATCTGCTCAGAGGGGCCTTTTCCTCCCAGGAAAGGAAAGACCTAGGGTTTCCAGGAAGGTATCTTGGGACACTTTCTGTTGCTGTAACTAAAGAACTGATTGATACTGGGGAAAGTAATAAAGAAAATAATGATTTTTTACAGTTCTGGAGGCTGCACATTGAAATGCAAGGATCTGAATCCAGTGAGAAGCTTCTTGCTCAAGAAGGCTTTCAGCAGGGCCTCAGGGCTGTGCAGGAGAACACAAGATAAAGAGTCTGCTTCAGTAATAAAGCTACCCCTCCATCACTGTGTAGTCAGTGGGTACACTAATTCACACAAGTGCTTGTATCTTCATGACTGAACAGCCACCTGGGTCCCTCTTCCTAACACTTCTCTCTGAGTGTTAAATTTCAGTACCAGCTGGTGGGGACAGTCAAATCACCTCCAAACCACGGGATTGAATTCAGCAAGGCAAGGATGAATATTCTCCACACAATGGACATGAGTTTTATGATTTGAGATAATCACTCTGCCGGAGCAAAATCAAAGCAGACTCAATCAGATTCTGCTATGAGAACGTAGTGACGTTCTTGGATTAAGAGTGTTTTCAGTCTGCCGCAAGACACGTCAGATCATGGCCTTGAATCAAACAAAGTTGTGGGTCCCTCTGGGTATCAGACTCTCCCCAGAAGGCGAATTGGTAATGCACCGCACTTAGGAAGTACATGGGCTAGTGCAGACTGCAGGAAAATCACTGGAGGATTTTAACATTAGGGAAGTGTAACAGAGGGAGAGAGAGAAGCTCAAAGGTCCAAGGAGGAGGAAGAAGGTGGAAGAGGGGAAACAACACGTGAGTGTTTATTAAATGAACAGGGAGATGCCAGAAGGCTTAGAGTTAAAGGAAAAGATGGAAGAGCTATTCTGAGCTGCTAGACTAGAGTTTGCAGTCACCAGGCAGCTCAAGGAAACCATCCAGGGGAAGGTAAATTGTGAGAGTAAAAGACGGACTATGTTAGGATGTTCAGTCTACCTTTCAGATGCTTAAGATAACATTGCTTTCTGTGGTCAGTAACAAGAGGGGCTTTTGAATCACATCAAATACAAATCAAAATCAATGTGTATGATTTAAAGCATGTCATTCCAGGCAAAAGATTAGGGTATTTCTAAATTTTAATGTCTTCTTTTCCTTCTGTCCCACCCGAAATAGCACTTGGCTGTGAGCACAGACCCTCTTGGATACACTTTATTTTTATTTACTTCCTTGGAGTTAAATACACACTTGACACAGTCCTGGCTTGCAGCAAATACAGACGGTTGCGGTGAATCTATGAATATAAGGAGTAAAACAACCTTGTCAGTCCAAGGTGCAGGTGTGGCAGGTGATCTAGAAGTAAACATAGTTGAGGCTTTAAGAGGTGGTAGCTAAAAAAACAGAGGATTTATTTAAAGGAACTGGAAGCCAGTTTTATACTCTCCTCTCTGTCTGTTGGGTTTGGAAAACTCTTGGCCATGCCATAATTTTCTCTTCTTTGCACAAATAGCCCAGCTTTGACAGTGCGTCCCCATTCCTTGCTTCATTTTTTCCGGGCATTTCCTGCCAAGCCACATTGACTATTCTTTCTTTTTTTTCCCCCATGGAAACTTCCATCCAGCCATCTCCTGAGATTTTACAGAAAGGCCCTTTAGGCACCACAGAAGTCCTTTTGAGTGCTTTATCTTTGAACTGGGCAAGACTGACTCAGACTAGAGCTCCAGAAACCAAAATACCCGTTATGCAATTAATCAAAATGACACTAAGGTGCATACTGCCTCCAACAGCGCGAGAGGAAACAGACATTTGAGAAAGTCCTTGAAGCTCCTCTCTCACACCCTTTAAATCAGGATGGGTTTAGAAAATTCTACGGAGGACTAAGAGTTATTTTTTAAAAAGTCTTCTGTAACTTACATCTTTCACAGGATCCAAGTTCCTTCTCAGTGATGAATGATGTACTGGGGAGGAGAAATAACAGCTCTAGCATCATAATAAAACCTTAAAAAGCAGCAGAATATGCCCAGCACAGGCTTCAATGTAATATGGGTGTGTTTTGGACCAGAGAATAGACTGATAGATTCTGGGTTCACCAGGGCTCTCAACGTTCTGGAATCTATTCCCAGCCTTGTGTCAGCTCATGCAGGGCCTGCACATTTTAATTCTGCATGCGCACCCATGCCACAATGACACCATATGACATTCTTTACATTTTCTGTTGTGTTGAGGTTTGAACCAGGACACCACACATGCTAGGTAAGTATTCTACTGCCACGCGATATCCCCAGGCTCCATCTCTAATCACTGTAACTTTATAACATTCCTTTAATATTTTTGAGGTATTATCCTCACTCCATTTCCTCTTCTTTCCTTTTCACATTGCACCGGGTTTTGTATCAATAAAGTAGTAAGAGTTACAACACAGAGAAATTTACCCCATCCTTTGAGAAGAAACAATTGTTTCTAGTAATTAAGACCTCAAATTATCAGTGGCCTTTTGAGTGCCAGCCTCAGGGATCAGACAGGATGCTTACAGCAAGGAGGACTGGCTAAAGAGGTCTGAGGGTTAATGAATTAGCTTATACACATCTTCTTCTCATGTCTCTTTATTCTTCAAAAGTTCTCTCTCAATGTTCTCCCTCTTCCCAGAGGGTTTCTAGTTTATATAACCACACAGACACAATTTAGCAATTCTTTGGCAATAGCAAGAATACCAGACATGCATTTTTCAGGCCCAAGAAGACAGATAAGGCTGACAAAACAGGCTCCTGTTATCTTATTTATGTCTCAGAAGGGGCATGGCTGTAAAGCACCCTGACAAATCTGAAAAGCATAAATAGAGGATGGGTCTAGGATTTCTAGGGGGCAGGAGGGGGAGTTTGTGTGTAAACTACATTTGTGTAGTTAGTTAAGCTAGAAGTTTGCAGCTGATGAACGTAGAGAAGAGGATAGAAAATGTGGCATTGCTGTGCACTTTTCAAGCACTTCAGTTCTGCGGTGTCAGGGATCACAACGTTTGTGATCACCATGGCACACAGTGTAAACAGTGGAAGGAAAATGGAAGGTGCTTACTCTGCATTAGTAATTTCACTAGATGTAAGCTGACTAAAGGGAACCTCTCATCCCTAGAGATAACATCTAAGGTGACGAGGTCAAAGGGGGAACTGTGGTAGTGTAAAATCCAGAGCCAGGCATTTCCAGCCTCGGGACCATGGTGGCTTTGTTCCCACTGATGCCAGAGTGAGAATTTCTTTTCTTTGGGGCCTTTTTGAGAATTCAAGGCATCCAGTATATATTCTATATATCAAGATTGTACAGCCAAATGAAAAGTCATCCAGTATAGCAGTTCATGAGGGAGCTATGCCAATCAGTGATCAATACACAAGTGGGATTTTTTTTTGGAATGAGTCCCATTATGGAGAAGGGGAGCACTATGGCTTCACAAGGTTTTTACAGAAATAACTGTGACTATTCAAAAGGCAAATATTCCCAATGCGCTGCAGCTTTGGTCTCCTTCACTGGAATGTGATCCCCGTCGCTTAGCCCAGTGGTTTTGTCAGCTATATTCTCACTGTACAGTCCTATGAACCACAGTATCAAATTACTAGACTGTTGTCACTTTCCACGAATCTCTCTTACTCTTCTTTTATTAAGTTAGCTCTTTGATGATTTTATACATGTATATAATTCATTCTGATTACCCTCTTCCCTGGTACCCACTTCTTTCTCCCTCCTAGCCCTATCAGCCTCTGTATCCCTTCTTCCTACCAGTCTAGTACCTATTCCTGACATTCATGTATCTCTGGTTTCATAGTATGGCCAATTTGGCTTACTCAGGGCCATCTATGTGACAGTCATATTGAGGTTATCTTTTGGGACTTGCTGGGGGTCACAGTGGGTCCCTGAATCTATCCATAAAGAATAGTTCAGCAGTGAGAGATAAGGCTTCTGAGTTCCCCCTGAATCCTTGTTTGCCTGTTTATGATTGTTGGAAACTCATGATAGCAATGTAGTCTATCATTCAGATAATGGTGTTTCATATTCTTTATTCTGACCTTCCTGCTCTGATACTCTTTCTGCCCCTCTTCCATAAGGAACCCCAAGTCTTGGAGGAAATAGAAATGTCTTGTTTCATCCTGAGTAGTCAACTGTCACTTATTCTCAGCACCTTGTCTATCCATAAAACCCAGACTGTATCACAGTTGGGGCTTGATCCCCTATATTGTGCAACCAAGGAGTGTGTTGTCTTCAGCAGAAGAACCATAGCTCTAAGAGCAATCAAGAGCAATGGCAAGAACCTGCTTCCACTGTTTGGTGGATCTCTAGGGCCGCCATAACCAAAGGTTCATAAAGAGTTATTCCAGAACTGGCAATGATATTTATTTCAATAATTCATAGCTTCAATAAAGAGTTGTTCCAAACATTGCAAATTTCTCTAGCTAATTTTGCATTTTGACGTTATATTTAAATTTCTAAGTTGGGTTATGAGTTGGCTCAGTGGGCAAAGGTGCTTGCTATCAAGGCTGATGACATGAGTTTCAATCCCTGGGCCCAACATGGGAGGAGGAGAAAATCAACTCCCACAAGTTGTCCTTCGACTTCCAGACATGCACTATGCCGTGTGTGTGTGTGTGTGTGTGTGTGTGTGTGTGCATACACATATATAAACTAAACTGTTAATATTATCTAATTTGCAAATTAGAAAGTTTATAAAGTTAGCTTTTAAGAGAAGAAGAGAAATGATAGAAAGCATAGAAAGGGCCGTGGGAATAAATTTAGGTCATTCAGCTGAGACTAAGCTATTTAAGTTTTAATGCTGCTAAGCATGCTGCAGATATTAAATAATTAAAAATTATTTCACCATAAGTCCACTCACAAGGCCATGATAGAAAGAGACAGGAAATAGGATGAATTTAATTTTGTTTATCTAAATTCACACCATGTCAAATCAACTTTTAAATAGGTATGTTTTTGCCCATAGACTGTTACTACTCTTGGAAAAATTTCAGGATTAGAGAGTACAAGAAATTAATCTAGTCTGATTTACTTATTTTAAAAGTATAGAAGCTGAGGCTTTGGATAACCCAGGAATGTACCAGTGCAGCTCTCAATGCCTGTCTGCGCTCTATGCGCTACCATACAGTTTGCAAGCTTCGGGCAAGGGGCTGGAGATTGAAACACACAAAGACACACAGAGAGACAGAGACACGGACCTCTAGTCACTGGTAAGAAGCCCTTTTTTTCAATAGCACCACGGAGGCTTATATACCCAACACAGTCAGGTGGGCCAACAGGTGAAAACCTTATCCTCTGATCCTCAAGGCCAAGGCAGAGCTGGTAAACAACTTTGACACAGCTTTCAGTAACTCAAATCAGAAGGAAGTTTTGCTCACTTGTGGCAAATTCTGAAAATGGTGTGTGTGTGTGTGTGTGTTTGGGCATGTATGCCTTTATCTTTCCCCCCTTTCTCTATGTATGCATGTAAACAAACATCTACACACACACACACACACGCATGCACGCACACACACACACACACACACATATATATATGAATATGTATTTAGGCAGAACTATATATTTGTTGTTAAATATAAAATCTCAATCAACATACACTGGCTTCAGTGAATACTCTTAGAATAATTGCACTGCAAGCCAGGCATAGCCTCAGATGATACCTGTAATCCCAGCACCCAGGGACTGAGAACAGGAGGACCGAATTTGGGATGAGCCTGCACTATAGAGTGAGTTCTAAGTCATTTAGGGCTAAATGGTGAGGCACTGAGAGAAAAACAAATAAATGGTAAGGCACAGCTCAGGGCTAGGGTTGGAGTCAGGGTAACTGTGCATTTACACGAGCTCAAAGAACAGATAAAAATTTGCAGTTCATCCTACTAGGAAATGATGAATTGAAACATCAAATGGAAAATTGACAGGTATGGAATGCACTCCCAAACACTAGGGCGTGTCCTTTCGCCATCCTGTTTATACCTCTCATGAGGTTGGTAATTTGATCTCCCTTAGCAGACAGAAACTTAGACTCAGAAGAATAATTTACTTTCCAAGCGCGTCAGGACTAACGGAAAACCGGTGGCTTTACTCCCGTCTGACGGTCTTGTGTCTGTGTTGTCTCTTATCTTCAAGCAGTTTCAGGATCAAGTACACAGATTTGTCCGTCTAGACGCCTGGCACTGCTGGCACCCACTATGCAATAGACACAGGGCACAGATTTGCTTGTACTGAAGTCTTACTGGGAGATTTTGCATATGAAATTCAAGATTTTGAACTTCAATGGCACTTTGAGTTAAACAGAACAAAGATTTTTGCCTACTTTTCTCTCTTCCCTTCCTTCCTAAGATTCTCTTCATTCCCCTCCCCTTTTTTTTACTGTGGGCTGCTAAATGTGGAGACAGTTCCCATTACCATAGTCTCTGTACAAAGGCCTTACTGAGATGGTTGGCGGGTAGATGGAGAAGAACAGGAGGTTATTATGATTTTGTTGTTGTTACTGCTGCTGACATTTATTATTGGGTAGCAATTGCTATTTCTATTATCATCATGGCAGGGAGCATGACAGCATGCAGGCAGACATGGTGCTGGAATGGTTGAGTCTTACATCTTTCAGAAAACAGGAAGTAAAATGCAACACTGGCCAGTATCCTGAGCATAGGGAACCTCAAAGCCCACCCCCACAGTGACACACTTCCTCCAACAAGGTCATACCTACTCAAAGAAAGCGACACCTCCTAATAGTGCCACTCCCTATGAGCTTATGGGGCCCAATTACATTCAAACAATCACAAACTTCATGATTTCCTAAAGGTTATTTTCTACTGATTTATTTCACTAACATAGACCTGCATAACTTTTACCAGTAATGTCAGCTATCCCATGAGTTTCAAAATAAACTGTGCTAAGGTTTTGTTTAAGACCTTTGGGGAAAATTGCAAGTCACCCAACAAGACTTCACTACTCAATAAATTTCTTACTTTCTCCCCTCAAATTGCTTTTAGAATTCCACAGAAAAAGTCCTAATAATGCAATTTGCTTTCACAGCCATTGACTGGATAGATCACTGGCCCCCAGAAGGAATAATTCTTGGTTGACATGGCCTGGAGCAATGGATTTTGGAGGTCTAGCAGTTTTAACGGGTCACAAAACATCATAAATCTGTTGTAGAAAGGACCACATCTGTGTTCTAGAAATGCAGCGTTTTTAGTTATTTTTTTACAAGTACAACTAAACGTTAAAGCCATTTTTATGCATCGCTCATTTCTTTAAATTATCATTTGCAAATGGTAAGACTGCACATTTAACATAGCTGTTTTCTTTCTTCCATATTTGTTTCTGTATATGTGTATAATGTATGTATTCGCATATGTATCTCTGTGTGTGCGTCTGTGTGTACATGTATGTGTCTATGTTCACATGAGAATACAGACTAATGCATGCCGTAGTCTCTCCATGGCGGTCAGAGAACAGTCTCAGGTGTCCGTCTTTGCATTCTGTATGATAGATGCAGGGTATCTTGGTCAGCACTGTGTACACCAATCTAGCTGGCTCTTAAGCTTCCATGAACTCCCTTAGCTCCACATAGCACAGGGGTCTAGGGAAATTACAAAGGTATGCTGCTCTTCCTGGGTTTATGTAGATTTGGGGTTCTGAACTCAGGTCTTCATGGTTGCATAGCAAGTGTTTATCCACAGAACCATCTCCTTAGCTCCATAGCTGAATTTTCCATCCTCTATGTAACTAAAATATATGTGTTGTTCCATAGATGCTTAACTTTATAAGGACGTTAGAGTCATTTTCCATTCCCATTCAAGTCCCCTGTGTGGCTTTGGTATCACTCGCGATGCTTCTGGACGATGACTATCTCCTGTAAACGTCTGTGTGATATTCAGTCCTTTGCCTTCTGACCAGACCAGAGTTGGTAACCACTGGTAAAATTAGATAAAATGATAAAATATGGAAGAAAAATTAGGGATTTTACTGAAGTCCCCATAATAATTTTTGCAGTATAATAAGTGAGGGAAAAAAAGACTAAAAGTGTACAAGGTTAAGATGTAAGTACTCAAAACAGATATTCTGTCGTGATAACTAAAACTTTCCAGACCATAAAAGACTGCTCCCAACACCAGCTTAAGTCAATCTTGTTTCCTGCCATGTGACATATTCAGGAATACCTCATCTAGTGACACTGCCTCGTGGTGATATGTTGTTTCCAGCCTGTTTTCTGACAAAAAAAAGGACATAGACAGAGCTGCTCAGCCTTAAGTGGGATGGTGATATTGTACCCCATTTTCAAGTGCATAGGGGTCATCAAAACAGAGGCAAGAAAGTTTGTAAGATCCAGGGCTTGTAGCTGTTGACTGCTGTGACAAACACTGTTTCCAGACTTGACAGAGCCATTGAATATGCTAACTCATTGTCTGTACAGCATGAACAAGACCTGCACAACATCAGGCCAACCAGAATTCTGGCATGGACTGGGGAGTAGCTCAGAAAGCCACGCTCCTAGATGGCATGCTGTTGGTCATTGGTGGCTACTAGGAAGGGAGACTCAGTTTTTTTAGGAATACAGCTCTGGTAGTTGGCTCATGCTCCTGTGGCTGACCCTATATCCACGCACATGAAGCTACAAAAACTTGCTCATAAAATTTAAAGGGAAATGTGGTGGTTGGGCACAGAACGAGTTGAAAGGAAAAGAGTTGATTAAAATGTATTGTATAAATGCGCGAAACTGTCAATTGAAAGGAAAAGAGTTGATTAAAATGTATTGTATAAATGCGCGAAACTGTCAAACCATGATTTTTTACCAATTCTTAAAAAAATTAGTGCTAGTTTTCCACCCTCTTTTTGTGACACCCAAGTAACTAAACGGAGTAGGAGTGTCCTTAGGTTGAATCCACCTGATGAACTTTTCCAAAGTTTAATTCTGTCTGTTCTGCTGATGATATATTAGCATCTCAAAGAATAGTACATAGGTCCTTTTATAAAAACTTGTACTTCTGCAGAATGTCTCAGACAACAGCTGCACAGTTTTGTAAGTACAACATGAAACAGCCCATATGAGAAAATATTTCAAGAAGATTAATTTTTAAGGTCCTTATTAGAATCTTCTTTATGAGGTTGAATGTTAATCTTTAAGAAATATCAAAACTGTGGAGGACAAAAGATTTGGAAAAGCTACAGATAGAATTTTGCAAAATAATTAGCAATTGATAAAACAGTCTAATATCTTTATTTAAAAATAATAGTCATGTTATAATTAGGAACACACAAACATAAGTCATAATAATAATAATAATGAGTTAGAACTTTAAAAGTTGTAGCTTTGGCGGTTTTCCTAACTTTTGAATTTTTGAAAGTTTGTGTACTCAAGGACCATAAATGCATTTAACATAAAAAGCCCACAACAATTATTATAATAGATACACTCAAGTCCTTGGTATATGTGAGTATGTGTGTACAAGGGAGAGGGAGTAGAGAGAGAGAGAAAAAAAGAGAGGGAGAGGTGAGCATATAAATACATTAAGTTTTTTTTTAAACAAAGTTTAGACTTTTTGATTTGGTAGATGATAAGCTAGGAAAATGAACCCCAGATATCTGTCACTTTACGATAGCCTTGTGCTAACTTCTACTGGAGGTGTTGAGGCTCACACTTCTGAACTGTTTATCTACCCTGAGAAGTTTCATTTGGTATGACAGGTTAGGTGGCCACTGTATGAGATGACTTGTGTTTCATCCACCACATCCTAGAATGTAGTGATGTTTCATTTGTATTTTAATAAATAAAGCTTGCCTGAAGGTTGGAAAATAAAACAGCTGCCCTATTCAGCCTTACAGATTATGCAGTAGTGGCACACTAGTTTGCCATAGAAACTGGGTAGAAGTGGTGCACACCTTTAATCCCAGGAATGTAAGACGGGAGGAGACAGCTCTCAGACATAGTCTCGTTCTGAGGTTTTTTGAGGCAGGATTGCCATTTTGTACTGAGGTTGAGATAAGAGTCAGTGGCTTGCTGTTTTGCTTTTCTGACCTTCAGGTTGAACTCCAATATCTGTCTCTAGGTTTTTATTAATCATGCTACATTTGTTGCTCAGGGCGGGGCTTGAACCCACGTGTGGAGTGTGGAGAGTGGAGTCTTCATGATTCATGAGGCAGGATTGTTGCAGGAGGCTGCCTGTTTGTTACCAGCTGCTCAGCCCCAAAATACAACCACACAGAAACTGTATCAATAAAATCACTGCTTAGCCCATTAGCTCCAGCTTCTTATTGGCTAACTCTTACATCTTAATTTAACCCATTTCTATTAATCTGTGGCTTACCGGTAAAGTCTCTGGCAGGGCTTCATGGCTTCTCTCTGACTCTGCCTCCTTTCTCCCAGTATTCAGTTTAGTTTTCCCCACCTAGCTCTACTCTATGCTATCAGGCCAAACCAGTTCCTTTATCAATTAACCAATCATATTTACAGCATACAGAGGGGAATCCCACATCAAATGATCTCATCCATTTTTGGTCTGACATAGAGGTTAGAGCCAGTGGCTTGCTGCTTTACCTTGATGACCTTCAGGTTGAACCCCAATATCTGTCTCTGGGTTTTTATTCATTCTACATTAGAAATCTCTGGAAAATTTCACGTACCTCCCATCCACATGCCCACCCAGGGTCATGAAAGTGTGTAACTTTCATCTGCCTTGCAGGACACGTGAGAAACTTGAGGCTGTCCCTGAGATGTCTGTTTTGGAATGAACAGCTGGGTGAAAGCCCATCCCTGACGAAATTTTCTGCAGCTGGAACCCTTATTTGGAGGAGTTAGGTACAAAGGAGATGCGGCTGTCCCGGCGCGAGCTCAGTCTGCACTGTGGTGCTCCACATACTCTTGGCAGCTTAACCTCAAAGGTGTTCTCCTGTCTTACCAACCATTTGATCTGCTATTTTATTATCACTGCCCCCCCATTAGCCAGTCAGTTGCTACTACTTGCAATCAGGGACTTTGATCAAGAACTGGACATACTCGAAAACTGGCGTTCATAGACAATTTCAAATAAGTCTTTGAACTGTGGGGTCCTGACACCAAACGAAACACTTTAGTGTCTTGCATCCTCCCCAAGTGATGCCCTGTTTTAAAGTGCATGCCCCTGCACTGCAGACTTAGGTGGACCTTTGCCTGATTCTTAAGGAAATATTCAGGTCAATAGAAATATTTCTGCTTGGTTGACAAGTGAAAGTTCAGAGTCGGGTGTCACGCTTGGCACACTTCTCTTGCTTCCCCTCCTGGCTTCCTCGTGGTCAGAGTATTTGACTCCTCTGCATTGCCCACTGTGCCAATCAAGCAGATGGCCTCATTTTCAGTACCGTTACCTCAAAAGTGTTTAATTAGCTCTCTTCCTGCTGTCGTCTCACTCGCTCTCAGTTGTATTCATTAGACACCCGAACAGCAGCAGGTCGGGAAGGCCTGCTTCAAACATGCAGCTGTCATTGTTCTGCATTCCTTAAGGATCCCAGCTACCATTTGATTCTCTTGGCCCACTGTAGTGTGGCACAACATGGCAGTTTGGAACTGGTATGTGTGTGTGTGCGTACGTGTGTGTGTGTGTGTGCATGTGTGCGTCGTGCATGTGTGTATGCATGTGTGTTTGTATATGTATGTGTGCTTATGCAGAGAACCATAAGGATGGTCTATAGTTTTTTCTCCTGAGCACTTAATAGTTTTTAATTTAGCAAACATAAATAAAACTCTTCAAACCAGTGTACTTTATCTCTCAAGTCACTATCTTCTTCTCTGATTCATAAGCAAAGTGAACGCAATGATAATCAAGAGTTTGAAGACCGGTGAACCGAGGAACAGTGAGTGCGAGCTGAGCAGATAGGGAGGACGGTTGCCTTAACCACAGGTCCGACTGGAATGGGAGACTACTCTAGAGAGTGCACTAGCATTGGGTGTGATTGTGACCTTCATCTCCACTGTTATCAGTGAAACAGGAGCTCTAACACGTTGTATGTAGCATCCTGGATGTCACAAGTTTACATAAACACACACGTGAAGGCACGTGCAGTCACAGCTCCACATACACACGCATATGTGTAGAGGACTCTGCTTATGAGTTGTTAATTCTTTGGGATAAAGAAAAACTGCTACATGTTTTCTGTCACTTAAGCACTGAAGTTGTAGAGGAGATGTGTAAAACTTTGTCAATTTCTCCACAGCTGAAATCGGATATCTGATTTACCTAGCCAGGCCATGAGATAGGCCGTGGTCAACTCACATAGCAAAGGCTTCTGTGGATTGCTATAAGATTAATCAAAATTTCTTTGTCATCTTTCTCTGTTTTTACGTTGCCCTGCCTGAACTATTAAACTATTTCCTTATTTTCAGAATGAAACCTCATCAACTGTTAGCAGCACAAATAAAAACAAATAATTTCCCCCTTTCTTTACAGTTATGAGCTCTATAAACACTCAGACAGGAGAGCTTTACCTGACTAGTTGGTAGTATGCATTAAACACCTTCCCTGTAGAGAATACATGTCCTTTCGTTACATTGATTGATCATCATGAAAGCTCCCATACATTGCTCTTCACAGACCCCTGACATGGAGGACAGAAGGGCTGGAAGACCTCAATGGTCTCCCAGCAGCTGTGCAGCTGCAGTGTAAGCCAGCACCTGCCTGTACCCAGTACAGTAACAGGACACGAGGCTATGTCGTTAAAGCTGATGGAGTTCAGGGCCATGTAGCATCAAGCTAAAGTTTTGGGAGAAGTCTTTGGAGATTAGATTTTACTCCATCTTGGTTAAGAACATCTATAGAATGTTAAAATCACACACACAAAAAAACTTGTTAGCTTTCATAGTTGGAACCATTTTTCCTAATTTATTCCAGTCCCCTATCATGAGACTTTTATTTCAATTTCAATTTGAAAAGGAAGTTATTTTTCTTAAAGATGTAACTTTATCCTGTGTGTGTGTGTGAGAAGAAGTTACATGGAACTGTGAGCACCCTGATGTGGGTGCTGGGAACCAAACATGGATCCTCCATGTAGCTGCATGTGGTTCTAACTTCAGAAACAACTTTCCAGACTAAAAACAAGCAAGCAAACAAACAAAAAAAAACAAAAAAAATTTAAAAATTATTCATATTTATAAGAAGGATTGTATCTTTAAATATCAAAATGTATAGAACTCTTATTTAATTGTTAAACTCAATCTTAGGGATTTATGAACTTTTAAACTGTTATAATTGAAAACCCCACAGTTTTATCATTGATTTTAGAATTGAGTAAAAGGCAAAAGAATTATTTATTACCTAATTTTAAGCTCATTTATCTGGTTTAGAGACTCCATGAGAGCTATAGAAACACAAGGTTCAAGGAATTATCTTTTATTGCGATACATTATTCTGAGTAGAGGATTTTCAGAGAAAACTATTGCTTGCATTCAGAGTTATGGGTCTGACTATCTCACAGTCATGTATTTTCTCTTATCCCCAGGAATCAGATGATGAAAGAAGCTGTTTTTATTAACCCTTGATGCTCAGCTGTCAACAGTGATGGCCTACTTTCCTTGAGTGGCACTCTTTTCTTTCTGGTTACTTTTGGGGAAATGATGAAAACAGATGAATATCAAATAAACAAAAATAATAAACATTCAAATTTAAGAAGACTTAAAAAAATTAGTTCTGAAGCTTATAAAAACAGATAGGTGGGGTTTAAGAATTTTCTAGAATGGACATTTTTGTAGCGGTGAGAGAAGACCTGGCAGGTGAAATGAAGGCTCCCACCAAAACCACACCATATCCAAGGTCATCCATGTTGCTTGCTCGGGTGGCCTCTGTCTCTTCCACTCCAAGAAAAGAGGTCAAGACCCAGGCACCAGCTCCAGCCAACTGGATCCTGTCTTCCTTGAAGAAAGAAACACCATCTTAAAAATCTCTCAGTGTTCAGATTAAATTCAGTGGTTACTGGTAAATCACTAGTTTCATAGGGATCTAATCTGAGGGTGAGGGCTGTCTCTGAGCCTGCCACATAAGTGAGGAGAAAAGGATGCATAGAAGTGTCCTTTCTCTTACTGAGATAATATTAGCAATTGTTCTGGAAGAAATGACAGAAGATCTGCCATACAGAGGGCTACAGAGCACACGTGATCCGTCTGGCTGGGAAACTCCTTCGGAGGACCTGTTTTTATTTGACCTGAAAAATTTTTTTTTTCTTCTAGGCAGAAGTGTCTCTTCTAAACATAAAGTGCACAAGCTTAATTTTTCCCCTGAACGTGGAATTCTGGACTCGTTTGAAATCTTTGGGCTTCGAAGATATCATCTCAAGTACAAAGTTCACACATCTTTCTGATAAGAAATTTATCCTTGAAACATGGCAATTGCAGATGTTTGTTTCCTGTGAGATTCTCTTTTTAACTAAAGAATAATGACTTTTGCAGACGTGTCCATTCTTTCCTTGTTCGTTTGAGTGTAAACACACTGCTGGATTAGGAGACTTCTGATTCAGAGGAACGTATCCAGCAGCTGATTTAAAACTCATAGATGGCTTGGCTTTCTGTGATCCTGCAGACAGGTACTGAAGAGAAGAGAAGTCGCTGTGACAGCGGGTTTCGCAAATACCTTTTGGACAGTCATTTGCAATAGAACAAAGTCTCTACCAAAGCACTGTAGTGACACAGCACACACTCACACAGTTGAAGAACGGTGTAGCTAACTCCTTTCCGATGAATTTGTTATCAGTTACATAGCATACCATAGAAGGCTGGACAAGTTCTTTGAATTAGACTTGATAAGGATAAAACTACATTTGCAATTTGACAAAACACAAGTACCCTTGCCCCGGGTTGCCCTCAGATAAGTCCCAGATCAGCCAATCAGAAACAGGCTTGGACATGTCTAATGGGCACTGAATTATTTATTTTTTGAATGGGCAAGCATTTCACTGTAAGGAGCCACACACGGCATGTGTGACAGCTGTGTGCTGCCCCATGTCATGGGCAGAAATTGCTGCTTGAGGTTTCTGAAAAGACAGCCATGTTTCATATCCATTCCAGAGTTCTGTGAAGAGCGTGTCTATCAAGATGGCGGTCACAGGCTGTGCCCATAGTGGTGGTCTGAGCTTGGTATAGAATTTATTTCTTCGTGCAGCCTAAATCCACAGAATTCCAAACTGGTCTTTGTTAAGCACATTGTGAATTGGTGGCTGTAGGTTTACAATGTTCAGAAAGCAAATGTGAGTAGTAAGTGAGTCTTCACAGTCAGAAAAATCTGATCACAGACAACACAATGTGGCTAGCTGGACATCAAAAAGCTCTTAACTCTAATTTATTTAGAAATTATCTTGACCCTAGTTCTTTTCTTTCCTTTTGTTTGTTGATTTACCAAGAGTTGTATATATAGGTTATTTCCCCCCATACCTTGAAGTACCTTCTGCATGCACGACTCTCTGCTAGGGGCTGTAAGGGGAAGATGAATATTAGTTAATGTGTCTCTGCCTTCAGTAGTTTTTAAGGCTCTGAAAATAAAGCATACACACACACAGCTATATATCAAGTCAGAGTACAATAGAGGATTTATGGATGCCATCAAGCTAAACTCTCCTTATAAGCTTAAAAGAAAATCCTCGGTGAAATTGATAAGACACTTCCATATGTTGCTCATGGCATTGCAAATGATGCATACTTTAGGGAGGAATTAATTTAAAAATCTGTATAAAATGCAGATGTATTTTACTGTGCAACATTGTTCTATGGGTTAGGCATGAGGGCTCAGGTCTGGCTAGAATTGATTATTGGAAAACTAGGCATAAGAGTGTACTAGAGGCTACAGGGAATGGCATGCAGAAGGTCATCAGAAGCCGTCTGTGGAGAGAGGCTTGGGAAAGCCCACGTGACAAGATGCGAATGGGTAATTCCTGGGACACATTCCTGGCACTCTAAAGCTTCTCTAGATTTAGTTACCCATTCCCAACTCTGATAGTAGAGGAAAGTTCTAATCAAGGTTGAGATGAGAGTCCTGGGCATAGGCAAATCTAACATGGGGGCAGGACAGGGAGCCATGAAATCTGACCTGCAACGGACCATTTTGATTGGATGGATGATTGAATAGAGACACAAAAAAAGGGAGTGGGTGCTGTTCAAGAGAAAGAATAAAAAAAATGTACTGTATTTACAAATGCAATGTTTAAAAGATGAATGAGAATAGGGAAATACTTTCATATAATAAAATTCACACACATAATATGGAATGTTACTGTATTTTAAGGAATGCAGATGAATTAGAAAAATATCTACTTAAGAAAGAAGATCTTTATGACTATCATCAGGAACCTTGGCTGTTTACAGTGATGGACTTGAAACTTGCTTTGATTTTAAACTTTCTGTTCACATGAAGATTGTCTTCAGATGAGATTCATTCAGACAGTGTCTCAGTTCACTTCTTGTTGCCTTTGAACTGAGAATTCTACATCCTGATTCAAAGGCAACAGGAAGTGAACTGAGACATTGTGTGTGGTTTGAGCATATATGAGACCAAAAAGCCTGCATTCACACTTGCTCCAACAAGGCCATGCCTCCTCCAACAAAACCACTCTCTAGGAGCTTATGGGGGTCAATTACATTCAAACTACCAACAGAATGACACTCGATCAACACCCCCTAGTATTGATCACTGAGAGGTGAGATTAGGGCAGGTGCAGGGATGGGGAAAAGAATTGTAACTCCTCCTTTGATCTTGTTTATAGGCACTCCTAGACAACCAATTACACAGCATATGTGCCTAAGGTTTTGCTTTGCAGGACAGATATTTTCCACATTCTTTTCTTCATGATTTGTTTTGCCTCTACTTCTACCAAGAAGAAATTTGAACCTGGAAATGACATTCTGGGATACCACTGGCAGTTGACTAGCAAGCTTGCCCAGTACACTTTCTCATTTTCACATTGCTGTGTCTGCATTAATAAATTTCTGGAGCTCGATTGCTCCTTACAAGTGAAGTGCTTTTCATATTTTGCTCCAGTCAAATCTCTGGAGAAAACCCGGGTTTGCCAGGATGTCTGGAAAAGTACATCAATTAGAGTCAATTGTAAACTATTGTCTTCAGAAAATTGTAGACAATTTTTTTTACCACTGATTGACCTAGCAAAACCCCAAACTGTGCTGCCCTTTGGAAATTATGAAATATAACACTAAATTCCTTTGTTAACCTGTTTTTAATAAAAAAAATGCCATTGGTAAGAGAACTTTCTTGAATTCGCAAAAAAATGCTTATTTATCTTACAACCAGTCATTCCTGATAATAGTCCTACACTTACCATCAGTTTTCATAAAAATCTCACCTACTGAAAATATAAATGATTTAATGATTCAATGGTTATGTCCTTTTGGATGCTTTATTACTGTGTGTGTATGCACGTGTGCATGCGACAGTCTGTGTGTTGGGGGTCACAGAACAACACACAGAATCTATTTGCTCCTTCCATCACGTGAGTCCCAGAGATTGAGCTTGGATCATCAAGCTTGGCACCAAGTGCCTCTATAGCTGAATCATGTCCCCAGACTCTATGACTTGATCCTTTAATTTCCCAATGGGAAGAACTGACTCAATCACACACCAGCATCTTCTGCCAATAGATTTTGTAGGTGCCACAAAAGCAAGTTCCGAAGTCTTAAAACTGTTGAGGCTTGTCTTGTACCAGGTTTGGAGTTTAGGGATTTCTATATTTCACTTTATTCTGTGTTAGCAGCAGGTTATGAGATACATGACGATGTTGGAAAGATAAGAAAACAAATTTAGATAAAGAAGTTGATTCTGGTTCGAATGGCGACCGGATGACACAGGGTCTTAGACCCTGTGGCTCTGATGTAAAGATTCCATCACTGAGCTATACTTGCCTTCTAAAATGTATGAGAAGCATTTACAGAGTCACGTCTGGTGGAAAAACAAATGGGGGAGCAATTTAAGGGATACATAAGACTTAGCAGGAAGTCACATACATTTTAGTTCCACCTGTTTCTGGGGTATATCCGTTTCTGAAAAAGTCTGCCCTTTGTTGCAATTAACTTTGGGTTGTGGCCTGGCATGCTCTTTCCTAAAATAAGTAGATACAGAGATTTCGATTATTTGTTTTAGAATTACATATTCACAGTGTCAATCACAGGCTAGAAAATATAAACATATCTCATAACTCAGATTGTTGCCAAGGTGCTCATGGCTTGACGCTAATCATGGGCAGGGTTGTGGTGGGAGCCGCCAGCATCCCAGGGGCATTTGATTACCTGCAGAGCTCTCTGGTGGTTGGAAAGAAAATGGCTCCCAAAGGGAGTGGCACTATCTGGAGATGTGGCCTTGTTGGCGGAAGTGTATCACTCTTGGGGTGGACTTTGAGGTCTTTTGTGCTCAGGATGCCCTAGGTGTGACTGTCAGCCAACTTCCTGTTGCTTGCAAATAAAGGACTCCAGCACCATATCTACCTGCAAGCAGCCTGGTCCCCACTATGATGCTTAATGGTCTAAACCTCTGAAACTACAAGTGAGCCCCCTCAGTTAAACGTTTTCCTTATCAGAGTTGCTGTGGTCATGGTGTCTCTTCATAGCAATAAAAACCCAAATTCAGACTAGCTTATGATGATAGCAAGTGTGGTACTGATGTGATTGTTCCGTTCTCCTCACTGCGATCCCCACCAGGTTTTAAAGTGTCTTGCTGCTTTATTTTAAGCACAGATACACTTATGCTATTTCACATAAAAGCACTTTAAGTTTAGGTTAAAAGTGTACAAAGGAAACAAAAGGAGAGAGAGAGAGAGAGAGAGAGAGAGAGAGAGAGAGAATTCATAGAATCGCCTCCGTTTGGGGGGGAAGTGGGAGGAGAAGCTAAGTTGCCATGTGTTTGAAAAGACAGGCAGCTCTCTGTGAGATTTAACCAAGAAGAAATCTAGTCTCCTTTTGGACCAGCTCTGTACTGTTCCATTTAAAGGTGTGGGAGAATGTTTCTTAACAAATATTGAATTTAATATTTGTATGGCATTAAAAACAATTTGTATGGCATTAAAAAATTCAAGCCATATTGAAGCTGGAGAATTCAGAAGGATTTGAGTTAAAGCAAAACAGCACCTTTAATCCTAGCACTTGGGAGGCAGAGACAGGCAGATCTCTGTGAATTTGAGGTAGCCTAGTCTATCAACCCCACATAAGGCAGAGGGTTGATCTCCAAAATATACAAAGAACTTAAGAAATTGGTCATCAAAAGAATAATTCATTAAAAATATTGGGGTACAGACCAAAACAGAGAACTCTCAATAGACGAATCTAAAGCGGCTGAAAGACACGTAAGTAACTGCTCAACATCCTTAGCCATCACAAAAATGCAAATCAAAGTAACTCTGAGATTTCATTCTATACCTCTAAGAATGGCCAAGATCAAAAACACTGATGATAACTTATGCTGGAATGGATGTGAGGTAAAGGGAATGCTCCTCTATTGCTGGTGGGAGTGCAAATTGGCACAGCAGCTTTGAAAATCAGTATGGTGATTTCTTAGAAAATTAGGAAACAACCTACCTCAAGACCCAGAAATACCACTTCTGGGTATATATTCAAAGGATGTTCAATCATACCACAAGGACATGTGCTGAAATGATGCAAGTTTCTCCTCTGTATGCTGTAAATGTGTTTAGTTCTGAGTGGTTGGGAATGAACGAGTAGCCTCCGCCAACACTCAACTATGTTCAAAACAGCATTATTTGTCATATCCAGAACCTGGAAACAACTTAAACTTAAATGCCCCTTGAACAAATAGTGTATAAAGAAGACGTGGTAGATTTACACAATGGAGTACTACACAACAGAAAAAAATAATGACATCTTGAAATTTGCAGGCAAATGGATGGACCTAGAAAACATCATATCGAGTTAGATAACACAGACCCAGAAAGGAAATATCATATGTAATCACTCATAAGTGACTTTTAGACATAAAGCAAAGAACCACAAGCCTACAATTCATGATCCCAGAGAATCTAGACAACAAAGGGGACCCTAAGAGAGACATACATGGATCTAATCTACATGAGAAGTAGAGAAAGGCAAGATCTCCTGAGTAAAATGGAAGGATGGGGATCATGGGAGAGGTCAGAGGGGGAGGGGAGAAAGGGAAGGGGGCAGAGAAAAAATATAGCTCAATAAAAACAATTTTAAAAACTTCAAAAAAATAAGAGAAGAAAATGAAAATTGACAGTGGGGCCCAGCAACTGAATGGCTCTAAGTCTTTTGTGAGACTGTGGGGGACAATCAAGTTTAAATGTGTTTTTCTATGTTCTATGTTACTTTGCAAGTCAATTTCTCCAAATCTCAATTTATTCAGCTACAAAATAGGGGTCAAGTGATATTTTTAAAATTATTATATTCAATAAATGCTACAATTATAAAACATTATACCAATAACTTCTTCGAGTAGTGACATTTTTTGTGATGGAAGTGAAACCCAGAAAGCATTACAAAATGGAGCTGGACCAATGCCTCAATAGGTTAGAGCACTGGTTGCTCTTGCCAGGGACCCTGTTCCATTCCTTACACTCAAAGGGTAGTTCACAGTCCCATGTAATTCCAGTTCCAAGGGCTCTGATGCCCTCTTCTGGTCTCCACAGGCACCTTGGAGGGACATAGTGCAATACACATATATGCAGGCAAAACACTCATACACATAAGAAATATTAATTGTTTTTTTAAAGTCATTAAAACTTTTTAAAACACAAGTGAGAGATGTTTTTGATCCCAGCACTCAGGAGTCTGGGATAGGATGATGGCTAGTTTGAGAACGTAAAGAACGAATGAAACAAGGAAGGAAGGAAGGAAGGAAGGAAGGAAGGAAGGAAGGAAGGAAGGAAGGAAGGAAGGAAGGAAGGAA
>JABTXL010000001.1:41909790-41921263 GCA_025134845.1 Neodon shergylaensis
GAAGGAAGGAAGGAAGGAAGGAAGGAAGGAAGGAAGGAAGGAAGGAAAAAAAAAAGAAAGGAAAGAAATCAGTTATAACACCCTGAGATACTGCATGCCCGAGAGCGTAACCACAAAGCGTTCTGCTTAAGATGGAGTGGTGCTTTCTGCTAATGCACTCCACATCTCCCCATCACTCCTCCAGGAAAACAACATCGCTGCTTGTTTTGGAGAATGGGCAGCCTGGGAATTTTAAAGCCACACATCCAGTTAATTAGCAAAAGGTTTAAACAAGTCCAGTGTATGTTTTAGTGCCTTTACACTGCTGCTTAATATTTGCTAAGGTCTCTTCAGCTGATTAGGATCCAGCCATTCCACAGGACCCCGGGGGAGCTAAAGGACTGTTGCCCACTGGCCTTCTTGCAACCCAGATCACACGGGTCACAATTACGCGATGCCAAAGGTGACTGCCCTGAGTGCTCCGTGGGCGTCTGCAGCTGGAAGACGGCTTTGAAATTCTGCCTCTAGCTGGTACAGCAATTAGAATTTGGCTCTTTGGCGCTGACAGATCGCCAGAGTCAACTTCTGATTAACAGCCTGTGGCTCATTAAAAATGCCAGTTCGATCTTCCTGGATTTTCAAGATGCGTCCTATGCTGCTGCCAAGCTAATTTTCTTAATGTGAAAAAGGTGTGTGCATTCTGAACTCCGCTTGCTTGGCGATCTCCACAGAAGGCCACCCCAAACGAACGTCTTTCTTCAGCTATGTTCCCACTCAAATCAGCCACAGCTGCAATCTGGGGGTTTAAAGGGGAGAGTTGGCAAAATTATGGGCTGAGCGGGTTTGAGAGAGCCTAAAGGAAAGTTCCATTCCAAGTGTGTTGTTAGGAAACCATGTGGTGGGTCTCTTTCCTTTGGTGGAGCACAAAGTTGAAGGTATCTGCAATGCAGGGAGCTGGGAGGTCTCTGGTTTGTAGCTGTGAACCACATGCTGATGGCATAAACATTTTTATGGCTTGTGCTTATAAAAAAAGTGTGATATATGACCAGACAAAAATAGACCATGTATATTCTATAACTGCACTTCTCTGAGAGGTTACCATGGAAGTGATAAATCCAAAAACATTTTTAAAAATATTTTAAGTGAACATAATTATGTTTTTCATTTTTTCCATGCCAAAGAAAAACAGAAGACTCTTGAGTGAGTCTCTCCCATAGCAAACTCTAAAGCCAAATAGAAGCACACCTTATAAATCAGAAACCTCAGGCTATCTCTTCAGCAGACCTAGGCAGCTGCTGAATAGAGAACAGATATGTGAAAGAACCTGGCTCCCTCTCGCCCTGGAGAGACTCACATTGACGATGGTGACATTCCAGATGGCTACCAAAGGAGTCATGTGCTGAACCGCACAAGCTTCTGACTGGGCTTCGTGATTGTACCTGCGTGGAACCACAGGGTGCTGATGGATTAGCATCCCTTACCAGCTACATTAGTGAGCCACAAAGTACAGTCCCTTTCTTGTTGTCCATGAAGTATACATATAGACCCTTCTCCATCATTGTCACATGTCAATCAAAAAAACAAAATAATGAGAAAAAGGAAATGGAGCTACACTACAATCCCTCCATTTTGGGACAAAATTCTCTTCACTGGAATGTGGTAGTTATGTTCAATTATTATTTGCTTTCATCGGCTTCCTGCCATCCCTGCCTCCCTCTAGTCCCCAACAGAACTATTACCCAGAACTTTCCCCCTTCCCCAGTCCCGAGGGTGTGAGTCCTGAGATGGCTGGTCCTTGGGTCTCTGCATCGCTGGCATCATTCAGTCCCTTATAAGAGATATGTAGGCCAGCTCCAGGATTTCCTCCGCGAGCTCCCTCTGCCTTCTCATTGGCATCCCTCACCCACACTGCAGGAGCTGGAATTTCCTTACTCTTCTCATCTCTCTCCACTGATGGTTCCTGAGAATACGATGGACACATAATATAAACACAGCAAGCATAAACCCAGGTTCATGGAAAGACTCCCTTACTGGGCAATTAATGTAAATTAAGCCATCGTTCAGGCTGTTCCTTGAGGTGGATGAGCATTTTTATATTACAATCAACGTAATTCTCAGATTCCTATAGTGTCTTCAGAAAGCGAGTTCACGTTCATCTGCTATCACCTGCCTACTGCTCCTCCAGCTGAAGGGATTTTCCATGGTGGTCTCATTCAGAAAGCGATTTCCAAGTTAGGCACAATGCCGAGTGTGATTATCTAAAACTCTTACAAAGATTTACCTTCACACGGTAATGTTTAATGTTCTTCGCCAAATATAGATGCTTTTCATGCTTATTTGCATGTGTGAATGTTTGTATACATGGTGGAGGTACATGCTTTGCCACTGTATTCGTGTGCAGGTCAGAGGACGACTCCTGGAAATGGATCTCCTTACTGCCCTGTGTGTTCTGGGGTAGAACTCAGCATGCCAGAATTGGTTAAGGTGGCTTTATCTACAGAGCCATCTCAACTTCCCAAATATTTTCTATGGAAGCATTTCCTTCTTTATACATAACTATTCTGGGTTGTCTTTAAAACTATGAAGAAAGCTCGCTGCCTTAGAGGACAAGCATTCACAAACAGAACATCACACAGGTAGAAGTGCACCTGCTCAAACAGCAACATGAAGAGAATTTAGCTCTTGCATACTTGCTGGACAATTGCATCTCCTCTTAATTATGCAGTAGACTGTTGAGAAGAGCAAGATGCATTTACAAAAAAAGAGGATAGATGAGAATGTTCAGCATAGAGATGAGGTCATTAATCTTTTAAATGTAAGCTATATGTTATCTTACTAGGTTTGTAACCACCCAGTTAGGACAAGAAGACAGTGCCAAAATACCTACATTTACTTTCCATGGAACAGAAAAATCTTGGCTTTGAAAATGTTGCTATTTCTAAAGAATGTCCCAGTGACTCTCCCTATTGCCCTTTCTTAAAACATCCTCCTTGTATATTACATAGTGACCTTGAAAATCACGTTTGTCCTAGGAGAAAAAAGATATACAAACCTTTCTAGATTGTCACAGAGTTAAAATAAATCCAAGCTCAAGCTTTTGAACTGTGCCCTAGTTACTGAAAACAAACCTTGCCATGCACATTTTCCTTCTCCATCCTTAAATAAACAGTCTCTGACCTCTAATAGTGTAGAATTTAAAATAACATAGACAGCATGGAATTGTATTTCCCAAAATATGTGACATGGAAATATACCCCATCGTAGGAAGAAACTCTTAGGTGTTACGGTAACTTCTTCAATTTTTTAAAAAATTTCTTTATGGTATGTTCTATTACTGACTGAGTTTTCCATATTATTGAACTTTGGTTTTGCTGAGAAATAAGGTAAAAGGTGCAATGAATTAGTTAAAGGTCCCATGTGCTGGATAGGTTTTTGTTTTTTCTCAATTTGACACAAGCTAAGACATTTGAGGGGAGAAAACCTCTGTTGAGAAAATGCCCTTGCCGTACTTGTCTGTGGGCAAGCCTGTGGGGGCATTGTCTTGAATAATGGTTGATGTGGGAGAATTCAGCTCACCATAGGCAGTGCCATCCCTGAGATGGTAATCCCTGGATGGCAGAGGAAGGCAGGCTGAGCAGACTATGAGTCAGTAAGCAGCATTCTCTCACGGCCTCTGCATCAGTTTCTGCCTCCAGGTTCCTGCCTTAAGTTCCTGTCCTTGCTTCTGTGGATGATGTTCTAGAAGCATAAACCCGCTACTGCTCAGGTTGATCTTTGACATGGAGTTTCATCAAAGCCATAGAAACCCTAAGAAATCCTGATACCATATTTTTTAGTTTCAGTTGACTCAGTGGATGCTCTAAGAATCCTTTCTGCTAATAGAAGTAATCTCTATCTATCACTGGGTTTTGAAATACTGAGGACTGCAACTCACAGAAGAGCAATATATCGTTATCATCATTTTAAAACATCTTTTCACTCTGTTTATATTTTTACTTTAGAAGAATGAGAAAAGACAACATTTCTACCATCTAAAAGTGAAAGAATCTCATCAATACTGGGAATGAGAAATTTGAACAGCAAAAGTTACGTAACAAACTGGGCTACAACCCTGTTCTGGTCATGCAAAGTACTGAACTCATATTTCATCATGTGGCCAAAGTTCATGCTATGATAGTGTCCCCCAATGGGCTGCAAAAGAGGGCTTACCTGCTAAGATTCACACTGTTCCCAGGCCTCTTCTCACACATCCACCCTCTTCTCTTTCTACTCTATAGACACCCTAGTCCAACCATAAGGAAACAGCCAAGGCACCCTGGCAGGACAAAAGAGACTACGTTTAAAAGAAAGGTAAAGTTCACAACCAAAATTCATCTTTCTAATTTAAGGAAACTGAAGTGAAAGGAAGGGACAATGAATCCCTGACATGATGATCCACTTAGTGTTGTGACCATTGTCTAGTAGGAGAATTGGTGACAAGCATAGCTGAGACTATACATGTTAATTTCTTTGTTAAATTTGAGGCAGAATTGTAACTGCT
The DNA here is from genome assembly GCA_025134845.1 of Neodon shergylaensis. Lineage (NCBI taxonomy): Eukaryota > Metazoa > Chordata > Mammalia > Rodentia > Cricetidae > Neodon > Neodon shergylaensis. The sequence continues at coordinate 41,914,310 of JABTXL010000001.1, forward strand.
GTGACATTTTTAACTTGATTGATAAATCACAGAGCATTGTATTTTGTGTCAGAATATGTAGACAACAGTCTCTAAAACAGAATTTTCCCCTCATGTTTTCCTTTCTTATTCTCTTTAAACAGTACAGTCAAGGAGGATAGATTTAGAATAATTACATGAGAAAAATGCTACAGAGGAATAGGCTATAAAATTGTACTTATTTAACCAGTGGTCATTTTTTTCTATGCAAGCTTTGATGTCAATGCTGTAAATGGAGTTCTGGGAAAGACTTGTAATCTCTTTGGGTACTGGATTCTTAGAGAAAGAGACAAACAAATAAACCAGTGACAAAGAAATAGCACCACAAAAGCTGTAACTAAGAAGGAAATCCCTGCTTCTGTATGTAGCAGAGGGCAGTGCTCTTCTGGAGTGGTGGCACCTGAGCAGAGGTCTCATCGTGAAAATGAACCACCCTTTCCTGCAAAGATGGGAAACTGGAAAATGCTAGATAAACAAGATAGGGGACAGTCCCATGTGGCAAGTGGAATTCTGAGTTCTCATATCAAAACCACCTTCAGATGGAGCTTTCAGCTCCTTGATGATGTCTGTGATGTTGCCCACAAACTGTTTTTTTACACATACAATCAATGACTTGAAGTACGGGAGAAGCAAAAAAACAAACCTGTGTTGTGCTTGTTCAAGTCAATTGTCTTAATCCTTGATCTCCTAAGCTACCTGGGATACTACTGATCTATTTGCTGTTGTTAATATTAAAATACCTGAGACTAGACACTTTATAAAGAACTGTTCGGCTAGTTATATACCTGAAGGTCTAAACGTGAAGTGTTTGTCATGCTGGTGAAGGCTTTTGGCTGTTTGACAACCTGGATGGTTTCATGGTGGCGGCGTATGTGAGGAGAAAGAACCTGATGAGACAGTTGATCAGAGGAATTCAGGTGTCAGCCTTGCTCCTTCGATAATAACCTACTCCTGTGGGAACCAACTCGGGTCTCATAAGGATGTCATTAACCCTTTCTGAGAACAATGCCTTCAATTAGCTAAATAATTTCCTAAAAGCCCCACCACCTTGGAATGTTCCCCAGTGAGGACCACACATTCTGCACACAAACTTTCAGGGATATATTCAGGCCACAGTCAGATTTTATACTTTGTCACCCTGATATACAGGGAGGGCCTTCTCCATGTAGGCTGTTCTATCAGCGAGGGCATCCTGCAATGCTGGATTAAATGACATGAGCATCTTCTCTGCTCGACATCACATAACTTTACAGGCGTCTAACCCAAACCCCTTAGTCATTCAAACTCTCTTGAATAGATTTCTAGGAATCAGCCTTAGTTTGTGCTGAACATTTCTTCCCATCTGTCAAGCAGTTATCCTATTTTGGGACTTTTTTGTGTGTGTGTCTCTGCAGTTTGTATCTTCTCAACATCCCTACCCAGAATGCATTTCTCACCATACTCTGTCAAAATTATTTCCCTCAATTAAAATTTAGCTCAAATTCTACCTTTTTCACAGATAATTGATCACTTCGGTGTCTCAGTAGTCTGCTTACATCACTGGAGAATTTTTTTTTAAGTTTCAAAAGTTCTGGTACTATCAAACCCTGGAATTTATATTAAATGAATTTTCTTGTGGAGCCTGAGATAGTCTAGTAGGCTGTGTGTTGTTGCCAGGATGTGAGCAGACCGTTTTACAGTCATTTATTCCAAGATTGTGGTCTGAAGTCATTGTGATTACCACAGTGTTCCTCTGCTTTATGCTTTATATTCAATGACGCATTGAGAGAGACAGGCTTAGGCTGCTGATTTAAACTCGCAAGAGCTGCTGGTGATCGAGGCCATTCCAAGGTTACTAGAGCTGAAAGACCAATAGATTGTGATCATCTCCTTTTAGAGCTAAATGTTCCCAGGAAACAGCAGAGAGCATTTTCTTCAAGTCGGTTGGGAGGTTAGATAGCAGTGTGCATTTTATTGCACTCAAATCATCACGGGTTCCCTTCCTGAGATGGAAAAGGAAAGCATTAGAGCATATGGAGAAAACCTCCAAGTTTTGACACTTAATTTCTTTCTTCTTGAAAAAATGGTAGCTCCTTCTGTTACTAAATTACGTAAGCTACATGAGACACAGCTGCCTGCAACAAACTCATGCTGGATTTCTTAACACCACAGCTCCACAATAATCTAACAATATGCAAAGCAACACAGAGGCAAGCTGCAAGGCGTAATGGCGTAACCCTAATGTGGTGGCGTGTACCTATAATACCAGAATTGGAATGATGAGGCAAGAGAGCCATGAGTACAAGACCAGCCTGGGCTACATAGCGAAATCCTATTTCATAACAAACACCCATCATGGTTAAATCCAACAGACAGTAAGTACATTGCTCAACTCATTCTGAGGACTTATGTGGCCAGTGCCAAAGATCACAGGAGCTCTGGGGTAGTGGATTAGTCAATAAAATACTTGATAATATTGCAAAGAAATTGATTCTGAGTCTAGAAGAAAGAAGAAGCGGCTCCGTTTTAGTAACAGGTGTCATCAATTTGGTTCTGGGATGAAGCGCATGATGTAACTGACAGAATAAAACAAGAGCTGTAAAACTGTAGAGCTAAGAGGAAAGGGGGTCAGAGTGCAAAGCCACCTGCTGATGCCCTTGTGAAATGGACAGACACAGCATGCAGGGTTTTTTTCGGTACTACTTCTCATTTCCAGTCTTTTAATCCAAGTGCTCCTCCACCTCCTGCCTGTTGGTTCCTTGTTTCTTTCTTTCTTTTTTTTTTTCTGGTTTTTGAGACAGGGTTTACTCTGTAGCTTTGGAGCTTGTCCTGAAAATAGCTCTTGTAGACCAGGCTGGCCTTGAACTCACAGAGATCCACCTGCCTCTTCCTCCCGAGTGCTGGGATTAAAGGCATGCGCCACCACCGCCACCACCACCTCACTGGTTCCTTGTTTCTAATGACAGGCTCAGAATCATTTTAAGTCCCTAGCCAAGTATCCATTGCATGGAAGGAATACTTCACATTCCCCTGAGTTATCATAGCAAATCAACCAGAAGAGGGTAGAGACTCGGCATGTTATCACTCAGGGAACATGAGCGGTTCACAGAACCCCAGAGCAGATAGGAATGTCAAGAATTGGGTCTAAAGAGTGGCATTCATGAATATCTCTTGAGCTTTCTCTGGGTCTCTGAAATTGTATCATAGAGGAAAGGCCCTTATTACGCTTAGGTAGGAGTTCCATCATACACAGTACATTTCTTTACTATAGAAAAATAACCCAGATTCAAAATTATTTTTGGTAAATTGGAAGGTTAAGATCAATATGAGGACCTGAAGTTGAGCAGACAGTCTTAGCTATTAAACTAATTTTTTTAAAAAAAAATCTAAACTGTACAAAGCAGAGTGAGGCAAACATACTTATCAATATCAGTTGATGGAAAGAGAGAGGAGGAAAAACACAGGCTCCATTTGCCTCGGAGGGTAGGACAGTCATTTGTAATCATGGGATTTTCACCTCAGTTATGTTCATTGACGTGAGTTAAATATTGCATTGGCTTGGATCTCAATAAAAACAATAAAAAACAATGTGTCGATATTTTTCTTTGTTAATATTAGAGTTGTTCCATATATAAAACTGTAACTTTTCTGACGTCATGAACCAACAAGCAGGTGTAGAAATAATTAGACTTTTTAAAAAGGATTATAACCTGTAAGAGAGCATTCTCTTAATTCACTTGCTCTGGGCCAAGCCAGTTACCACAGCACAAAGACAGGCGAGCAACCTTGGAGAGGCCCGTGTGCCACCTCTGCTGGACAGGCATGTCTATGGGTTATTTTGAGTTCTTCAACCGTGGTTCAGTCTCCAGATAATTGAATTTCAGCTGGGCATGGAGACAGATTGAACCAGGACCACCCTGCTTCTCAGTTACTGAATTCCTTCCTACATACAGGGAAAGGTTAATGTTTATTTTTTTTTAGCCAAGTAAGCCTTCAGAGTAATTTGTGTGAAGAAGAAAATTAAAGAGTCACTGCGGAGAGTAGAGAGAAAAACGGCATTAAAGAGGCAGAGTAAAGGAGGTCTTTGTTTCTTTTAGCATATATATATATATATATATGGATATGCATTTTTGTATAGATTTGTATTTATTAATACAGAGTCTTGCTACATAGTACAGTTTACCCTTGAATTCGCTATGAAACCCCAAGCTGGTCTTAGGGGTCACAGGAGTCCTTCTTCCTTGGCCTCCTGAATGCTAGGGTTACAAACAAGCAGCTCCCAGCACAGCCTCAGTCAGTAGATTTATTATAAATGGACTCATGCATTTTTAAGCCTATCTGACAGTCATCCTATGTAGCTACTCTTTTCTAGCTTTTGTTTCTGAGGGAATATACCAGAACCAAATAGAGCATGGTTGGAACAACCTGCTCTGAAAGTGCTTATGCAGGCTTTTGGTGACCACATCTTTATTCCCTTAGGTTTGCATCTCCAATTCTCAGCACTGGATTGCCACATTACCTGGAGACCCAATGCTGAAACGTCTGAGAATTGTTATTTTCCAGTGTGACCTCCAGTGCCAGTTTTCATTCACATCAAAAATAAATGATCTTTTTCTTCCTTTATGTTTGTGGTAATCCTTACCATGGTCTGTTTTACTTCTGTTCTATCCATCTTACTGGGGGCATGTAGCAGTTTTCCACTGTAGGTTTTAGTTGTAGCTCCCTGGTGCTTAATAAGATAAACCATTTTTTTTGTATTTATTGATACTTTATTTTCTTTGGATCAAGGTTTGTTCTGGTTTTGCTTTTAAATTGGGCTGTTATTTTTTGTTTGAGCTATACAGAATTTTAAGAACACAGCTTAAAGCCTATTTTCATTATTCAGTTTATACACTGGAGATATGTGTTGGGCAAGAGTAGACAATGCACAGACCAGCATCATGGGAGAGGATGGTTTAAGCTCTGGAACGCCATTTTTAATTAGTTATCTCATCATACACATGATTTTAAGGAAGTCACTGACAATTTCAGGTAAATTGGTAGGTTCAAAAACTAAAATACACAGACTAAAGAATAAATAGGAGATGAAAAGGTAGCCTAAGCAAGGCCTTCATTTTATTTTAAAGTACGAATTGCCTTCCCACAGTTTCTGTTGGTGGGCTCACATGTGTAGGAGAGAATCAATTCTACACACTTCATTATAGGTGGAAATTATAGGTTACAAACCTTTCAGAAATGCCATAGCTGAGCAGAGTGCCTTGCAAGGCACTGAGCACACCATGCTCACAGTGTCTAATTGGAGATGATAGACTTGTCTTTTAGGGATATTAGGAAAGGTCTCAAAAATATGAATACTAAAGCATGTGACATATAAAATAAATGCCTTAGTGCACGCTCATAAGTGTGTTGAGTTGATTAAGCTATCCTAATTCTGTGCTTGCTGTGGAGAAGGAACAAAAACAATGTGGAGAAACTTGTACTGTTACCCACATTTTGTCTGAGTCCTTTGTGTGTGTTTGTAATCAAATTCATTCTAGTGAAAGAGATTAATTTCCTTGTGCAACTTTTTCAGTGAACAATTTTATGTTAGTTTTAATAAAATAAGCACTTTGCCATCTTTTGGTTATGAATGTTTCAGCTACGGATGAAAACAAATCTTGCAGATGTTCTTTCTCAAATATAGAGAAAGAAGAGGCTAGAGATACTATGCAAATACAGCTTTATTCAGATGAATCTCTTCAAAGTTCAAAGTTCACTTTAAAATCCACCCTCATGGGTTATTATAGCGAGAGCAGAGGCCATCTCAACAACTCGACTGTTTTTCAACGCTTTGCACTAACAAGAATTTCCAGGTGACCTCCAGCTGTCTCACCGGGGAGAAATTAAAAACTAAATCTGCACAAAGGAACAGTGACAGCCTCCATCATTCAAAGGCTCCCCTACATAGTGGCATCCTCAAATCACAGTACTGTACACAAGTAAGCTTTCCCAGTTTCTACTTTTTTTCTGTTTTTCTTTCACAGTGTTTAAATAAAATTAAACCAAATCCAAAGAAAGGCTCAGAGTGGTGAGGCAACACCTGTGACTTTTATTTTATTTCTTGGAGAGCATAGGAACTGATAAGGAACTCTCAAGAGAGCTTCCTCAAAGTCTAACATATGATATTTTAGGGTTTTCGGATGTCCCAAAGCTTTCTCTAGCTTCAAGTTCCCAAAGTCTACTCAATAAAATATAATGTGCTTTGCTGATAAATTACACTTAGAGATATCCTACCTTGTATCTACTGCCATGATCTTTAAACTAGAATTTATTTGTACTTGGGATCTACAAACACTCACCAAGAATGTTGTAAGAGCTAGGCTTGGTGGCACACCCTTGTAATCCCAGCATTCTGGGGGCCAAGGCAAGAGGATTATAAATTAGCAGCTATCTTGGGCTGTATAGTGAGATCTTGTCCAAAATTAAATTCCATTAAAGAGTTCTGTGGACAAGGAACCTTCAGCACACATAATGTACTTCCCTTAAATGCCTGCAATCAAGGAGTGAGGTGTTTAATCTCCTCCACCTTCCTAGGCAAAGGCATACTTATCTCGCTTACCACACAAAGGCATACTTGTCTCCCCAGAGGTAATGTGGTATAATGTCTTAATGATACAAAAGTCTCTGGGACAAAAGAGTAGTCTGGAATATAAAAACCTGGGGACTATAGACCCTGGATTCCACTGTTATTTATTTTTTCATAGTTTATACATACTTCTGAGTTTTAAAAAGACTAACTTATTTTAAATCTTGTTAGAAGGCTCCTATACCAGCCTCTGTTCAGGCTGAGGGGTGGATGGGCTGCTTTTCTGCTTCAGTCCTTGGTCGAGACTGCATTGCTGTGAGAGGGAGGCCAAGGCTGCCCTGCTGCGAGAGGGAGGCCAAGGCTGCCCTGCTGTGAGAGGGAGGCCAAGGCTG
>JABTXL010000001.1:41921273-41946415 GCA_025134845.1 Neodon shergylaensis
CTGCTGTGAGAGGGAGGCCAAGGCTGCACTGCTGTGAGAGGGAGGCCTGAAGCTCCACACCTGAGTACAAAGGCTGCCTGCAGACGGAGCTCCTGGCTCTGACTTCTAACAGATGTGCTGCAGGCACAGCTTGGCGTTCTATCTGCCTGTCTGGCATCTACATATCTGGGAACTCACAATCTTCGGTCACGTAAGTGGCGTAATTATGGGAATTTTTTGGTAGGAATTTCATCCAAATGGAAACATTCCTTCCCAGAAGAGTATTTCTAAGACTCGGGAAGTAAACAACACACAAGTCTTAGGAGCTCCCAAAATGTATACAATTCAAAAGACTTCTTCCCCAAGGTTATATAAGCAGCAACAATTTATCAGTGAGTAGAAGAGATTCCCTTACCAGCAAGCTGAGCTGGTTGTTCAGAGAGCTCCATGGATGCAGCTTTCATGAGTTATCACTAACTCTGGGTTGTGTGTTTTGGTGACATGACTGCCTTTTCCATCCATGCTCCTGCATGTAATCCCATTCAAATAATCCTGTAAATAACCATGATGAATCCATTGGTTTGCCAATTAAACTTTGGTGGGATGCTCTTTGGTTTTCTATCTGGAGTAGACATTTTTATCTGAGTTAACATTTGTTCAGATTTCCCCAGGAAATGTCACCCATCAAAATTGGCAGCAGGAAAAGGGCAAATGGAACTGAAAAATGAATTCTGAAAGAGTGAAGCATGTTCCCTGCAATACGTGCTGAGCCATGCAGCTGAGGAGATTAGAGTAGCCGCAGGGCAACCCCACTATGGCTGGGCCAGCTTTCTCCTTCTGGTATGCACCTTGCTGTGTGGGGACTGCATGCTTCTCAAGATGAGTGATAGACCATGTAATCAAAGTAATGTCATGTAAGAATTGGATTTTTGGGGTGAAATCCTGATGTTGCCATCTTCTTCCCATCAATACCACTCTTGGGCATATACCCAGAAGATGCTCAATCATACTACAACTATGTTCATAACAGCATTATTTGTAATAGCCAGAACCTGGAAACAACCTAAATACCCCTTGATCAAAGAATGGATAAAGAAAATGTGGCACATTTACACATTTTTACTCAGCGGTTAAAAAAATGACATCTTGAAGTCGCCATCTTCTTCTATGTGGTATCCCCTTTCTGAGATTTCTGTTGCTGTGATAAAACACCGTGATCAAAGTCTGCTTGTGGAGAAAAAAATTTATTTCACCTTACAGTTCCACAGCACAATCCATCATGGAAGTATGTCAGGGCAGGAACCTGGAGGCAGGCAATGCTGCAGAAGCCATGGAGGGGAGCTGCTTACTACCTTGCTCCTCATGGCTTACTTAGCCTGCTTTCTTATAGCACCCAGGACCACCAGGCCAGGGACAGCACCATCTACAGTAGGCTGTGCTTTCCTACTTCAATCATCAATTAAGAAAATACCTAACAGACTTCCCCACAGACCAATTTTATGGAAGTCTTTTCTCAACTGTGGCTCCCTCTACTCAGATTCTAATCATGTCAAGGTCACCCCCCACCCCACACACAAACACACACACACACACACAGAGAGAGAGAGAGAGAGAGAGAGAGAGAGAGAGAGAGAGCGCAAAACATCAGGTGAAGACAGGTAGGAATAGTACCCTTCCCTTGATGAGTGGAGCTCACCTAGTGAGCATAGTGATAGATTATGAAATGTTCAGAAATTCCTGAAAGCAGCACATGAGGAACTGGATCATAGCAGGAAGCAATGCAAGGCTGTGGCACTTGGGTTCAGGGTCTTCCTATAAAGAACTTGATAAAATCAAAAACACAAATGATAGCCTTTGCTGGAGAGGCTGTGGTGGAAGGGGTACCCTCATCCATTGCTGGTGGGAATGCAATCTCGTGCAACCACTTTGGAAATCAGTGTTTCGGTTTCTCAGGAAATTCGGGATCAACCTACCCCTGGACCCAGCAATACCACTCTTGGGAATATACCCAAGAGATGCCCTATCACATGACAAAAGCATTTGTTCAACTATGTTCATAGCAGTATTATTTGTAATAGCCAGAACCTGGAAACAACCTAGATGCCCTTCAATGGAAGAATGGATGAAGAAAGTGTGGAATATATACACATTAGAGTACTACGCTGCAGTAAAAAACAATGACTTCTCGAATTTTGCATGCAAATGGATGGAAATAGAAAACACTATCCTGAGTGAGGTATCCCAGACCCAAAGAGAGGAACATGGGATGTACTCACTCATAATTGGTTTCTAGCCATAAATAACGGTCACGGAGTATATAGTGGTGAACCTAAAGAAGCTAAATAAGAAGGTGAACCCAAAGAAAAACATATAACTATCCTCTTGGATACGGGAAGTAGACAAAATTGAGGGGAGAAAATTTGGGACCTTGGGGGTGGGGTGGGATGGGAGTATCGGGGGATGGGGAGAGAAAAGTGAGAAGGGGAGGATGAGGGAAACTTGGGGAAACAGGATGATTGGGATAAAGGAAGGTTAGATAGGGGAGCACGGAAGCTCAATTCTTAGTTAAGGGAGCCACCTTAGGGTTGGCAAGAGACTTGAACCTAGAGTGGCTCCCACGAGCCCAAGGCGAGGTCCCCAGTTAGTTCCTTGGGCAGCAGAGGATTGGGAACCTGAAATGACCCTATCCTATAGCAATGCTGACGAATATCTTGCATATCACCATAGAACCTTCAGCTGGTGATGGATGGAGATAGTCACCGAGACCCACACTGGAGCACCGGACTGAGCTCCCAAGTTCCCAATGAGGAGCGGAAGGAGGGAGAACATGAGCAAGGAAGTCACGACCACAAGGGGTGCACCCAACCACTGAGACAGTGTGACTGATCTATTGGGAGCTCACCAAGGCCAGCTGGACTGTGACAGAAGAAGCATGGGATAAAACCAGACTCTCTGAACATGGCGAACAATGGGGGCTGATGAGAAGCCGGGGACAATGGCCCGGGGTTTTGATCCTACTTCAAGTTCGGGCTTTGTGGGAGCCTAGCCACCTTGGATGTTCACCTTCCTAGACATGGACAGAGGGGGGAGGGCCTTGGACTTTCCACAGGACAGGGAACCCTGACTGCTCTTTGGACTGGAGAGGGAGGGGGAGAGGAGCGGGGGGAGGGGGAGAAGGGTGGGACGAGGGGGAGGGAAATGGGAGGCCGGGAGGAGGCGGAAACTTTTTTTCTTTTCTTTTTCTCAATAAAAAAAAAAAAAAAAAGAAAGTTGAAAAAAAAAAAAAAAGAACTTGATGAATAAGAGAGGGGTATGTGTGTGTGTTATTTTTGTGTGTGTGTAATCGTAATAATTAAAGATAAGGCTACAAATTTGAGAAGGATTTGGGGAACATTAGGAGCTGGAGGGGTGGAAGTGATATAAATACAGCACTCATGTATGGAATTCTCAAAAAATTTAAAAATTGAATTAAAAGTAAACATTTTGAATAATAGTAAAATATGCTAATTAGTCAAATGAATGCACTTAATTTGTAACATAAAGTTTAATTAAAATCATTAGTATTCATCATACACAAGATATCACACCATCAGGTAATTAAAATTTATGATGAAGAATTTTAGATGTTAACTTAAAAATATACAGTAATATATGAATTCCCAAACATTTCTTAGGGAGTACATTATAAACAGTTTCAATAATACTGACTTAGGATGTAAGCATATGACCCACAAGAATGTTCCAAATTCTCTGTAGAAACATTTTGTCAATAGTTAGAACCAGAAATGTAAATTTATCATTGTGCTACGATTGTACACTGTGTCTCTGTTGCTTACAGAGCTGTATGACGATAGATAAGTGTGCTCACCTCTTCTGCCCCATGCTGACTCTGTCATAAGAAGAGTACATATAGTCAGACGTGAAGGATCCAGGACAGCATGAGAATCCTCAAGACATGGAACTGCTAAAATTTTCTCAATTGGAATAACTGAGTTTTGATTTATTTTACAGTATCAAATTACTTTAGCAGGTTTAATTCCCACATTTCTGAAGAGTACAAGATGAAGCTTCCCAGTTTTTAAATAGCCATACCCAAAACAAAAAAACACTGAGAAGAGATAACACATGGAATTCATGTTTGTTGTTAGAACAGAGATCATCACCAAAAGGAAAGAGAAAAACCTTGGAAAGATGCTATAAGCACCCCCACATCACAGTGTTAAATAAGAATACGGTTTTCAAAATTTTTTATATAATTTACTTCACATTTACCTTCTCAGTAAGAAATACACAGCATATAAAATTGGATGCTCATATCACTCAGGTCCCTTGAAGGATGCTCTGGATGGGGAGCACTCGGAAGTCCACTGCAGGTGAGGAACTCCACACTCTCCCAGCCGGTGAAGATGGCAAATGAGTGGGGATGTCTGTCTGTGCAATGTGGGAAGTGGCACCCGGAGCACTAAAAAGAGGTGGTGCACCAGACAGGCATGAGCAAGAGGGCAAGACTAGGTTTGGGGCTTCCAAATACAATTACTATTCATGAGCGTACAATTAATGTGCTTCCTATTTTCACAGGCTTGTAAAAAGAACAATAACAGTAGAAAAAACTCCTCTGACGATTCTTCAGGGTCAGCGGATGAGTTTCAGCTGTTGTCATAGTTCCAGACCTAATGCAGGGAGGGGCAGGCAGTCTACGTAGGGCAAGGATGCTCTCTGAACGTTCTTGAGCCATGCTCCCTACTAGGGAGAATGGGGACCTTGAAAAAGTCACATCTCGGCCGCTGGGAGAAGTGGTTGGTACTGTGAATGGGAAGTCTGAGTGGAGAATTCCAGTCTCCTCCAGTTATCCTCTCCCAGGGCCTTTCCTTTCTTTTACAGTTATTACTATTAGGATTTGTGTGTATATGTGCACACAAGCTAGGGTGTATATGTAGAGGTCAGAAAATAACCTTCAGGAGTTGATTCTCCCTGGTGTGGGTTCTGTGGGTTTTCTGGGTTCCTGGGCTTGAATTTGGGCCTTCAGGTTAGTACTGTGGTCACCTTTTTCTGCTGTCCACCACCACTGGTCCCTCCGGATGTAGCTCGCCGTTCCTTCTCCTGCACCATTCTTTCCTGTGTGCTACCAAGCCTGTACAATAGTCCCAGTAATCATGATGACAGACTAAACTTCTGAAACTACACTCAAGCCCCAGTTAATGCTTTCTTTTGTAAGAGTTGCCTTGGTCGCGGTGTCTAAGACACAATTCTTAAAGATTATTCTATTTTTGATGCCCAGTTATTGATGTAACTAGGATTTTTTTCCCCAAAACCAAGTGTGGGGCTGGAGAGACGGCTCAACCATTAAAGGTTAGGTTTCCAACCAAAAACCAAGTGTGGTCGCTGTTAAGATTCTGTTTCCGGTCTCTGCTGTCAAAGTGAAAGCAGAATAGCAACAGGAAGGAATCTCTGAGGCTCCAACACTTGCTCACTGTGTGATGTCACTTTCCTCTCCTATACATTGAGAACGATTTCTGTCTTGACTGATTTGCATAGGTCTAATGCATAGAAACTACTTACTGCACAGTAGCCTCACACTAAAACTTGTCTGAGATCCCATGTGCCAAGATGTGCAGGCTGCCTCAGAGGTAAAAGCATTTGCTCTAATCATGACTGCTTATGCAAAGGTTAATTATATTGATTTCGTAGACTGAATGTGTCTGTGAGATCATCAAAAACTTTAAACTATATGTTCACTTCATTGCAGTAATTCAGAAGGTGGACTCGTTTAAGTATAGCCAGATAAAACTTGCTGACAAAAAGAAATCAATATGATCAATTTCAATGACATCAGTTCTTGACCTATTGCCAAGTCATCTCAGTGGCCCACTCATACAAGAATAAGAATGTTAGTGGGTTGGGAAGGAGCAATTTATTTTATTTATTTATTTTTGGATGTTTATTAATTTTAATGTTCAAGGCATATGCTGAATTATAAAGCATAAAAATCTCGGTAAATAAAAGGCTTCATTGGCAGTAAATTTCACAGTTAACCAACGTCCTACAGAATATCCCCCATCCTTGCCGTTCCTCCTCATTCTCAGAAGAAGCAGAGTTTAACACATGAATGTTTCAACTAGGAGGAAAGATTCAAGGACAAGGAATTTTCCTACATGCAGATTGCTGTTTTATTGAGATATTTGGCATAAGGTGGGTGTTCAATAAGTGATCACTGCACAATTACATGATCATGTTTATCTACCCTAAACCAAGGACTTGGTTATAGTTTCTGGACTCGGGAAGGGGCAATTTAAATAATCTCAAGAGACAGAGAAACATGGATGAAGTGTGTAGAAAGGTATTTTTTTTTTCTCACCAAAATAAAATCAAAAGCTGGTCATGGTGTGATACACCTATGATTTCAGCGATTGGAAGGCTGAGACAGGAGGATTGCTGCAAGTTCCAGGTCAGCATAGACTACGCATATAGTGAGTTCAAGGCTAGGCTAGCTAGGACACACAACAAAATCCTGACTCAAATTCAATGAACCAATTAATTAATCAAAATCAGAAACATTGAGGTGTGTGGAGCAAGATACCATAAACTTCTCATGAGCTCCTGGCTTTGAAGGGGCCCTACAAGGAGGATTACCGCTCAGCCAAAGAAATAAAGGCCCGCATCACTTTTAACCATGTGCAGGTTCAACCCTTAAGATGTTATATAAATTGTTCCTCATTCCATTTTACTTCAGATACTGAATCTCAAATATTATTCCCACTTTTAAATGTAAAAGGGCAGTTCTTATTTGCAGCATATTGGCTTTCATTCTTGGTAACCCGTGAACAAAAATGGCTAACAGAGATATCGTTCATATTTAAAGAAACTATACCTATGTACAGACCTAAAAATCTTGAGGTTTTTCATTTGACTTTTAAAAGACTTTTCTATATAAATACTGCATTGAAATGTCTCCCCACACCTCTCACCCCTCCAACTACCCACATGATACCCCTACCCTTTCATATTTATGACTACCTCTTCTTTAATTATTATGTGATTGTGTGTGTGTGTGTGCATGTGCTTGTGTAGCCAACTAAATATAACTATGAGGTTATATTTAGTATTTGAAACATATACAAGTGTTTGGGACTTACTACCTAAGATTTGATACCTGTCAGAAGGCTTGTCCTTGGAAAAAATTATTTTTCACTTCAGCAATTGTTGATTACCTGTCACTTTTTTATTTAGAGAGGGTTACTAGTGAAATTTCTTTTATCCATGTTGGCATATGGACTTGGATTATTATTATATAGGTCCTGTTTAGGCAACTGTATTGTTGAAATGTCATGGATGTAGCTTCCCTGTCAGGTCTAGAAGATACTGTCTCACAGTAGGTGTCCTGGTCCTCTGGCCCTTACAATCCTTTCTCTTCTACAGCATTCCCTGCGCCTTAGATCATGTAGTAGATGTTATCGGTTGCCGTTGGACATGCCATGGTCAATTGTTCTCTCCAGTTGACAGTCCTGGATTTTAATAATTACCTCCATATGCTTCAAAAAGCAGCTTCTTTGGTGAGGACAGAGACCTAATTATCTGTGGGCATAAGGATAACTATTTATTTAGGAAACAAATTATGTTGGCTGGGTTTTCATTATTGGACATGATTTCCTTCCTATTGAGCAGACTTTAAGTCCATGTAGACAGTTGTTCACCATAAGATAAAAATGGCAGGATTGCACCACTGGGGATATCTTTCCGTGCTCATCACTGTCATAGTTCTCAGGCTTTACGGCTGGGGAGGACTATTGATAGCCTTTCCCCCTGGCAATCTGCATGGTACCTGCTGATACTATGAGAGCTGGTCCTCGAGGAAGAGGCTTTCGGGTTAGTTTCAGCGGGAATCCTCCAAGTCCTGCATTTAAAGGTAAGAAACGTGTTGACCAAACTTTGAAGGGAAGCTTCAAATGCCTGTCTCTGGGATTTTTGTTAGGTAGTTTATGGTTTCTGCAGAGAGCATTATCACCCCGTGTGTTGTAACTCCATTGTGTATGTATGTGTGTCTGTGCACGTGTACATATAAAACAATAGGTTTCCCCATGTTTTTTCAGACGTCCTAAGCATGATTTTTTTCCCTCTGTCTACTCTTTCTTTGTACTACCCTCTCTCCTGCTTGACCTGTTAAAATCTCTATATCAGTATTTTTCCTACACATTTATAACACCTGTGTCCTACTAATCTCCTGTCTAGAGGTCCCTCTGTCCCCTATTATCCCCACAGTCCATTCCATAACAGGGGACAGTTTTCAGTGCAATGGCCATGATCCAGTTATGTGCCAATTTCATTTTCTTTAGAATTTCTTTGTATATTTGAACCACTTTCACTATCCATTCATCAGCTGAAGAAAATGTAGGTTGGTACTACTTTCTAGTTCATGTTAATAAGTCTGTACCAAGCATGGAAGAGCAAATATCTCTGTAAGAGGATGTGGAGTCCTTTAGGCACATGCCAAGGAGTGGCATGTATATTTGGGTCATCTAGGAGATCTACTTCTATGTTTTTCGAATTATCCACACTGATTTCCATAGTCAGCACTCACCAGTTTGTAATCCCTGCAATGGCTAATAAAGGTTCCTAATGTCTCTGTCTCCACACCAGCGTTTGCTCTTAGTTGCTTGCTTGATCTAGTCATGCTGACGGGGAATAGATGAAATCTAATATCCTGATTTTTAAAGAAAGGTTGAAATAGTTCCTAATGCAGTTAAAGCTGTTCATGACCTGGCTATTTCCTTTGAAGGAGGCTTGTTCTAATAACCCTTCAACCAACGCCCACACACTTAGGATTCTACATATTTCAGAGCCTCATTCTCCCAATTTCAGGATGCAGACACTTTTAACTTGTATTTTGTCATACTCTTCAGTATTTCATAGCCATACAATCTTAACAGATAAAAATGAATTTACCTAAATCGTCAAGAAAGGCCAGTTAAACAGACTTTCTGGTAGACAGGGAGAGTGTCTATGGCTAGGTAACAAGAGTGGTGAATTTCCAAGATGCCCAGCTTCTTCCTCAACCTCCTGACTCGAAGCCAAAGCCTACCAGTTTTTGTCCCCTGCCATCTGCCCTCCTGCTGGTGGACTGGTTCAGTGAGTTTAAAGCTGGATCAAGACATGTCATACAACAGTTGCAGAACAGCCAACCGTCCTATGTGTCTTCAAACTGACCAACTCTAAATTAGGGGAGCAAAACTCCGGACTTCTCAGCTTTGCCCCCCACCTCCACCCCACTTTGCAGAGACTGTGTTTCTCTGTGCACCTGCTGGATGTGTGTGTTTCCTTACCAGCAATTAACGTCTTTCTTAACTGTTCAATTCTGTCTGTGGGGTGAGCAATCTCTCTGCTACCTCCTGTTGTGCTTCAGATTTTTCTGGTCTTTTAATTCTATAACTGGCAGAGAAAACAGAACCAATTGAGAACACTGGACTGTATCATTTCTAGACTGTATTAGTAAGGAGATAGTTATAAATCCAGAAACATTCTCATTTTGCTAATAACGAGGTTTGGATAATACTGGAAATGAGCAGTCCCAGTCAGGTTGAGAGTGTTTCAGTGGAATGGTATCTGAGGTGAGTCTGGTGGTGTTTTCATGAGGTTTTGGAGAACTAAAACATTTCATGAATCCCAAGGCTAATACATGCCATTGGGAGATAAGCAAGCGTAGCTGTTCCTGGAATATTTATGCCTGTTCTAGAAAAAATAAGTTTTATAAATGAAATCCATACTCATGTATTGATCCACTACAAATTCTTTTAACAGTGTCAGCATCCCTATCACAGCCTTTAAAAAGTTTTTTTCTTGTTTAGTCTGTTACTTTTTTATGGCAAGTGGAGGTTGGAGGTTTTGGGAGCTGTCACAGAAGCCTTCCATGTCCCTGGCTCTTAACTGCATATGGACTCAGCAACATCACAGAAAAAGCAGTCTCCTTGCTCACACAGTTGGCCGGCGCATGGATCAGGGGCCTCCACATGGTTTCTGGTGACAGAACAGATGGTAAACACAGATGGTGAACACAGCCTCCAACTGCAGCAGGCCCATAGATACAGACATGGACCTTGGTTGCAGCAAGAGACCCGGACATCGCCATGGCAGCACAATCCACCTGTGTCAATATGGCCCTGGTGGCACCACGACCCAGTGACATCAACACGGCTTCAGATGGCTGCACAGCCTTCGGCGGTAACACAAGCCATGAATCTCAACACAGACCCAGGCTGCAGTAGGAACAAGGACCCAGACATACCTATACCTAAATTCAGGGATGGTTTGAATGTCTCCTCCCAAAAGCTCATGTTTTGAAAACTTAATCCCAAAATTCCCATGTTAATGGGGATCAGAGGTGAGGCCTTTGGGGAGTACTAAGTTAAATGAGGTCATGATTGGTGTGCTTGGATCTCTGCCAGGCTTGCTATGATGCAACAGGAAGACCCTCACGGGATGGACCTGCAGGTCCTGGCACCATGCTCTTTGCCTCTCAGTCTCCAGAGTTACTTTATTTTCCAGTAATATCAGAGTTTTAAAATTCATAGTGTAAAATGAACTGAAGCAATTAAACAGCAAAACCTACAACCAAAGTTAAGTATTTTTATATCTCTCCCCTAATGATTTATAGATTTTTTAGAATAAAATTTAAAAATCCATAGTATCTGAACCTTATAATACAGATTGATATGCTGGTATTTACAATAAATATCAAACAACTCCATGGCACCCATTATTTTCATTTATGAAACTTGGAGACTACAATCTTTATCTATCTATCTATCTATCTATCTATCTATCTATCTATCTATCTATCCATCTGCCTACCTAATCTATCTCTCATATCATGTATTTACTCTTAAATACATGAGTGCTAGAATCTATGAGCCAACCAAGTCTTATGGAACTTATGGAGTTAAAATCAGTATTAACGTGGCTTTCTCTTACGGGTCTCAGGGAAATCCATTACTGTTATCTTTAGTTGTTATGCCCCACAGTTATGTTGCTACAGTAGGTTTGTACCTACTGTACCTTCATACCTTTCTAACCCCCCAAACCATATTTTCCTCTTATAAGGACAAAAAATGAGATGGCACTTTAGAGCCCAGCCTGTCAACTCACAGTTATCTATCTCCTGTAAGATATTTAATCTAAAACTCATGGAATGATTGGACCAAGGAACTGTCTCACTGCAAAGCTGCATTAGGCAGCTGGGACACAATATACTATGCAAAAGACTTAGTGCATTCATAGTGAGATCCTGTTCAAAATGAACCAATCAAGCACGGAAGCATAGGCAGGTGACCAGTGATGACAGAATTATTTTAAAGTAAGTTAAACTTATCCTTTTATATCATTAATTGTTCATGAACGAGGTTTATAAAAGTTGCTAGAAAAGGAGCGATCATCTCAGACTCTAGAGGAAAAGTCAATAGAAGCTTTTGGCAACTGAATGGGGCATCAGGCCTGTAATCTAAATCCAGAGATGTAAGCAGGTGAACTGGGAGGTCCAGGCCAGCATAAGACACACAGCGAGACCCATCCTTAAAAGCAAGTATTATTTTTCTCTACCTATATAAATTTTCCTTATAACATTTACCAAGTTCAAATTAGTATCTATTTTCTTTTTATACTACCTGTATTTTGATAAAAAGCAAATATGGCATATATTTAGTTAGAATGTTTTTGTACACAGTTGTCATAGAAATGATAGCTGTTTTAAAAGAAGGCAACTGAAGGCAAACTTTCTTCACCTGGAAGTTCCTATAGGTTGGATTTCAAGATGAATCTAGCTTGAGCAATACAATGAAATATTTAAGAATAAGCCATTCTCTTTCTATTTCTTTAACTCTAACATAATTTAGTTTTCCTAGTATGGATATCTTAAAACTGCACCTTAAAATGTGGGAGTGGAGTTTGCTAGGATTAAAGCAAATGTTGTCAGGGTTGAGATGGAGATGTTGAGAGCATTGGGAGGGTAAGTAAGAGGACTTGAGCTAAGCTGAGGTATGAGATACCCCACCTAATGAGATAAGAAGGAAGACAAGGCTCTGAGAGGAACAAAAAAAGCCAGTCTTGGCAGCCCTGGGTTGGCTCCCGTGGAGCACTCTGTAAGGAGCATGCACTAGACCATTGCCCTTTTCCCCAGTGAACTTTTCCTCTTTGAAGGCAATTAAACATGCATGCTCTTGCATCTAGTGCATCTAATTGTAGTGGAATAAATTCAAAGAAAGGTTTTACCTATTCCAGGAAAGTGTTCACCCCGAGTATGGAGAACTGATGGACCAAGATTTATAAGCGCGCTCACTGAAGGGGGTGGTGCCATCACTACTCTGCATTCAGCTCTCACTGGGGAGCACACGTTTTTCCTTTCTTAGATGATAATGATAAACACGGACAGCTTGCTCTACCTGTGCCCAGATGATGTTGTTATGGCTGGGATCAGAGGGAATTGAGGAAAAGGCATCTCTTTCTTTGAGGGGGAAATAACATTTTCCCCTATAAAAGTTTCTAAAATGTTTTCTTAAATCTACACCAGAAATTGTTGGGGGAAATCCCTCCTTTCTGTTGTGGATGTGATTAAAATGGAAACGGGAATTGATCTTTCTTCTAAATCTATATTCAACTCCACCTTAAAAGGCAGCCCCAAGTGTGACCACAACCAGACAGTTGGAATGCTGGCTACAAGTGGTTGAGGAAAGTCTCATTGCAAAGGCAACACAGTTTTACCCTCACTGACAAAACACATAGAAGCCACAAACTCCCATGCTAGCAACCAGTGGCCTTCAGCCAGTTCCCTCATTCATTGGCTGACTCCCCCATCGTGTCTATGCATTGTATCCTTTACTTAGGTTGCATAACTAGGGTTTCTGTCTTTTAAGATCCTGCTTCAAAGGCAAAATCAATGCAAATTTACAGAAGAATAATCTTTAGAAAGTTTATAAAGTGTATGTCTACACACACACACACATAAATACACAAATACACACAATTTTAATCAGAGAATGCTTGGGTTGCAAACCACAATATTGGGACAGAGAAGATGTCTGAGTCAACAAAATGCCATCTGCTCAAGCACCAGGAAATTAATTTAGATCTGGGCATGGCTTCAGTGATGTTGGGGAGAGAGATGGGAAGAGCCTTGGAACTTTCCAGCAAGCCAGTCCGAGGCTAGAGAGCATAGGAAATAATTTAGTAACCTGAGACTTTGCTGGGTTTGAGTGACATACATCTCTGTTTTCTAAGAATATATGAGCCAGCCCAGCTCTTTCATCTGCTGTGATGGTTTAAATAAGAATGGCCCCCCATAGACTCATATCTGAATGCTTTATGAAGTGACATTAGGAGGTGTGGCCATGTTGAAGAAAGTGTGTCACTGGAGGTTAGTTTTGGGGTTTCAAATGACCAAGTCAGGCCCAGTAGCTCTCTCTTTCTTCCTGTTGCCTGTCAATCCAGATGTAGAACTCTAGGCTCCTTCTCCAGGACTAAACCTCTAAATCTGTAAGCCAGCCCCCATTACATGCTTTCCTATATAAGAGTTGCCATCATCATGGTGTCTTTTCACACAATAGGAGCCTTAACTAAAAGACCTGGATGATGTGGGAAGTCCTTCTGTACATGTGTTGCTGTTATTGGTTAATGAATAAAGAAGCTGCTTTGGCCTGTGGTAGGGCAGAGTAGAGCTAGGTGGGAAAACTAAACTGGGAGTAAGTAGGCAGAGTCAGTGAGATACCATGTAGCCACCAGAGGAAAAAGATGCTAACCGGCAGTTGGAATCTTGCCAGTAGGCCACGAGCCTTGGGTAAAACATAAAATATTAGAAACCTCTTTTTTTTCCTGCCTTAAAAACACAGAAACACAGCTTGATTATGTCCTCCAAACTGTGACCTACATCATAAACATTCATGATCATACTTTGAAGCAATAGTTTTAATAGATTACTGATAGTAGAGGAAGTTATTTCTGTGGCTAAAACAAACAAAAACATACCTTTAATATCTGCAGCTCAGAATTCTTCCTTGCCCCTCACCATCATTTCCTAAAGACCAGTTATCTGGTAGGTATAGCAGGTTTAACAAGGTTTAAATTAAATCCTTAATTTGGCTCCTTAACCTTCGGAGAGGGTTGAATGGGAGGGGAGAAGCAGGGAGGGGAGCAGAGAAAAACGTAGAGTTCAATAGAAATCAATTTAAAAAATTGGCCCCTTTACAAAAAATATTAGAAATGGGTTAAACAGTGATTTAATTAATATAGTTTCTGTGTGGTTATTTCATTTCTGGGTGGCCAGGGACAAATGAGCAGCCTCTGGCTACACCTGGATATGCCTTTTCTCCACTCCTTTAGTCTTGGACCCCCACCTGTATCAGGCTGTAGAAGCACCACTCTCTGAACAACAGTGTAAATTTCTCTACTTCTAACAACAATCAAATTAATAAAGCATCCCTATTATATTTATATTCCCAATATGTCCTGGCACAGGATAATGAAAAGGAATTGTCCAGATTTATCAGGCTCAAAAAGCATTTACAATTAGGCAAAAATTCATCCACAAGGAAACTTATAACGAGAACTCCCAACTTCCCTTCTTATGCCTGTGTATATTATATTATAATAATTAATTATATTATTATATTAATATATGTATATATATTAGGCATGTATATGATTAAAATTAAATGCATTATGGCAGGAGATATACAATAAAAATGCAGAAAAAATTATTATATGACCTATTTATTAATCAAAATAGAGAACTTCTCATGCTAAGTTCCCTTAGTAACTGTGGTGGTTTGAATAAGAATAGCTCCCATAGGCTCAAATATTTGAATGCTTAGTCATTAGGGAATGGCATTATATGACATGGATTAGAGTAGGTGTGGCCTTAATGGAGGAAATGTGTTAGTGGGGGTGGGCTTTGGAACTTAGTTTCAAATGATCAAGCTAAGCCCAGTGTCTCTCTCTTCCTGCTGCCTGCCAATCAGGATGTAGAACTCTCAGCTACTTCTCCAGCACCAAGTCTGTCTTCATGCCGCCATGTTTCTTACCATGCTTCATGCCATGACAATAAGGGATTAATTCTTTGAATGCAAGCAAGTTCCAATTAAATGCTATCTGTTAAAGAGTTGCTGTGTTCATGGTGTCTCTTCACAGCACTAGAACACTGACTAAGAAAGCAAGTGAAGTATTTCTTCTCCTGAACCTCATAAAAGGAAACCCCTCCCCAACTCATATCATCTGCAGCCATCCCTGAGAGGGCTTCCATCTCTAATCTTTACTATTGCTTCATTTTAAAAAGTTACCTTGCTTCTTCTGCAAATCTCCATGAGCCTGTATTTTCAATATTTTGGATAACAGACCAAGAACTTGAAACATCTGACTAGACTTTGATCACTAATAACAAGTCTAGCCAATTAGTCAGTCAGTGAGCTCTGGGTTCAGTGAGACACTCGTCTCTTAAAAGTGATGTGAAGAGTAAGAGAAGACACTCAACTTTGGATTTGGGTTCCCCATTTACTATCACACATATGGACAATCAGGCACACATATGCACACACAACCACACACAAAATATATAAAATAGAAAATAAAAAAGTATGTCCAATTGAAGTTTTATATTCTCTGGGTTCTTAAAGTTCTTATTCTCACCCTAAACAAACGATGTTGTTCATTACAGTCATAGAAAGTTTGTCCTCCAGTAGCAAAATGCTGCAAATATCAACCAATGGGAGCCTGCCACAACCCAGGAGGAAACTATTCCCAGGCTCCTCTGTAACTTAGGAACACGTTGCCTTTAAAAATTCAACTGTAGAAGCAGGAATCAAGTATCTGTTCATTGCAATAGAGCATGATGGGGATTGAGAATATACACACAAGTAAGATTTAAGTCCTGCCTTTGAGAAAACCTAGGTGGGGGTTACAAGGGAAAGTCCAGGAAAGAGCAGAATGAAGGAATGTACTAATTGTGAGATAGGAATGTAGGTAGGCATTCCAGGGAGGAGGCAAGAACAGTCAGTTTGAAGCTCCTCAAAACTTAAGTTCTGGAACTCATATCTCAGTACATAAATACCAAAGGATGGGATGTTTGGGAGATGACTGGGACATTATGACTCTGTCCTTGTGCTTGGCATCAGGACATTTATAAAAGATATGCAAGGGAGCGAGGGTAGTCCTGGGCCTCATGGCGCTTGCCTATAATTTCAGCACGATGGATGGCATGGGCAGAAACAAGAAGATGGCAGTACATTCTGGGAAAGACTGGTTTCCAAAAGTAAAGCAGCTTTTTAAAAGCTAGAAGGGAGATGGTTTATCCTTCCTTCATGTGAAGAAAATAAAGATGCCACCCAAAGTGAACACGTCTTCAACAGAAACCAAATCTATTAGCACCTCTGACTTTTCTACCTCTAATTCTGTGGGAAAACCATTCTCTGCAGTACCATGGAGAAAACATACTCTGCAGGACTATGGAGAGGACATTCTCTGCAGTACTATGGAGAACATTCTCTGCAGTACTATGGAGAAATATTCTGTGCAGAACTATGGAGAAAATATTCTCTGCAGAACTATGGAGAGAGCATTCACTGCAGTACTATGAAGAAGCATTTTCTGCAGTACTATCAGAGAAGCATTCACTGCAGTACTATAGGAGAAGCATTCTCTACAGTACTATGGAGAAACAGTTTCTGCAGTACTATGGAGAAGCAGCCTCTGCAGTACTATGGAAAAGCAGTCTCTGCAGTATTATGGAGAAGCAGTCTCTGTAGTATTATGGAGAAGCATTTTTCATTGAGAAATCACTCACTCTACAACTTTATTTAAGAACACCCAGTTCACAGCAGGACAATTCAGAAGAACTAAAAAGCAGAGGCTATGCTGGGGGGACAGTAAATTACCCAACATGACTGCCATGTTAATCTCTAAAATTTTATGAGAAGCTTTGATAAATGAAGGTCACAGCGAGTCTTCTCTGAGAACTACAGCCAGTGGATGCATGGCTGCCTCAAACAGTATCTCAAGTAACTCTCACCATGGTTTCCTTCAGGCAACTCTACCAGAAATCCTTGCCCGGGCTGTTATACAGAGAAACCCTGTCTCAAAAAACCCCAAAAAAAAGGAAAGGAAGGAAGAAAGGGGAAGGGAAGGGAAGGGAAGGGAAGAGGAAAGGGAAAGAAGGAAGGAAGAAAGGAATAAAAAGAAAAGAAAAAAAAAGAAATCCTTGCCTTAACACAGACAATATGAGCTGAAATTAGCTGGGACCATACAATTGCTTGGGACTAGTGAAGGGCTCTGGACTTTTGGAAAGGATATTGATTGCAGCTAGGAACCACTGTAGATTGCAAGAAGGAAGAATGAGATGAGATTAAAAATTTAAACCTCAGCAATAATAGAAATCATAATTTATGGAGGGCCTGAACACAAAGAGGGGCAAATCAATGAAGTTTTAAAATGTGCAGTGTCCATAAGAATGGAATAGAAATGGTACTAAAGTCAGCTTATTCTTCTGTTTTCCTCAGTAGGTCTTAGTAACCATGTGTAGAAGCTTTCAATTTTGAACGTATTTAAGTTGCTTATTGTCTGACTTAGTGTTGCATTCTTTTCTCCATCTGTAATTCTGACCACTTTTACTCTGACTTCATTCAAGCTCAGACTCTAGTCTCACGATTGCCTAACTCTGCAGTCTTATGCTATGACACAAAGCAGCGAGTGATTTCATGAAGAATTTTATTCACACCTAAGGAACTGAGAGCAAACAATAACTATCCTGTTGGGGACAAGGTCTATATCTGATCTATGTCTGTGTCAATATCTGCAGCCGTGGCAAGATGGGAGCTGACTGTTGGTACCAGGCTGGCTGCTAACTCGTGGTGCTGGTGTGGGCATGTGTGCCCATTCCTGGAGAGATGAGACTGTTGCCGAGCACAACAGAAAGAACAAGCTCATCTGGCATTACATGGGGACTGCTTCTTATACAGACTCACTCAACTTCTCATGCTTGGAGAAGCCCATTTTCATTTCTGAGGGAACACTGTGACTATTTGAGTGTGCCTGTTAACATCTCTAAGCAGCAGGACAGCCCGAGTGTAGACTACTGATGTCTCTAAACAAAAAGCAATTTGGAGAATTTCTTGGAGCTTATTGACAATATTGACCCATGTGTTGAGGAGAAATAACACTTTTATTTGAATCTTAGCTATTTCTCATACTTTAAACTTTTGAAACAGACAAGTTCCCCTGAGAAGATGAATGGCTAGCCTGTTTTTAATCTATTGTATCTCTTTTATGTTCTGCAAGAAAGACAGCCAAGGGTATTGAACTCTATCACATCGATAAGGGCATTTGCATTTATGGGATGTTTCATGTTTTGTGTATCTCAAACAGCAACACAAAGTGACTCGCTAAGTAGCAGTTGGGCTTAGACAAAAGTATCTGGTTTCTGTTAGGAAGACTGATGGATAAGAATGTTATTTCCCTAAAGGATTCCCTGCTTTGTTGTTATCAGTTCTAAATCCAATAAATTTATTTCATTGTAGGAAGTGAAGATTCTTAATATTTAACAATCTTTTGCTTATTCAAAGAGTCTTCTTTGGCCTTATTCCAAACTATATAATATATTGAGCACAAACACAAGGCTTACACTAATGTTCATTTTGTCATACATACATGCCTCTTTATATTTATTAGTATATGGCAAATGTTTAATGTTTGTTTCAATGGAGTTAAGCAAGTTTTTTGCATAACTCTTCAGATTCATTATTGCCTTACAGATCTGATTAATTGTCATAATGCCAGTATTGGTATGAGCATAAAGATGACAGGAAGATGAGAACCAAACAGTACATGGTATTAGAGTGAACAGATGTGATTTTGAGAATCTTTTCAATAAAGTAACAGCAGGCAGTCGAGTCAGAGATGGGTGATCATAAATTGGCCCAACTTAGCTTTTGTTAAAAATGCAGAGTAGTTTTTTCTAAGAAGTTCCAGGTAGCTTTACGAAGAATACAAATGTATTGGCTTATGATTCACCAAGTCTATGAATTAGTTGTCATGGCCATGAGAGACACAGCAGGTATTCTACAGGCTGACCTACCAGACTGAGTGATTCTCTGATAAGGATCCCCACCTGGGAAGGCTATGGAGTTACTGGCTATGGAAACCAGTTGCTCCTATCTGTAATTTCTCTCATGAGTCACTTCATTTTTCCCCAAAGAACTTCATTTCTTCCTTAAGAATAGCCTGGGTGTTTGCCCACTGCTTGTGTGTTTATCTCATGAAAATATTCTATCTACTGGGCACATATACCCATGGGTGGTCAGGAAGATGGCTTTTCACGTGCTTATAGAGCTTTGATATACTTGGACATGCTTCATAACTGGATCTGTTTGTACCTTGAGAACGGTGGGTACTTAGAAGCCTGACTTCTTCCCTTTTTACTTAGACTAATATCAAAAATAACAATTTTTCCTCAGTCTAACACAAACTTCACACAATTAGCTCACTTTTACCTCAAAACAAGTTCGAACTAGACTAAAGGGTTTTCTTTTGTAAATAGATTATAAGTTTAAAACTTTACAGCTATCTCAAGTTCAGAATCACTGATGTCCAACCTAAGCTAAGAAAAGCATTCAATTCTTCACATTCTAGTCTACTAACAATGGATCTGTGTCTCAAAGCTATCACTGTGCATTGTGCCCCCGCCTCCCAGCCTGGTCTGGTCCTAGTTTAGCTGCTATGGCCTTGGGAGCTTTGTGTTGCCATGACAATGACTCAGCTTCTTGTTGCTTGCTCTAGGAATGTGCTTTCAACCAATGAGAGAAATTTCTTTGTTGCTTCAAGTCTCCTGAAGGAGAAAAGTTTTTTAGAATAGAAGAAGAAGCTAGGAAAATTTAGATGTAGACAAGAGAATTAGGATAAAGGCAGAACAATAAAGAACGTGGCACAAAAATGTACACAGATAGATTCATTCCCAAGCCTCAAATCCCAAGTCCCTTGCTTGCCATAGCATTCTCTCTGAACCCTGTGAGGGAATTGAGGCTGATATTCAAAAGCTCTTGATAAGTTGGTGTCTTAGGGTTTCTATTGCTGTGACAAAATACCATAACCAAAAGCAGCTTTGGGAGGAACGAGTTTATTCATTCACAGTTTATTATAATAGTTCATCATCAAAAGCAGTGTGGTGGTTTGAAAGAAAATGGCCTCAATAGGCTCATAGGGAGTGCCATTACTAGAAGGCATGTGTTGTTGGAGGAAGTGTGTCAGCGGGGGCCAGCTTTAAGGTCTCAGATGCTCAAACCGGCACAGTGTGACTTTTTCTTCCTGCTCCCTATGGATTCAGATATAGAACTTCCAGCTCCTTCTCCAGCTCCATGTCTACCAACATGCTGCTATGCTTCCTGCCTTGATGACAATGACCTAAATCTTTGAAACTGTAAGCCAGCCCCAATTAAATGATTTCTTTTATAAAAGTTGCCATGGTCATGGTGTCTCGTCATAGCAATAGAAATCCTAATTAAGACAAGTAGTAAGGGCAGGAACTCAAGCAGGACAGGATCCTGGAGGAAGGAACTGATACAGAGATCATGGAAGGGAGCTGCTTACTAGGCTGCTTATCATGTCTTGCTCAGTCTGCTTTCTTATAGAACCCATGACCACCAGCCCAAGGATGGCACCACCCATAATGGACTGGACCTTCCCATATCAATCACTAATTAAAAATATGCCATGCACGTGAATCTTATGGAGGCATCTTCTCAGTTGAGATTTTCTCCTTTCAGATGACTCTAGCCTGTGTCAAGTTGACATAAAACTAGCCAATGTAGTTGGTGACCCAATCACGGCTCCTTTGACACAGTAGCTAACCCATATTGAAACCCTTTTTGTTTACTGAATGCATTCAAAATTTGAAATGGCATTTCCAGGTGTTTGACATAACCATCACTTCTGATAAAATGGGTGTCTGAAGCCCTTAGATAGAACAGGAGGTACATTAAGGACGTCCACTTTCTACCTGATGCACTCAGACCCAGCCAACTGGCACTGGGAATTTCTAATGTTCTCTAAAACATCTTTCTCACTCACAAATGCTCTTAAATTATTCATACTTGCCTGTGTACCTAAATTCTTGGATTCAAAGGAAGTATATTAGAGTATGAAGTCTCCCAGTCAATTACTTAGAGACAGAGGCAGAAAGAGGCAATGAACAGGGATAAAGCAATGCACTAAAGTGTAGAAATCTTCAACAGAAGTAATTAAACAATTTCTCCATGTATAATCTCAAAATGACTTGCACAATGTTTCTCAGCTAAATGACTTAGCAGCAGACACGAGTGTCACAAAGGGAATGCGTATCAGTGATTCTGAACAACACAGAGCCTTTCCATATTTAGCAGCTGTAGTTTAGAATCATCTTCTGGGATCCCTGATATAGATACAGTTACTATCAATCCTTTCTCTTCTGTAAGATTTCCTGTTTTCAGAACATTTACAGAATTGTTTTCAATTAATAGAGGACAGGAATGTTTCTAAGTTTCATTCCCACAGAAGCCTCAAGCCACAGTTGACTTAGCTAGGTTATTCTGGAGGGAAAACCTCAAATCGTGAAACATCATTGAGAACCCAGCAGGTGGAAAGGGGTAAAAGGGAACACCTCCTGGCAGAGAACATTTCACAGCATTGTGAGAAAAAAAGTCACTCCCTCACAAGTCTGATTATACACAATTCCATTCTTCCTATCCTCTATTGTCAAACCAGGGAGTGTGAATTAGTTGCAAACCCTTTGTTCTACAATGACCCTGCAGAAGAGATAAGCAAGTGTAATAGGGGAAGGATTTGGCAGAAATTGCCAGTGACTAACTGATTAGTTTTAAAGCCCACTCCACAATATGAAACCAGTGTCTGACACTGGGTGGCAAAAAGCCTGAGATAGATATGCCATGGACATAGACTATTTGGACATAGTCAATGGTCTATTTGAACATAGACCAAATACTACTGTTCCGATAAAGAAGAGCAATTCAATGATTCCTAATAACACTCTGCTATACTCATAAGTAAGTGCCTTGCTTGCTCATCATCAGAGAAGCTTCCTTCTGCAGCCACTGGGGACAAATACAGGGACCCACAGCTAGATAATTTGAGAGAGTAAGAGACCCTTCTGGAGCCCTCAGCTGTAAATGGGACTAAATTCCTCTCTGCAAGGATTAGGGAAACCTGTGGAAGAGAAGAGAGAACTTTGTAGAAGACAGTGGGGATGGGAGACAACAATAAACTGAGGACATCTAAACCAAACATGGCTGGCACATGTGTGAGCTCACAGAGACTGTGGAAACATGCACAGAGTCCGCACAGGTCAAAGCCAGATGGGGTCCAAGCACCAGAAAAAGAAATGGACAAAATCTCCCATCTCAGACAAAGTCACTATCTTGATTTGATAACCACCCATGAAGTGTATGCTGAAACAAAGCCTTTTACCTTCTCCACCCCCACCAAATGTATTTACTCCAAATTCAAAAATTCCATGTTGCATTCAGTCCTGATGCTTCAAAGTTCCAGTGTCTCTTCTGGGACTCAAGGCAGTCTCCTAAGAAAATGATCTGTCATCTACTTCCAACATGCAGTGGTGCACATTGCACATTACCATTGCGAAAGGGAGGAAAAGGTGTAGAGAGGAAATACTGTACAAATGCAAGGCAGAACCAAGCTGGGCAAGCTCCCAAGTCTGTAGCTCCATACCCAACACCAGAGGGCCTAGCTGGCTCCATCCCTCCAGTTTCCAAGCCTGAAGCACATTTCTCTCCATTGGGCTGGTTCCACTCCCTGTCTACGGCTCTCCTGGCAAATATCCCCTGGTACTGGGGGCTCTAACCCAAGCCAGACTTCACTTGCACAGCTTCAAGAAATGGTAGGCTCCTTGTCCTCCCAGTGCCTTCATGCAATGACTTCCCTGCCAGATTTGCCTGAAATCAGTGCCTCTCCTTCACTGTGGAGGAAGATTTCCTCACCCCCTTTAATCATGTATCCTTAATGCCTCTAAAGCCAGAACCACATGAATGGTATTGCCAAGTTTGGCTGCCAACTTGGAATGGAGCCTGGCCCCCTCGAGCCACATTTGCTGTAGCTTTCCTTTGTTTTTGCTTTGATTTTTTTTTTAGCTTTGGGGATTTATTTATTTATTGCTTGTTTTTAGACAGAGTCTCACTATGGCATCCTTGTTGGCTTGGAATTCACAGAGATCCCATCTGTGTTCTCCTCATACCCCCCATCTAAGACAGTTTGATTTTGAGTTCCATTTCACATTGAAAAGTCTTAATTTAATAAGCTAAGCAGAATAATAAGTATTCTAATACAAAGATAAATCTCAATTGATTCTCAGAAATGCTCACAAATAATGGAAAATGGCTTATCTTTCATCTGTATAGTATCATGCATAATCAACATTGTCCCACTATTTCCAATTTTTCATCAGTCTTTTTGTTGAAAATAGTTTTTTTTCACATAATAAATGTTGATTATAGTCCCCCTTTCCCATTCCTCTCCCAGTTCCTCTTCACCTACCTACCATCCAGATCCAGTCCCTGAATGTCTCTCATTAAAAAAGAACAGTCTTCTGAGAGACAGCAGCCAAATATGACAAAATAAAATATAATAAGAGCCGGGCGGTGGTGGCACACACCTTTAATCCCAGCACTCGAGAGGCAGAGGCAAGAGGATCTCTGGGAGTTCGAGGCCAGCCTGGTCTACAAGAGCTAGTTCCAGAACAGGCACCAAAGCTACAGAGAAACCCTGTCTCGAAAAAACCAAATAAATAAACAAACAAACAAATAAACAAATAAATATAATAAGATGGAACAAAAACTAACACATTGAAATTGGACAAAACAACAACAAAACAGAAGGAAAAGATCCTAAGATAGGGCACAAGAAACAAATACCTACTCATTCTTCTGTTCAGAGATCCCATAAAAGACTGAACTAGAAGTCACAACATATTTGCAAAAAAAACCCATAGGGTAAAAAAAGACAATACAACAAATAAGTAGGCTGTTTCTTCTCACAAGTTGGAAACTTAGGTGAGAGCATCCTTCCTTCTATTTCATCATAGACTCGGAGTTTTCTTAATCTCCCTGTCTTTTTCAGCACAAACCTCAGCTCAAGTATTCAATTCCCCTGTCCTCCTTTTCTTTCCAGACTTACACAGTTTATATTCCTTTTTGCCCTGATTTCCTCTATTTCATTATATTCCCACAGAAGAGTAATTATTAATAGTCACATGGCAGAGCCAATATTCAGCTATCTTAACCTCTTCTCCACCAAAGAATCTCCTAGTCCATTATTTTTCAATTTAGCTTCAGGCAAATTCTTAGGACAGGGCAAATGGCAACCACATTCTTTGTCAAAATACCACAAGAATGGTCTCTAGCCTTATTGCTAATATTGACCTCCTTCTAAAACATCTTGAGCTGGGCCAACATCTTCCACACTGCTCTCTGCACTGCTGAATTTCCAGTGCTTAGTGGGATGGCATAGCAAGCTCTACTTAAAGCATTCAGCCACTTTCCTGTCCCAAAGTCCCAAATGCTTTCATAGTCCTTCAAAAGGCAATTCTTCAAACCCTTCACAGCAATATCCCACCCTGGGAGCAACTTCTGCTGTCTCAGTTCTATTGCTGTGATAAAGCACTGTGGCCAAGGCAACCCATAAAGAAGATGGTTTCATTGGACTAGTGGTTTCAGAGGGTTAGAGCCCAAGATGGAGAAGTGAAGACATGAAAACGAGAAAGTTGAGAGCTCCCTTCTCAAACCACAAGCAGGAGACAAAGGAAGGGCACCCTGAGAAAGGCAGGAGTCTTTTGAAACCTCAGATCTCACCCCAACTGACATACCTCCAACAAGGCCACACTTCCGAATCCTTCCCCAAGAGTTCCACCAAACGAGTATGCGAACACATGAGCCTATGGAAAGCCCTCTCATTCAAACTACCACAGTTCTGAGAGCAGGCTAGCGAGGAATGTGGGATAAGGTATGACATGAGACTTTCCTACTGGTCATCACATGCATATACCCCCACTAAAACACGTGGAATGTCCGCTGTCAGCACTGGTCTGTGCGTTCTCTCTCTCTCTCTCTCTCTCTCTCTCTCTCTCTCTCTCTCTCTCT